>VZRM01004275.1:395432-436988 GCA_013397955.1 Grantiella picta
AAAAAAAAGAAGCACTCGATATCCACAGTATGCCTGATATATTAAAGTCTGGTTTTTAAATGCCCAGATATTTCCCAGATTGCCCAGATATATGTTTTTAAAGTCTGACTCTCACATTGAATCAAATTTCACAAAAAGTGAATTTCATGCCCTCCCAGAGTACCAATATGAAGCATGACCAATGTGAAAATACTCAATAAATTGTGGTAGCAACTATTTTCAGTGTAGGAAATGATCAGTATGTCAACCTCTACCTTCCAGTGAATGCTAGAGAACCTTATTTGCAGTCCAGGAATGTCCAGGGACTGCCTGATTTCATTGAATTGTCTCAAAACTGGGCAGTGGAGCCCACTTCGCTTTTCCTTCTTTTCATGAGTGTTACAGAAGCAATCTTTTCAACTTCCTTCTTTTTGTCACAGTGAGGACTAGGAGGCAAAATTCAGCAGTACACAGAGGTAGATTCGTTTTCCCAGGACCTTTAGACTCGCTGTGACCAGAGGGAGGTGGATGGCTCTCCTGGGACACAGCACATGTGGATGCTGCTGCTGCTGCTGGTGCAGAACAAGCAGCATTCACTGTAGATGCACTTTGCTGTGACAGGGACCTGCATGGGCATGTGCTGCACACCTTCCTGCAAGATGGCAATGGTTCCTTTTGTTATAAATTCTTTTCATTACTGGAGCTCCTCTTCATGGCAAACACCTCAGCTGAAAAAAATCACATATAATTTTTTGTAACCTTCTTTTTTTTTCTTCTTTTTCATTTTAATCCTATATAAATTGCATATATAGGCAGGGCACAAGACTCTTTTTCTTGTACTTGACAGGATGTCAATAACGGCACAGACTTTGTTGCTGCAAAAATTAACTACATGTTTATTTTATTTCTAATATCTCATAAAACATGATAAAAAACCCTCATAAACCCTCTGAAAATATTTTTAATTTTAGTTATCAGTAAATTTTAGTTATCAGTAAATGATAAAAGCTATGACTTCTGGAAGTAAAAAAGGAAAGTCTCACAAATATGCTGCTTCTGAGAATGTATAGTTCTGTAATTTTACCTAAGAGTGGATAGTTCTGTGTTTTTACATAATTCTACATATTCAAGCATATTTTAAAACTCAGATGGATGCCCTTGAAGTGGGTACCCTTGAAATTGTTGCAAAATGTGACAATGCCAAGAGAATATCTTCAGGAATGTTTAACTCAATATTTTGCTGAAAACTCTTACTCCTTTTTCTATAACTGAGGTCTGGTTTTTAAAAGTGAAGTGACTGTAAAAATAGTGTTCTGCCTGCCACTTGGCTGTGTTTCATCTAACTTTATACTCCACTTAGAATAAAATCCTTTTGTAGGAGCATGTATTTATGTGGAGCAGACTGATAAAGTCATGATACAGAGATAACAGTATCTTGCTTATAAGAAGATACTCAAAAGAATATGCAGCGCAACGCTGGGAGAGAATCACTTTTTTTGTCATAGAATTTGTTTGTTCAGAAATGGATTTGCAATGCTATAGGATGCAATGTTACCATTCCATCTAACAGAAATTTTGACTATCAAAATTAAAAATCATTATCTTGAAAAAAAAAATAGCATTTGATTTGTAGGTGAAATTCTAAATTTTCATGACACATCAAACAGAACAGCAAGTATGATTACAATTAAAATAGCAAAACCAAACTCTGTGGAGTAGGTTATATCATCTAAAGCCTAGGCATTTGGTATTCGGGGCTTTTTTAGCTCTTACAAATTCTTGAATATATGCTATGGATTTAAGGGATGATTTCACTAAAAAAAATAAAAAAAATAAAAAAAAAAAAGAAAAAAAAAAAGAAAGTAGCCATACCATTTTTTGAATGTATTCTGTTTATGGACTCCTAACATTAATTGTCTCTGTATTGAAACGAAACCCGAATGCAGCTAGTGTGAAATTTTTTTATCTGTAGGCAATGGTCTGTAATCTTCTATTTTCTGTCCCCAGTTTTCAAGAATGGATAGAAAAATATCAACAGCTTCCAGTGATAGTTCAGCCAGGCGAAAATCAAAGCATAGTCCTTTAGGAAGTCCTGATATTGTGACATTTGTGTCAGCCTAAGTCAACTACTCAAACTTTTTATAATAGGACAATTATTCAGAGAGTTCAAAAAGTTTACAACTCAAAATGACAGAATTCCTTGTTTTAATTGGGTTTGGCGTTCAGCTGAATATCCCAGTGCTGTCATGTCAATGAGGGCATACTTCATGCTTTCCTCCTCCTTTTCTTGTTCTATATGACTTGACTTTATCGGACAAAGAATTTATCAAAGTCATAACCTGTCCAGGGAAGTCTGGACCCCTAGGAAATCAAATCAACAGTGTATGCATAACATCATGGCATCACCAGTAGATACAGATACACAGTGAACAACTCTTGAGAAAACTGTACTTGAATTGGGCAATTTAAAATGTTTTGGTTAGATTCAAATTTTTTAATCAATATAAATTTTTTAGTCAATTTCAGCGAGAAAAAAAAAAATTAAACATCCATGGAATTTCCATAGACAAATTTCATATTTCATTTAGAGAAGTCTTTATTTACTATTCCTTACCTAAGTGCAATTTCTTTCTCCAGCTCATAGGTATCATAGTACCTAGCTGTAAAATAAAAAATAGTAAATTGAAAATTCTGATTTGAACTGAGATTTTTACATAATCTGTTGAATAGAGGAGGGAACCTCCATCCATTTCTGGCATCAGAGTCTGCTCTGTGCTGGATATCAGTAGAATTATACTGGTACTCATGGCTGAAAGGGAGGCAACTGCCAAGCTGAAGGGACATCAGGACAGCACGTCAGGAATTGTGGTCTGTAAACTTGCTGTGGGCCAGACAAATTCATGCCAAAGCAAAGGTCGAGATTCTCCTGTGTAAAAACAGGAGTGTAAAAAACCTAGCTGTAATAGGTCTGTATAGGATTTTCTGAGGACAAAATCTGTGCCAAGTTATTTAGCAAAAGGATGTTTTTTGTTAATTTTGCTGGAAAATGGTTTTAGCTTCAGTCCATTGACCAGACCAAAGAAAAAAATCAAAGTTGACTGTCAAAACTTGATTCACTGCTACATGTGCTGTAAACTTATGCTGTGTCACTGAAATACATCTTCTAAATTAACAATACAGTATGTTTCCTTTTAGTCTTTCTGTCACAGATATATCTGAAGGAAAAAGGACAGAAGAAAGCAAAGACATTAGCTGAGTAAACATCATTTGCTACTGTGATTATTTTGAGAACAAGAGGAGCTTTCTAAACAATTTTTTAGCTGAACAATCTGAAAACTTCACACAGCTCCCCACCCTAGACTAGCTCTAGAGCCATCGACTTCAAGTCCAAATATTGATATTTATATGGAAAATTGTGATATGGAGCCTAATTTTAATGGGAAAATATTAACAAATAGATTTTTAAAAATCATCCCAGTAGATAAAAGTACCACATATTTAATAAAATCGAGTACGCAATAAGATAAAAAATGGCAATCAACTCCATTCTTCTGTAAATATTCAAGAAGGCCATCATTTTTTAGCATGATTTGGTATTATCTCCAAACCATTGACAAATAATTATTGAGCTCAAAACACCAAGAGCATTTGCAATGAAATGCTGACAAACATCTTAATTGTAAATCTCTAAAGATCTGATTCACATTAATATGGAAATTAAATATTAAAAGGCTAATGCTGGACTTTTCAGTCTGTTATCCTGCATCCTAAGCACTTGCAGTTTCACAGATCAAATGTGATCAAAATTTCTTCAGTCTTCCAGAGGAGATTGCCTTTTTTTAGTTCAGAAGCTAATTACCTATTTGCTTAAGATATGCTTATTAAAGGTATTACTGTTTCAGTAGCACCTCTCCTTGGGCATCCCTGGAAACACTTGCACGTACCTGGGGTGTTACTCAGTGTGGATGGGTCATACAGGGTGCACTGGGATTCAGGCAAAGGGATTACCTGTGCCTATGGTTGGCTGTGTGCCACTGGGGTCTCCTCCTTTAGTTCATGATTGGATGTGCTACTCTGAGGGCAGGGATTGCTCTGCAGTATGTTCCATATCCTCCTGGTCCCTTCCTGACTGGGGTTGCACCTGACAGTGCAAAATAGCAGTGGTAAGATCCTCCCATCCTAAATCTGTGATGCACCCAGCAACTAGGATGCCCTCCCAGATCCCACTCTTACAGTTATAATTATTCATAAGTTGGAATAATTATTATACTTTAAAAATAGGAATATTTTAATGTAAATCTGTTAAGCTAAGCTTTCACCAAAGTAGTCAGCCACCTGCATGTTGCCAGGAAACAGTCTAATACAGCCTTCTTGTACCCAATTTTTGCCAAAAATATTATTATACCTTGCTCAAAAGAAGATTCCAGTAAACTTGGTGCTTGTCATATTCAAACCATTACCCTCAATGTGTGTATTGCACCATGTAAGAACAGAGGTACACATCAGTCATGCAGACTTAGATAGAAATGTGTGCATAATTGCACACTGAAATGGAGATTTGCTAGAGGCTAAGATATCTTCATGTACAAACACTACATCTCTGTAGGGAGCTCAGACTCTGTCTGGCAGAAATGGTGCTAGCTTAAAACACTTGTGTGCCTCAAGTTAGTGCCAGGTATTTCATGCATCACTGACCATTTGTGTACCAAACCACGAATCATAATCTGGAACTCTTTCTGTGGGTTAAGGGGCAGATGATATTTTTTCCCCTGAAAATATTCACACTTTCTAAAGCCATATCTTCTAGAAAGGACTAGATTTTACTTGGAAATAAAAACCCTGGAGAGATTTTTTTTTTTCAAAAAGAGAAGCAGCATCATTTGCATTCACAACTTCATGAGGAGATACATATTTCAGAAGGACACACTTTTAAATGTTTCTCTTTGATTGAAACTTTAAGTACTCCGTAGATCCTAAAGAAGTATCTCTAAATAAATATCAAGCATAGTCATTGAGGAAGGTAGATAATATACACATTTTCATTGCATATGTTATTTTCTGCCTCAAGCCATTAATTCATTCAAGATAGATATTATATTATAATTCAGGAAATCCTACCAGAGGAGTCATTATAATTAATAATCCTGAGTTGAACACTTGTTAAAAGAATGGTTTTGCATTCATATAAGTCAAGAAAAGGGGTTTTTTTCTCCTCTCTCTTTTCCCCACCTGAAGCCAAAAAATTTCCAAGCTTAAGTACATATATCCCTAAGGGATGTCATCTGATCAATTATTTTCAAATATCTTCCAGTAAAGGGCAGCTACAGCAAGCAGTTGCAATTTGTTTGATGTTTTTCATCAAGGTTTCATTGAGAACAGGTGGCATACCCAGGATGGGTGCACATTATGTCTTTAAATATTCTTGATAATAGAGCATATTTATACTGCTGGATGACATTACATATAAAGGATAATGGTTTGACTGGGTAACAGGATTTATACAAAAATATGCTAAGCTACCTCTTCAATTTAAGATAATATTCTTTAAATATTATCAGTTGAAGTAAGATTTTCTGTAGAAAGACTTAAATAAGCAGTCAGGTCTTAGAGGAAAGAGCTTATTTTCCTAATGGGAAACTTAATAAGAATTTAAGTTATCTTAGTGTCTTAAAATCTTTTGAACCAGTATTAATGAATGATGTAATCAGATTTTCCTGTCTATTTAACTGTAGGCAAATTGACCAGGAAAGGTGCATGAAAATAAACACATAGAACACATAGTAATAGCATTCTGTAGTGGTTTATAAAGTTAAACCAGTTAACTTGAGAATAGAAATTTCATTGCTTGAGATGGTAGTAACTGTAGATGAAGATCTACAAAGACGCCTGCCAACAAACTCTTTAAAATAGGTTCTTTGATCTGAATCACTGATTAGCAGCAGATGTTTTATTACCCTCGTGTTTGATATTTTTTTATATAATGGCAAGCTTTATTGCTCAGAAAGTAATACTTAAAAAACTTAAAAACTTACATAATTTGCTTAGACGTACCATCAATAAGGAAAGCAAGAATTCTCGTACTTCTAAAAAGCATGTTCAAAGGACTGGATGCTTTAGACAGAATTATTCTTTTCATCCTCCTCTCTCTGATCTCCAGACCTTTACTTAATCAGTCTTTTACGCTCTCCTCTTCATTATTCCTATTTTGTCTGGCACACAATTCTAGCTTCTTATTTCTATCACTTAATTACTTTACTAGTAAATAATTATTCATTATTAATCAACAGACGTATGTTTCAAAATAACACTAGATATGGATGATGCAGTTATCCATTGTAAATTGGCATTACTTCTGGCTTCAGCCATGACTTCATGTACTCAGTATGATGAATTCTCATTGTATTTGTCCCCAAGTTTCCTTTTGATAGTCCATATGTGGCAATGAACTCTTGATTGCAGAAATTGTCTACATTCAGTTGTGTCAGTTTGTCACAGAAAATTTAGCAATAGCATTTATGGTTTTATCCATTTTTACAGTTCTTGGAATAAAAATACGAGTAATGATTTCATAATTCTTTTCCAAAAGGTGGTCCAAACTTGGAAAGGTCTGTTTTCAAACTGTATTCTCAAGTTTTTTATTTTTCCCTGCAGAAGTACTCACACTATCAAACTGGAAAAACATGTTCTGTGTACTTAAATCATAAAGGAGGCCCTCTGTTTCAGTAATGCAAAGACCTTGTTGTGGTCTGTGCTCTAACATCATTACTACTGTCAAGTTTAAAGCAGTAATTATGATCGATTTACTGTTAGCGTTTTTGCCATGACATATGTGCAAAATAACATGAGTTCTCCTCTGCCTAAGATTTAGAAATTCACTTTTCCAAGATTAGTCTTTTGTTGGTCTGCAAATCACATGTGAAAGGTCTTTGACATGTAATTTATCTCCATAATTTCTTGGTTTTTTTATGCATCAATAAATAATTTGATTAAGCCTGCTTTGCTCATGAAAATGCACAAATTATTTCACTATTTCTGGATCTTTTGAGTCACAGCTTCTTTTCTTGAAAATCAATGGCTGTGTTGGCTTTTTGTTTCATATCTCAGCATCTTCTATAAATATCTCCCAGTGCATGCTGAGGTCTATATTCATTGCTTGATGTACATCTTGTTCTTGTCCAGCTGGTCACCAGGCATGTTTCAAAACTACAAAAGTGTTTTGTTAGCATTCCATAGCTGGTGTAACAAAAGGCCAAGGAATGGTTTCTATAGTGTTCAGAATCCATACCACCTTTTTACCCAGAAATGTCTTGTTTGTTTGTTTTTCAGTGTTTCACCTAATATTGCTGATGCCTAGAGAAAAAGATAGTGCAGTTTTTCTCAAATGTCCCACCATCTGCTTTGAGCACCAACAAGCATGTTTCTAAATATATTCTTATCTGAATATATACTTGAATATAACTTTCTTTCCTGAGATATACAACTCTTTTTGCATTGATGACTGAAAACATTTTAAGGAAAATTGATCATATATTTTCTGCAAAGAGGATGAGAAGCATCTCACAATTTAGATGACTCTTTTTAAAATGATTATATGCTTATACCTCCACTGACTTTATGAATTCATAAACATCTAGTGAGATTAGTTGACCAGTTCATAGACTGGAAAGAACTTTTAGGTATATTCACTGGATTATTAAGTTTTCTCAGATGTTTCATGTAAGATTTGAAAGTGCCCTTGAATTTTTTAAATTAAAAAAATTCTAATTATTGCAGAAATTACAATGGTGTTTTTCGGTTATATTAGATTTCCCAGCAGTCTCATAAAAGGACTTCATTGCTTAGAAATTGAGGCATACTTTTCACAAAATTCTGTTTAATAACTGTAGTCTGAGTGATTTTTGTTTGTATTGCCAGATGTACTGTGATTCTCTAGTCTGAGTAAAAAAGCTTCCAAACTTAAACTAAAAAATACACCCATCCAGTCTTCATAAATAGCACATGGGAGACATAGTTTGGATTACATGTAAAAATTCAGGCAGTCATGACACAGAACATCCACAGCCTTTCCTACCTTCTCATAAACCTAAACAGAATGTCAAATCAGTGTAAGAAATCCAAAATACTGAAAGGCTTCCATTAGCATACTCTGAGAACTGAGGTGCCCTTCAAATAGACACATGCTTTGTGAAAATGAGTAATTATAAAAGACTTAATCAAAAAGCACTTAGCAGATGTTATCTCAAGCACTGCTGATACTTTTAAGTGCATCTCCAAGTGGGCAACATCAGAAACGTAATTATCTTGTAGGCAAGGAGAAAATTCACTCAATGTTAATCTAAGAAGTGTTTTTTATACAACTTCAGCACTTATGTGTTCTCCAGTGACTGGAGAAGTGACAGATGAAGATGGACGGGTTTGTTTTAGGGGAATGAAGAGTGGAACTAGTAAAATCTTTTATCAAAGTTCGCTAAAACAATACCACAAATCAGCAGTGGGATTATCCCATAAACCAAATCTGGGATTATTTTAGTTTGGAAGCAGGCGAACAGACAAAAGAAATAGTATGTCAATTTTTTCCCCCTTTTTTCCTCTTTTCTTTTTTTCCTTTTTTCTGATTTTTTTTGTTCTTCTTTTTTTTCCTTTTTTTCTCCCCCTTTATTACATATATTATGCTGACAGTGTTATTTACCTGTACTGGAAATGGAGAAGGTTCAATCCTTTCTGAGCACTTTAATAGGAAAGAAACAATATAGTTGCATTGATTATTTTGTACTTACTTCTTGTCATATTAGCTAATGTATTTGCACATGCTGATCTAGTAAGAAGATACAGAAAAGCAACTTCCTCTAAATGAGACAGCTTTCATTCCTCAGATCTGCCAATTTTATTCCAAGATGGAGTTTCTTCTCTGTAGAAAAGTTTGAGTATTTCTTGTGAAGGAAAAGTTTGCATCCGTTCCTGTGGTAGTTCAATGACACTAAAAATGCTCCTGATGTCTGAAGGTTCAGAGTCTGTCTTTCCTCTGTCTTTCCTCTGTCCTTATGATTGTCTCTTTGTCCTTATGACAGAGATTCCCTATGGAATCTTTGTTGAGTTTTTAGAGGGAAGGACACCATGACTACTTCATTCTTTGCACTTAAGTATCACCCTTCAAACATAAATTTGTTCTACCAAAAATTTCTTGCATGACTTCTATTTTTGATTTTGTTAATCTCAACTCCATACTTAGTACTTTCAGAAAGCTTGCTTGGATATGCAATAAAATCCCTTCTTTTGAATAAAAGAATGTGAATGTGAGCCATGCCTGTAACCTTCCTTTTGGTTTATGATGTGTATTCTTGGATATTTTTTAATTCACTGACTTTCATATGTCTTCTCACCAACACTAATACTTCTGTAAGCACTCGTAATATTTCCAAAC
Organism: Grantiella picta; assembly: GCA_013397955.1. Classification (NCBI taxonomy): domain Eukaryota; kingdom Metazoa; phylum Chordata; class Aves; order Passeriformes; family Meliphagidae; genus Grantiella; species Grantiella picta. The sequence goes on from VZRM01004275.1 coordinate 404,833, forward strand.
TCACAAAGAGATTATTTCTAATGAACAGAACCATTTCTTCACAGACCATGTTTTCCAGATTAATCACAGTCTGGATTTTGTCACTCTCTTCTCTGTTGTTATTTTGACTTCTTCACTGCTGCTACACAAATGGGCCTTTTTATGAGAAGGAGCTTCTTTACCAGCTGTCTGTTTACTGTGTAGGTTGAGGAACTCATCTGCCTTTTTCTTCATGATATAGATTTGCCTTTCTTAACCTGCACATAAAATATTTTCTCTAATTGGGTTTTTGTTCCTTTTCCTTTTACTTAGGTACTTGCTTTTGTTAACCAAAACATGTCACCTTTTTTTAAAATCACTTGGAGCCTCACTGGCTTTCTCTCGCCAGCATAATTTCCTAGTTGCAGTTTTGACAGAACAGTATTCAAAAACCGGTTAATGTGAATATGCCCTTGCTTCTGCTGACATCATATCTGCATTATTTCTCCCTTGCTGAAGTTTTCAGTAATGCCAAAACTGGAATATGACTGTGAATCTCAGAAGAGGATGCTGTGAATTAATGTCCCTAAGTGACATTCTCTTGACATATTAATTTTCTGAATTTCTGTCAGTATTCATGTCTTTCATGCACATTTAAAAGGATCTATCTTCACTGCCTAATTTCACAAATGAGACACTTATGTTTCAAATTTGCAATAAAATATTGCATTGATTATAACATACATTATGCAAATGAGAGAGATACTAGCAATATATAAAAAGCCCATTTTTGAGTTGTGACATCAAATTTTAGTTCACATAAAATAGAAACTGTGTTCATACATACAAACAATCCTGCTTGACTCTGAGTTTGCCACCCCCAATGATAGTTGTTTTGATCGCTTCACTGCCTATAGCTCTGAGTGAGTTAGAGAGCTAGAAATGGTATAACCATAATGAAAGTATACTATTATATTCAATCCAAAAACACGTTAACAGAAGCAATAACCCTCCTCCTGAACAATTCCTGGGATGAGATTCTCAAATTCAATTTATTTCTCATGATCTAAGGAAATATTAAAAACCTAGAAAATCTGCTTATCTGAATCCAAGCAAGTATGGCTTCATTATATATTGGAAAGAACACAAGCTCAAGTAACATATTTTTCCCTTTAGCTTGCAACTTCTATGATGAAGGGATAGATTTTGAGCATTGAAGTAACAGATTTTGTAATGTTTGGCCCAATTACAATTTGTCTTGGAAGAATACTTCTGTTTGACAACAAATATATGTTTTCCAAGTCCTAAATGATTGGTTTCCACCTTCTAAATATATTACTTCACAAGACATCATTTTTCTTTGCAGTAAAAATTATAGGAGCTAGAGATGTTTGCATGGTATAGAGGAAAATAGTCACTAAAAGGGGGCTTGCTGTCTACCAACCTGCAGAGTACAATTGCCTGAACAAAAGACTTAGGCCTATTACAGCCATCTGCTGAACCATTACGTAGCAAGGTTTTTCTAAAGTGTCCAGAAACCTCTTTTATTTGCAATATCTCTTTTCTTGAGGGGGAAAAAAAAAAAAAAAAAGGAAAAAAAAAGTTCAGAATTGGTTTGTCTTACCGTCTGTTTCTCAGAATTTTGTGACCCTGAAAGCCACACAGTGAGCGATGTGTTGTTGGTGACAGCCCTGCCAAAGCTTTAGGCATTTACTGCTCTGGGTAAGAAAAGTAAGCCCACAGTGAGAGCTGCCAGGGGCATCAGGCCTCCCTGTGGACAGCAGCTGACACACAGCGGTTCCCTCAGGAAAAAGAGCTGCCATGGTAGCAACAGGCCTGTTTTTTCTCAGGGATCTGGCATTCATATTTTTGCAACTCCTGTTTTGCAGTGTGTGGCTGTCAGCTTGCTCTGATCAATTCCTTCTTATTTTGCCTGTGTGTAAAGCTGGCACTGAAGTGGATCTGCACATTTCTGGCAGTATAATAGCAAAGCAGGTCTACCTGGATAAGACCTAGTCGGGCACAAGTCACAGACAATGGGGACATTCCTTGTATAAAGTAAGTGCATATGCAGGGTGATGAACTTCACTCAACTAAGACACAGAGATTTTCCCTGGCAGCTTTCTCATGGCTGAACTTCCAAATTAGAAAAGGTTGTGGGTAGCTGTTAGGGTTAGTGAGATCAACCATGGAGTAAGTGGGTTTTTTTTGCATGTCTGAGAATGTGACAGCAAGGAGCAAGCTGTAGGTTAGGTATGAGTACAAACCCAGGCTAACTGCCTAGGGGAAGAAATTCCACATGGAGATCATTGGGAAGTAGGTGGGCACTATCTCTTTTGTATTTAGATCTGATGCTTACCCAAAGCTTTCACTGCAATTAATGGAACCTAAGATACTGTAAATTTGGGGACCAAAAATATTCAGTCTTTTATTTTAGGAAACCAATTAAAAATAATGATTACACATAATAAAGTCAAAATGTGATAATGTACAGCCTGCCTGATATGTGTTGCACAAACCACTGCTGTATTTGATCATAAATGACACATAAAAGGATATGATGGATTAGTACTTTGTTCCTACTTACCTGTTGTATATGGTGTTCCTATCAAAAAAAAGCAGGACGATAATGTCTGGTTACTACCTGCACGATAAAAAGCAAGCTCATATGAAATTCTAAATCAAGGAAAGAGACTATCAGCAGCTGTTTGTATGAAGTAATATACCCCAAGAACAGAGAATTCCTGATTAAGGATACTGTACAAGGCTGTTAGTGTCATATTGGTCAAGAGAAATGCACAAGTATCTGAGAAAAGGATTAAAAAACATTGAAAGAAATGTATCAGTCATGAAAAAATTGAATATTATTTGCGTAAACAAAGCTCTTGTAAGTTAATTCAGGTAAACGTTCCTGCCTTTACATATTATTGTAGCTTGATAGCTCAGTCTTTAGAGAAGAGTCTTAGATCTCTGGTGGTGTGTTGTATTTGAAAACTAAACTAAACCATATGTTTAATGCAGAAGCTTCTTTTATACAAGTGAGATTTTCAACTTTTTACATGATATGTTTGAATCACTAATTGCTAATTGCAGATTCCCTCACTGTTCTTTTTAGTGACATATTTGTACCAACCACTGAAAGATTATACCAAGAACATCAATTGGTGCATAAATATTTATGAATACTTAAGTGGAATAATCAAGTGTAATAAACTCTCCAGAGATACTGCTGATATCTGAAGTGAATTTTAAGAATCATATAATGTGTACATATATGCTGTGAAAAAGGTTAACATTTGCCTTGCCAGAATCCCTCTCTTATTAGAGGAATTAATTTGCTTTTGAGATTTCCAACCAAACTTCTCACATAAACAAGTTTTTGTGGAGGAGAAGAGACCTCTAGGCTAGTAAGAATATTATTCCCAGTTTCTTCTCAAGAAACAGCAGTGCCAGCTAGCTTGTGACTTAAAATTTTATTAGCACTGTAGATTTTTCCCTTCAGAAGTACAGAGTTTCTTTAATTTCTTGTAGCTTTATTATCAGCAGAAGCTAAAAAGGAGTCCTGCCCCGTAAGAGAATTAAGCACAGCAGTGGAAATGTACAAGGCACCTTGTTCCACCCTGTGCAGCTTTTCAAGTGCAGAAGCCTTGAACAGTGCAATTTGGATAGGATTATTCTCTATTCCTGCTTCCCTTTAGAAGGATAAGATACTGCTGCTGGATATCTAGAGGTATTTGCTGCTGTTGTAGTGAATTTTGTGAAGTTGCCCTGTTTCTCTCCTTGGACTGAAAGAGAAGTACTCCTTATGAAGTTTTATACTATTATGTCTCTGACAAGTCACTGGCTGCTATGAAGCATAATTACAGGTAATATGTGTAATATAGAAAAAACTGATTCTGCATAATGATATTTATGGCAAGCTTTATGGAAAAATAAGTTTTTTACATATTTTGTCAGAAGGTAAGACCTGGAATGCAGATGTAGCCAGTCCTACATATTCTCTCTTGCAGTCAGGATGCTTAGCCTCTGTAATTTATTATTTTAATATCCAGTCATTCCAAAATCTTTCTATTTACCTGTTACTTCCAGTCAACTTAATCTTGACAGACAAAGCTGTGTCATGTCTGCCTCACTGGAAAGAGAGCATTATCCAGGAATCATAAATTTAGGCTTTATGATCACCATTCCTGGACCACAGCTTGGTCTAAGGATTTGGACTACAGCCCTTTACATTTCTTGTCTTAGTCGACTGATATGTTAGACTTTAAATCTAAAAGTATGATACTTAATAACTAAAATTACTATAAATTCTTATAAAATTCTTATAAATAAAATCCTTAATCTAAATTCTACAAGTGATTTCCTCATGCTTTTTTGGTACAGCAACTGGAATTTTGATTCCAGAAACTAATCCTCTCACCACTTAATGCACAAAAGATTCCATGAATTAAATATAAAACTAACAGTTCATTCAAGTAATTCCTGAATTATTTTTAAGAATTCTATTTCACTGTGATTTCAAGGCTTAAAGCCTTGAATATTATTTTTTGAATGGCACATAACAAACCTGATGGCCCAAATACCCTGATTCAATTTTGGCTGTTCTAGGTTATGACCTTGTAATGAATTCAGTGGTGACAGAGATCATTACTAAAGTCAGGGATCAAGACTTGACACAAAGAAAAAGCTAAACAGATCAGGATCAGTGGTGTGTATGCACTGAAGAACTGATTCATGTGCTCATATCCTATTAACTGTTATTTAATGCTGAAGTGATTTGCTGAGTTTGCCCCTGGAAGATTTGCATTTCAACTCATGCAAAATGAGAAGCACCACTGGATATATCCAATAGTCTCACAAGAAACTGGCAAAATATTGTCATTCTGACTGAGGCAGATCACTAAATCAAATGAAACATAAAATGCTGAGGTTTTTTTTTTTAATAATAATATAATCCATTTTACACCACGTCCCCTCTCTCTATTTCATGCAAATAGTTATTATAGGCAAAGAGGGAAGGAGGAAACTGTGCTATCCCTATTCACAGAATAAAAGAATTCAGCATCCAAAGCTTGGTCTTGAATATTTCATTACCATTAAATACACAGAGATAAATAAAAGAATTTTGATGTTCCATTTTGATTTTAATTTCTGAAGGCATTTCATAAAGCTCTATAATGTATGCACAGCCAGCAATAACATTCTCTTTAAATAACTTTTAATATTAGTAGTGACATGATGATCTTTTGTCCCATTAAAATTGTTTTCCTCAGTGATAAATAATCATCTTCAATGTCAATTATTTTGACTTCATTTTGTGGAGAGATGAATAGCCAGGCACAGCTAAATACTGCTGCAAAACAGGTTCATGTAGATGTTTAACTTTATTCTGTTAGTACACATTCATGTATAATAATAATAAATGTATATTTTTAACTCCATTTTTCCTGCACTTCATATAGGATAAACATTGTTTAATGTGTTGCTTTAAAAGAAAGGAGCAGAACGACTTACTAACTAGGGTTTTAAGCCTTCATTTAATTTCCTTTTTCCTCTTGGGCCATAAAATAACTCATGAAATATGAGATATTTAGTATGACTAATTAATCCCCATCTGATGTTTTTTCTTATATTATTACCATATTAATTAGCTAATTACCCTAACATTGCCAATGGTAATGAAATGAAAGCAATACTGTTACCACTCTTGTTGAGTTGTAGTCTAGCAGACCTCATTACATTTAAAGTATTTCTGAAACAACATGCAGTTCTAGGGAGGGAAGGTAAGCGTTGCACCCTGTATCATATCTATTTGTTTGATACCACCAGAAAGTCTACCAGGAAACTTCCAGGCAACATGCCTTTTATACCAATATGTGTAACTTGAGATATTGATCTTTCTTTCCCATCTATGAAAATAAAATAGGTACCAAGTGAGAATTTGTATTTATAAGACGAGGAGGAAGTGGTTCAAGAATGCAGCATATTTCAATTGAATACATAGATTAGTAGACAGATAGATAGCAGTTAGGTAATCAGACATTATTGTGATGGAATTTTTTAGAAGACTGACAAGCCAGGCCAGTTTTCTTCACCCAATGAATTAGTGGTACATTTCTTGCTACAGCTGTGCTTATAAATTATTAATCATGGTCATTACAAATGCAAAACTGTGAGTCTTTTGTACCTTTGTTCTGAATTATCTGTGGATATACAATAACACAGAGCCAATGATCTATAGTTGCTAATGGTGGCCATGCTTCTTAGTGTTACTAGTCACTGACGTCCAAGTGATCAGGCTGGAAGATTCATTTATGAAGGACCAAAACCAAAGTGATTTTTTCATCTTTCTTCTCTGATTTTTCTGTATTTATGTCTGATGGTTTTATGTAATTTTCCTCTCCTCAGAAGGGGAATCTAATCTGTCCCAAATCCGTTTCTCTAGTTTCCTTTGTTTTGTCAATCATCCTTTTGTGTATCCAAGCAACACTATTTTTACTCTTTTAGATTTACCTTTTCTCTGTCTTGCATTTCTACATTAATTAGACACCCTTTACATGCCACACACCCCTCTTTGTTTGCCACTTTGGTGGTCATACTGCCCCTATACTTAGTAAAATTCTTATACATTTTGTATGGTGACATCATGATACAAAACATAAGCAAACTCTTGTTAAATTATGTTAATTTGCATACTATCATATTACAAACAACTTGATATTATTTATATCCTTATCATTACACTATTAATTTGTAAGTGCTTTAGTTACAAGGGTTAGGCAGCAGAGTGCCACCTCATTTTGATTGCAACTGAAAATTATTACTTTGACATTTTTTCTATGGTAGCTATGCAAAACATATTTGGTTAACTCACCTCAGCGAAAAAAGAAAAAAATGTTTACGGGTATTCAGGGTCTGAGTTCTAAAATATAAACTTATTCCAGTGCAGCACTAGCAAAATAAAGAGGAAAGGAATAAAGTTCAAAAACGTAGTTTTTCTTTGACTAGTAAATACCTCTTAAAAACGCCTTTCTTTTTAGCCTACATCCAGTGTTAGCATTAGACTTGGTTGTAGTTTTAAAATTGTAGTGATAGTAAAGAGCCTCTCTGATGAGTTCAATTTGTAGTCTAATAATCTAAACAGAATCCGTGAAAGTAGTCTGATGCAATCCCACAAAAGGTAGGCTGTGTCAAAATGAGGCTTACCCTGGCACCAGTTAATGATTCTGTGCAATCTCCACTCTGTGATATGTCCAAGCAATTCCTTAGCTGTGCTCAAATTGCTTATACAAACAAGTGCTCAACCCAGTGTAAAAGGATCAAGACAGTAGAAAAATGTTCAACATTTACTTCCCAATTCCATAGCTTTTCCCTGGAGCAACTTGAGTCTCAGCAGGACATCCTGAAGTGGGGGATACCACATTATCACCACAGAACACATGCACTCACATTAGTCATGCTACAATGACATTTAAACTGGGCTTTCTTATCTGAAGAAAAAGAAATCATAAATCCTATCTTAAGCTTTCCTAGAACTTTCTGCTTGTAGCTTTTTCACTGCAAGTGCACCTGTATTATCTTTTTTCCTCAGGTGCTTGTTCCCATTGGCTGATAATCCTAGGACCTGATATACCTCCTCTACAAGCACATGGCAAAACTTGCTCTAAATCAAATGCTTTGTTTGGATTTCTGTTCCATTCTTGTGGATAGCTAAGGGAAATTCTTTTACTAAGAAGTGTGATTTTCCTTCATTATGTTCTTCAAGACACCTTGAATGATACTCTTCTGTGCAAATGAATGCATTCAAAACACCACAGGAATGGAGAAAGCAGCCTGTTCCCTGAGTTTGCTCTGGGATAACCGGTGAAAACGTGGGGAATCTTGACTAATTGTTTGTGTAAAGCTGCTTCTTATTTTTGTCACAGTTGAATCTCATTAATTTATAGCATTGAGAATTATTTGAGAATACATCTAAGAACCAGAAAGTAAAGGAAGTTAGTATTACAGCATAAGCTACACAGACTATGGTTTTATAATGTATTTAATGCTTTAATCAATGATGGTGTTTTGCAGTTTAAAAGTTGGTGTTAAAGTGCAGGGCTTTTGAAAGGTAGAAATGGTTTTCAAAAATGTGTTTATTAACTTATTTTCTCTGTTTTAAAAATGATATACCAATTACCCATCCCATATGAACATTTCCAGGATAGTTGCCATTTCACTCATCAACAGTAGAGTAGATGCAAATTGACTCACAGAAGAAAAACAATACTTTAGCTAGCAAATCTATTTCTCACACTCACATCTATTGAATGTCATCTTTATTATTATCATCTTTATTATTATTCCAGGTAGAGGGGTTTCTAAAATGCTCTTAAAGTTCTTCACCTTGTTAGATAACATTTAAAGGTGAAGTAGTTTTTTGTCTTCTTGTTACTGATCAATGTTTTTTTGGTTGTCAATGCAATTAATGTAGTTGCATACCACATGTTGATATCAAATTTTCTGACATCATGGAGAATACAAAAAATACCTTTTGCACATTGAAGGGAGAGGGGAAGTAGTTATTACTAGAGCTGTTCACCACATTATTGTTCACTGTCAAGTTAGAAGTTCACTTTTCTATCTGCTTGAGGAAGATCTGTAATTTACTCCAGTACCACATAGGAAGCCATTTTCTTCCAAAGTTTTTATGCCAGAAGAACTCCCGAAAGATGTCTCACTGGGTTGGACAAAGGATCAATTTAGCTCCATATCAGATCTCCACCAGTGGCAAAAGAAGTCATCACTAGTGTATGCACGTTCTATGCATAGTTGTCACTACAGAGAGCATAAAAACTTGAAGGCTGTGTACAGCCCCTTCCCATCAAACTTAAAACTATCTTCAGTTTTTAAATGAGAAATCAGAGGGCACATATCTGACTTTGCCTCTTACAGCCTGTGGGCCTGTTGTCCATGAAGTTGTTTAAATGACTGTTGAACCTGCTGATGCTATGTACCTCCAAAATATACTGAGGCAACAAGTTCCAGAAGATCGTTTATTGTTAGATAAGCTTTAAACATTTATGTTTAAAACCAATATCCTGCTAATTTCCATTGTCTTCTGCTTTTACTGTTACATTTTAAATGTATATATCAATTTATGATTTTGTAAATGTTAATCCTCTCCCTATCAAGCAAAAATACAGGCTGGAAGAAGAATGGATTGAGAGCAGCCCTGAGGAGAAAGACCTTGGCATGTTGATTAGTGAAAGCTTGACATGTACACTTGCAGGCCAGAAAGCCAACTGTATCCTGGAGGTCATCAAAGGAAACATGGCCAGCAGGTACGGGAACGTAGTTCTCATCCTCTACTCTGCTCCTGTTAGGCTCCACCTATAGTACTGCATCCAGCTCTGGAGCTCCAGCATTCCTATGGAGCAAGTCCAGAGGAGGTCCATGGAGATGGTCATAGAGCTGGAGCACTTTCCCTATGAAGACAAGCTGGGAAAATTGGAGCTGTTCAGGCTGGAGAAGAGAAGAATGCAGGGAGATCCTATAGCCTCTGAAGAGGGACTTTTTATATGAGCATGTAGTGAGTGGTCAGACAAGTGGGAACGGCTTTCAACTGGAGGAGGGTAGATTTACCATGAGGGTGGTGTAGCACTGGCACAAGTGGCCCAAAGAAGTTCTGGATACCCAATCCCTGGAAGTGTTCAAGGCCAGGTTGGATGGGACATGGAGCAACCTGGTCTAGTGGAAGGTGTCCCTGCCCATGGCAGGGGCTTGGAACTAGATAATCTTCTAGATCTCTTTCAACCCAAACCTTTATATGATTCTATAACATTGTCTGTACTCCCCTGAAACATCTTGGAACTCTTGTAACCATTCTTGGTCCCTAGCTGTTAACACTACTCAAGAGAACACTCCTTGTGCAAAACAAGTTTTTATTTATAAGCAAAAAACCCCCAAAATTTTCTTTCTGTTTTTTTTTTTTCCCTGAATACCCTTCCTGATTTTATCCAACATTTCTTTGGCTTTTTTTTTTTTTTTTTGGCTGTTCAGCATACTGAACTAATGATTTCAACATATTGCTAGTGACAGCTTCAAGTTCTCATTCCTGAATTGCAATTGCCAGCTCTGACTTCAGTCTTATTTATATATGATTTAGATAATTTCTCCTAGATGTATTACTTTCTAATGTAATAAGCTTAAGAGAAGCTTACTTGCTACTATTTTTTTGAAATTCTACCTGATATCCCTCTGACAGGCAGTATAGGTCAATTTTGTGTACATTTAATGAGAAAGCTGACTTGTATTCTTCTTTTGGATTAGATTTTGATGGGTTGTTGTTTAAATGATGAAGCACATATATCTCAGATTTTTTCTTATTGCAGCAGTCACTAATAAAGTCAGTTTTAAATTAACAAACCATATCTATCTAATTGTAAGAAAAGGCACTTTACATACTTTTCCTGTAGATGTACTCTAAAAGTCATGGTTCTTCAGAATATCAAAGCAGAATTGTTTAACTGTAGGCCTGTACTACTCCTTTGTTTTAGGAATAATTGGAGTTGAAGGAGTTGTAGGAATGACATAATTTTTACTTGAAAATGATGTTGTATACAAGCCAGGCTCTGGACAAATTTCCCTTCCCAGTGCTTATAGACACTCTTACTAACTCTTCATAAAATATAAAAGTGTTGCATGTAATCCAAGTATTTCTGATGACTATGAGCTCTTCAGTCCTTTTCACATTAAACACCACAGAGACTCCTTTATTTCTGGGACTCTCTTTTCTCTTGAGCTATTAAAAATTTATCTAAAAACCACTGTCAAACTTACCATATATTGCAAGTCCACAAACATCAGGTTGTTCTATGTGCTTCAGTGTGTAAAAGGCATTATGACAGAGGCTGTCCAGTGACCAGTTCCTCTTTTCCTGGGGTGGATGCATGTTTCGGGACCTGACAAGTATCACTTACTCACAAGACCATACAATCTGTAAGTGCTCCAGCTGAAATTTAATTTAGCAGGGATACAAGATACCTGCAATGAGAAATAGGATGATGAGCAGATCTAATCTTAGCTACTCCAAGCATCTTACTTAGCTGCTCCTAAGTTTAGGAACTGAAGCTGGCCAGGAATCATTAAAGTCCAAGCAACTATGACTGGTCTCAACTGCAAGTCCCAGTGCTGCCTCTCAGTATGAACAGTCATTCCTACTGGAATTACCTTTGGACCAGAGGAGATAAAATTTTTTTTATTTAGCTCTTCTTTGTTGGATAAGTATGTTCCCAGATCCAGCAAATACTCATAGATTTCCATCCTTATAAATAGCAAGTGTTTGGTTGGGGCTACTTTGTTGTAATGCAAAGTTCTGCTTCTGTACGCTGAGGTAAATCCAGAGTGTCAAACACAGCAAGCTCCCTGAGAGAAGAATCTGACCAATACTTTCTATTACCTGGTTTTTTCCTAGTGGAGACAGTATAACAACCTTCAGTATTAAATATGAACGTACTATTTTTCTGAGTTAATGAATTAAGATCTCATTCAGCAGCTCCAAATACCTGTAAATTATTGCAGGAATGAAGAAAATATTTCTAAATTCTTTGAATTTATTAAAAAGAAATTTGTTAAAGCTTAGAAAACAAGAGCATTGTATCTATGAGGGTAGATGAAATCTTGGAAGCTGAGCCTAGAGGTCTCAGGAACATCATACTATGTTCTTCAGTGTATGAATCAAGAATCCTGTGATTTGTTCAAGAATCACAGGATCATAGAATTCTAGGCTAGAAAGGGACTTCAAGGATGTTCTGGTTCAACTGTTCTTGAAAAAAGCACAGTCTAGACAAGATGGTTCAGTACACAGTCCAGCCAGATCTTAGAAGTGTCCAACACTGGGAAATCCTACATTTCCCCAGGGAAATAGATTACTCCCATGGCTGATAGCTCTCACTGTGAAATATTGTCCTCTTAAGTCTAATCAGAATCTGACCAGGTGTAACCTAAACCCATTACACCTCGTCTTTTCCATGTGACTCCTTGTAAGAAGGGAGTCTCTATCTTCTTTGTAGCCACCCTTTAAAGAGTGGCAGATAGTGAAAAGGTCTATCCTAAGCCTTCTTTTCTGAAGGCTGAACAAATCCAGTTCTCTCAGCCTTTCCTCACATGGCAGGTTTCCCGGTTCTTTGATCACCTTTGATGCCCTTCACTGGACCCTTTCCAACCTGTCCACTTCTTTTTTTGCATGGCAGGGAGCAAAATTGAAGACATTATTCCAGGTGTGGCCTGACAAGCACTGAGTAGAATTGGATAATGACTTCTCTATCTCTGCTGGTGATGGTCTTGTTGGTGAAACCCAGCATCCCATTGGAATGCTTTGTTGCAGCAGCATATATAAGCAGTTCACTTATATTGAGCTTGTTGGCCTGTAGCAACATGGTCCTGCAGATTTCCATGAGGTTTTTCCTTTGTTCCCCTGCTCTGTATGTTATTGGCTCTTTTTGAAATATGCATCCTGCCTTATCAGAAATCTATTGGCATGTATCTCTGCCCTTCTTCCCTCAGACCTTCTGGGATTGGCTCCCCAGAGTCAATCCCTCCCCCCTTCCCTTCCCTTATAAGCCGATGCCGGCGTGAGCCCAACCGTCACTGCCTTTGGGCTCCCAGCCCCTTAGAACTTCCCCCACTTTCCTCCCCCTTTCCCCTTCCCTGCAACCGCCCCCAAAGACCTGAATAAACCTCCCTGGCAGACCAGAGACAGTCTCCATATGTTCCTTCACCTCATCCACATTTCCTGGTGGGTTTCTGTCACTCGAGTTTCATGCCACGCTGCGTGCTCCCGTGTGCTCACGGCGGCCTGGCCCCGACTGGCCCAGACTGAGTGGGAGTTCGCATTGAGAGCAGCGACCCTCTTTTCGTGAGGTGTCTGGGTCCTGCCACCTTCCCAGAGCAAGAAACCTCATTGGCCACCTTGCTCCCTTTCCAAAGAGTCACTCTGCAGCTGGGTAGATCCCAGTCTGTGCTGCACTAATGGATGATGTTTTCCTAAGTGCACTTGTCTTTCCTGAATTTCACAAGGTTCTTGTTGGCTCATTCTTCCAGCCTATCCAAGTCTTCCTGTGGGGTGGCTTTCCCTTCCAAAGTGTCCATTGGTAAACTTTAGAAAAACCTTGGGTGGATTCCATGTGGCCCCATGGATCTGTGTGTGACTATTTGGTGTAGCAGGCCAGTGATCATTTCCCATTGGATTTTCGGAGTTCCATTCGGCTCCCTGTCTCTGTCTTCCAGCTTGTGAAGACTGAGAGCAACTGGTCTTGTTATTAAACACTGAGACAAAGAAGCCGTTAAGTACTTCTCCCTTTTCTTCATCCTTTGGCACTATGTTTCCACCTGCATTCAATACAGTGTGGAGATTCTCCTTAGCCCTCCTTTTGTTGCAGGTACATTTGTAATAACAATTTTTGTTATCCTTAATGTCAGAAGCAAGATTAAGTTCTAGCTGTGTTTTGGCTCTTCTAACCTCACAACATCCTTGTAGTCCCACTGAATTACTTGCCTCTTCTTCCAAAGCTCATAAACTCTTTTTTTCCCTTGAGATCAAGCCAAAGCTGTCTGCTCAGCCAGGCTGATCATCATCCCCACCAGCTCATCTTTGTTTTCTTCATTATGGTAGACTTAAACTCATCTTGCTGGTCAGTTATGAACACATTAAACTGTCTTTGGGCCAATATCAGTCCTTGGGGCACCTCACTTGTGACAGGTTGCCAGTTTGAAAATGGATGTTTGTCACCACTCTCTCACCCCATCGACTACAGAGACCCCTTGTCTAGACCACAGTGCCTCAGTTTCTCCCATAGGAGGCTGTGAGGAACTGTGTTGGAAGCCTTGACTTAATTGTATTGGATAAAAAAAACTTTTCCTAAAGGAGATAATGGATCTGTTGTTGGTTTCAGGACAGTTCTTGGAGGCCGAGTGTCTTGAACTGTCACAAAATGTTGCATCCATCTTATCTATTAACAGCCTAGGGAAAACCATTTCAGAATGCAAAAAGTTTGAGACTGGAGTTCACTTCTCAGGGTTACAGCTTCTAATGGACTGACTGTCACTGATAAGAAAATGATGGAGGAGCACAATGTTCTTGCAATCTCATTAGCTGGATATATTGTCTGATGTTAAAGTTACCAACCTGCAGAATACTAACACACACCAGCTGCAGAAAGAGTGAAGGAGAAAGCAATTTAAAGTTGTACATGAAAGTTTTATACTCTAGTTGTTTCTCTGAAATAATAGTTCGCAGGGCTTTTTTGTTTGGTTTTGTTTGCTTGTTTGTTTGCTTGTTTGTTTTGTATTCTGTGCTTACCTCTTTTAAGACACAGTTAGTTGATATTAATATATTTTTAAAAAGCCCTCAACAACAACCAATTGGCAAACCAACCAACCAAAAACCTAACAACACAAATATTTCTTGCATGTCTTTTCTTGTTCCAAGAATTTTCTTTTTTTGTTTTTTTCACTTGTTTTCTTTCACCTATGCCAAATATTTCAGTGATGTTGCCTTCTTTTTCAGAAAAGGATTTGAAAATACCCAAGTACAAAAGGGGCTCACTCCTTACAATTGCTTGACTGTTCAATAAAGTTAATAGAATGTAAATGTGATATTTTTACTAAGGGGAAATCTAGCCAAAGAGGCTGACCTTCAGTCATGTATACATTAACAGTAAGTCTACCAACGGTATTTTGAAATTGGATGTCACATGTATTGCTAAATACGAGGTAAATATGCCTCCATACATTTTTATCCTAGTAAATAATTTTCTTCTTAAGGTAAAACACTTCTTATGCAATAGAGACTCTCATTCCGAAGTCTTTCATAAAAAAAACACTACAAGAGAAATGTGTACTGAGAAACAAGAAACAATTAAATATTTATGGTTTTTACTTTAAACTACCCAACCTGGAGTTGTATAAAATGGGCTAAACCAAATATTTCAGGTCATGTTATCTTGCAATTATTAACTAAGAACTGCCTGTGATAATCTTGTCTCTACACTAGCTTTAGTACGTTTTTGTGACAGATTTGTGTATGTTCTTAAGGACTTTCTTTCTATCGTCTTGTTGGATCCTGGTTCATGGGTAAGCTAAATTTCCTCAAGAGCCTGGAATAATTTGATTCTGGCTGTTTCTTCTCCTGATAGACGTTGTCATCTCCTTCATATATGTACCTTTAATGAAAAATGCATGTGAGCTAGAGATACTGTTCCAGCTACATCCTAGGGCTTTCCCAGGAGAAGGAGCTAAAATGCCTTCACTCTCCATGTGGTTCAGGAACGACTCATGGGAACATGCTAGAATTCGGGTATAATACTCAGGTTAGAAGCAGGCAGGGGATTTTGTGTTCCTTGCTGGTAGCTGGGAATTCAGAGTCACAATGAGGTATATAAACCTTTCCTGCCATAGAATGAAAGGAACATACATCTAAAAATGCATCACTTGAGAAAACAGGATAATCTGTATATACAGGTCTCTGTGGAGCTCCTAGCATGGTCAAGTGCTGTTTTTAAACAAAGAATTTTAAAGACTTACCCCTGCATTCTGCAGATGATCCTTCAAAAGCTTCTAAGCGTGTGGTGGCAAATTTCTTTGAAGAGTGTTGTAGTCCATTGTGTGTGGGGTCAGTCAGAAGTCTGTAAATACTAGTTTAATTTTCCATACATAACATCACAAATTGCACCCATGCATGCTAATTGGCATGTCACTGAACTGTAAAGATATTAACTTTTCTATAACACAGATGATTTTGGTGAAGACATAGAAAAATATTGCCCTCAAATTAGTGATATCAAACATGAGGGTACACAAGAATGTAACAGAAAACACAAATATTTCAAAAAATCATAGACTATTCCAAGTTTGAAGGGCCCCACAGAGATCATCAACGTTCATCACCTTGCTCTGCACAGGACAACCTAAAAATCACACCACGTGCCTTACAATGTTGTCCATACTTTGTTGTCCATACTTTGTCCATACTTTGCCATGACCACTTCCCTGGGGATCCTGTTCAGTGCCTTGTTCCAGTTCCCTTTGGGTGATATCCAACCTAAATCTGATATCCAACCTAATATCCAACCTAAATCTGATATCCAACCTAATATCCAACCTAAATCTGCCCTGGCACAACTCCAGGCCATTCCCTCAGGACCTGTAATTGGTCACCACGGAGAGGACATCAGTGTCTGCCTGTCCTCTTCCCCTCATGAAGAAGTTTTAAACTGCAATGAGGTCTCCACTCAGTCTCCTTTTCTCCAGGCTGAACAGACCAAGAGACCTCAGTGACCCGTCATATGGCCTCCCCTCCAAGCCCTCCACCACGTTTGTAGCCCTCCTTTGGACTCTCCAATAGCTTCATATCTTTCTTATATTGTGGTGTCCAAAATTACACACAGTACTCAAGGCCACGCCAGCTCAGAGTGGGAAAATCACCTCCTGTTTGCTTATGTTATAGGTAATGCAAGGGCTGTGGAACCATTTAATTTAATTTTCCCTTTATTCTCATATGCATCACTGTAAATTTTATATCAATGCCAACAAAGGACTCTAGAGCTTACTTTTCTAGAAAAAAAATTCTCTATCCTGTGATTTAAAGTGAGGTGACTATCTAAGTCTGTTTTCTAGAATATTCTTTTCAATATCTGGAGCTTTTGCCATCAAAACCAGGATACTGAACTAAAAATAGACACCCTCCTTCAGTACACTTTTTTACTGGTATTTCTGAAGTAGTAAGTAAGGAGTTATTAGAATAATTTGCAATTATCTGATGACAAAATTACCAGCAGAATGTAGGTCTTCAAAATATTGCTTGTAACTATTTTTTTTAATTGGTTGGGTCTGTTATTTACCCAAGTAGACATGATGAGATGGATTACTGTTCTCTATGGAAACAAAATAAAATGAGATATCTTTTAGTTACATAAATGTCACAAAATCTCACCAAATAAGAGAATTTTCAAATCACTCTTTTCTTCTTGAACTAGAGAAAAATCCCGTTCCTCAATGGTCACAGTAAAGAGATAGGCAAGACTTGAGAAGCCTTTTCATACCTGTAACACAATTCTCTTCTCCCTGCAGACCTTTTGCCTTAAGTATACAATAGAAGTAAAGAGCTAGAGAAGCAGAAGATAATATTTTCAAAACTGATCATTTTCATTTGGTTAACTATGTTCAGAATTCAACACCTAATTTAGGGAAGGCTTCCATGGTTTTCCTACACAGAATGAAAATGCTGTGAGCTTGAAAAGGGTTTGAGCTAAACAGAAGCAAATCCCTTAAGCTTCTGGAGGTAAAGTTAATATGTAAAACATGTCTACTCTGGATTATTTGTTTGATTTCATTGCAAACCTTAATGTTTCCTTTGAATATTGTGAAACGTTACCAAATTTCCTGAATTCTGCCTTCTTTTGTACTTGCCTTTCTACCTTCCTCTTTCAACAGAATTTGATTTAAGGTTTTCAAGGACACATTCACTCTTTTCTTTGTAACGAAGCCAAAGTCCTCAAAGTCTCCAGTGAAAGAATGTATTAGTTAGAAAGAGTGGGAAAGAGTAAGTAAGAGTTTTCCTATATTCTGATCGGAAAGAGCTATAAACCATTCCCCACATGCACACTTCTAATGAAAAATTCGAGTTTTAAATTTGAAAAATGCTGACAAATCTTATTCTTAGGATTCAACATCTGCATTTGTGTTCTTGTTTGTTTGCTGGTTTGCTTAAAGGAGCTTTGAAAGCCTTGTGGGATTAAGATGAAATACCTGAACTGAATGTTAATTGAAAGTGGCCACTGCATTTTGTGAAGTAAAAATCCCAGCTCAAGCATGTGATTAAATGTTTCAGCTTTTCAATTGCATCTCTAGATGGCCATAAATACATTTTGAAATTAAACCCCAGGTTGATGATAGAAAGCGATTTACACCTGTCACATGTGATGGGACTTTTATGAGATCATTTTATCTCTAGCTTTTGAAGTATTCGCTCCCTTGAGTGCTTATTATCTTTTTGCTTGGCTATTTTTGTCATGTAAAATTATTTAATTCAGAAACACATGATTGGTTATGTTGGAAAATGTAAGAAAGTTCAGTGTCATATTCTACTACATGGTGGATGTCTTTTAGTGAGAAATGTATGAAAGAGTATTTCTGCGAAAATTGTTCTTTAAAGCATTTTTGGTTTTATTCTTTGTACTCTAAATTGGTTACATTTTTGAAAATATCCCTCATGTCATTAAAAAACGAACTCAGCAATACTCAGATGTTTTTATGGGAAGTACAGATGCAATTCTAATTTCCCATTTAGCTCATATTTTTTTCTACAGTCTTGTTAATCAGTTCTTCCCTTGACAGAAATGAGAATAAATTCATCCATTACATTGTTTTGAATTTTTGTAAGACCTCACTGTATGCATAAAGAATAACCTATATATGACAATTCTACTTTTTAATCTCTTAGCTAGACTGTTGTGTCTTCTTGGTATTGTAGGTCCTTGCCAGCTACTGGAACAGCCCAGCACATTGTGACACTTGGATTTCCACCATGGCAGGTTTTTTATATACTGCATGAAGTGTTGTCACAAGCTCTGGCTGCTTATGAGACCTCATGTCACCAGGAGTGAAGCAGCCCCTGGCAGATACCAATGATGAGCTGATTCCTTGCCTCTTTCCTCAGCTCATCATTCACTTGTGAGGAAAGTGGAATTATCCCAGCTATTTGTTGCTCTCCAATTCACAGTGACCTAATTGACTAGGATCACTGTGAAGAAATATCATCAGTGAGTTTTTATTGCATTTGAAAATCTCTTTTTTTGTAAACCTGCAAAATTTTCAGGAATAAAGAAATGTATATTGTAGTTTTATGTGAGGGACAAACAAAATTTTAACCCTCCATCTACATGTTTTAGATGCATTATGTTGTTGTTAGGAGGACTAAAAAAAATCCATTTTTAATCTAGTGTTAATTATCCCTAGGCAAATACCAGTAAGAGCAGCTTCATCTAACATGATTATTAAATGTTGATTTTTAATTAAGAGATATTTGCAATATAAAAGGAGCTTTCATCTATGTAGAAAGGATACTTAAAATATTTTAATTTCTACTTTTTACACTGTTCCATTTTTTAATTACTGTATTTTCTTTTACAGTGAATTTTTGCAGTATATAAAATTCAAGAGGTACTTTTTTATAACATCTTTGTGCTAGTTACTATTGTGATAGCTGGGCACTTTGACCCTAATTAACATTATGTGCTATTTTTCACTGCCTGCAGGGACCAGCTAAATTTTCCTTGCTGATCATAATCAAAAGCCTGTTTGTTTAGCAATCATTATTATAATAAAAAGAGAGTGAGTGAGGAGGGAGAGACTATTTATGTAAGTGTTTGTGCCCACACCACAAAGAGGTCTGCTTTCAAAGCAGAGCACAAAGAAAGTCTCTCACCTCCCAGTGATGTTAATGGAAGTTCTCCAACTAAATTCCTGAACATCCCTTTGAAAATAACATACTGCTAATGTAGATAAAAAGAGTAGGTTTCTTCTTTCTTTCAGCAAAGAGAAAGTCTGGTCTGATTTATTTTGCACCTCCCCTCATTCTGATACACTATCTTAGGTGGGCTGCATAAAAACTCTGCTGAGATATATCTACAGTTTTACAGTCTTCCTACAAAAAGAATTCTCTTTAGTTCAGAAACAAAAGAAGGATTCATCAGCTTTTCTTTGTTTTTAATGCTGGTAAATTATTTCTTCTTGTTTCCCTGAAGAGGATATCTACAAAGAAGAGGTGCAACTGTGATATAAACTGCTGTCATGCTTGGGGGAAGGGAAGTCACCTAGTTTGGACCTTGGAGGCTCCAAAAGAGAGCACTCTAGGGCAAATAGCTTCCTGTCTTTACTGTTCACTTGCAGAAAAAGTCTTCGGTAGGTTGCTGAAATGAAGCAGGGCTGATGACGCTTCTCATCATAACCTGTTGGGTTAACCTGTGGTGTCAATTCCTGCCTAAGGGGAATTGTAGGGCACCCACTGGGACCAGACTCTGAGGAAATGCTGGGTCAGAAGCCAAATGTATAACCAGAAAAGAAGGATTACATTTCGTGTTGCAAAAAGGGACCATTTGAAAATAAGATTGCACAAGAAAGTTGAAATTGGTTTTCCCCAGTGACTCAATTTGTTCTCTCTTTTCCACTCAAGGAGGTTTTTTACATATTGTGCTATAGTTATTTTTATGTGTTTCATAAGGTTGCATAATTTCATCGCTAGCAATAAAATAATTTCTTGGTATAATAAATTTATTAAATTATATTAATATTTTAAACCAGTATTTATATTTTATATGTGTAAAGCAATTGTTTTAGAGTTTTTGTTTTCTTTTTAAGAAGACATCTTAAAATTTCAGCTTTCAACTCCATCTTGGAGCCAAGCTAATCTTCCAATTGCCAATCTCTCCCTGGAAAGGTAATTTTAGTGTTTAGGCTACTTCTACTCTCAATAATGGGGGTTTGACTAACTGTGACAAGAGAGCAAAGTTCTAGTGTTTATGGAATAATTTATTATCTCAGCTAAGAAGTCAGAAAAAATGCAATGATTATGAGCGCCAGGAAAGAAAACAAAACAAAAACATTATTTTCCCTAAAATTAACAAAACCATGAATTTTTAATGTCATAGAGCTTTAGAAGAGCTGCATTTTTGTAAGATAAGAGCAGATTTATTCTGTTTACATCTCATGGTTAATTCAGAAAGACTGAAATATTACAGAGGAGTTGTAATTATATTCTTTTTTTTTTTATATTCAGAATTAACTTCATGGTGGAAGGAATATGGAGACGATATTTTCAAATTGAGTTATAATTTACTGTAAGACAAAGCTCATGTATTACTGTAAGGCAAAGCTCCTATCAGGTAGGATTAAATGTATACACATAAGTGTATATATATATATATATATATATAAAATTTCTTTTTTATGTCAATATTGAGTGGAGGTGGAAACCTTACTTTCATGAGAAGCTGGAGGGAGCTAGGTGCAAAAGGTGGCATTTACAGCCACTTTTTCATTTCTGCTTCAAGTTTACAGAAAACAGCCTTTACCTTCCACAGATCACCATTGTAATAGAAATGTCTTTTTTCTTTGTTTTTATTCATTTCCTCTTCATTAAAAAGCGCATGGTCTACTCTTCAAAGTGAAGACTCATACTCATTGTTTTTCTAGTGATAGC
Source organism: Grantiella picta (assembly GCA_013397955.1). Lineage (NCBI taxonomy): Eukaryota > Metazoa > Chordata > Aves > Passeriformes > Meliphagidae > Grantiella > Grantiella picta. The sequence continues at coordinate 426,029 of VZRM01004275.1, forward strand.
ATGTTTGCCACTCAAACTTAGTTGCAGATCATCACCCAGATATGTCAAACTACTGAAGTTTTGCATTTTTTTAATTATGGAAAGTGTTCTTGACTAAAAAATATTCACTACATCGTTTAAGAAGCAATTTTCCATTATAAACACTGTACTGTTTTCTATCAGTTTTAAAGGGTTCTTTGATCATTTACAACATACAAAAATCAATATTTAAAAACTGTAAAGACAGTCAGACTATTTGCCAGAAATGTCCCAAAAGTACTCTCAAAATATTTAAAGAATGTTAAATCAGTTAATATATTTATTAAGTGTAAAAAGAAGAAACCCGAGAATACTTAAGAGCTCTGATTCCTGCTATTGGACAGTCCAGTTATGTTCCAACCTGTAATAAGCTGAGACTTCAGAGTTCTTTCTTCCCTCCTCCTGCTCTCCACCTTCCACTAGATACAGACAAAGCATCTTCACTTTACTTAATTCTGACCACATGAAACTACAGCTGAGTATAAACTACCAAAGGTTTACAAAGAGATAAATGACACATAGGTGATGGCATATGCTAACTTTAAAAAACTTCATCCTCCAAGGGCATTAAAAAGCATTTGAAATCATCATGAATTCCACATATCCTAGTAGACCATAATTATTTACTCAGGCTAAGGAGAGATGGTGAATCAAAAGCATTCTCAAAGGTAGTTTAGGTCATGGCAAACAATATTTTTTCATTGACATCAAGCATTTTATCCAGTATGATAACTTTTCAGTAATTTTGCAAGGAGGAAAATGGTCTTTAAGCTTATATTTTACTTTTGTTCTCTGGTAAACAATGATGAGTCAGTCTGATTAACTGAAAGAGGTAGCCCAACATTTACAGCCTTTTTCTCTAAGTGGAAATATGCCTATTTCCCTTTTATGGAAAACCTATCTCTATTGCTTTGATTGGCTTTTCTTAAGCTGAAACTCAACATATTGTGTGAGCAGGGCATGAAAACCCAACCCCTTGCTTTCAATCCGCTGAGTTTCCTATCAGTTTTTCTTGAAATTCCTCTGAGAATTAAGAACTATAATTATTGCCATCCTAAAGCTTCTAGCACCAGAAACAGTGACTTTCTTCCATGCCCCCCCCCCTCCATCTTTGACGCTATAGCAATGTACTAAAACAGCAATGTACTAAAACAGCAATGTACTCAGCATTAATAACAGAACCCTGTTTTCTTAACACCTCCTGCACCTGCAGGTCACTGACTGACAGAATCAGGTTACGAACCAATGCCTTCTCTATGCACATCCAAACGCTGCCAGGACCTGACTGCAATCACCAGTAATGACAAACTCCAACACCTGCAATCTTATCAGGTTGCAGAAATACCACACCGAAAAACCTGGCTTGTCACCATCTCTGCAAATAAACGTGAAAGGAGAAATCAGGCTCCTCTCTGTTCCAATTTTTACAGGAAGAGTGACAATTTTCTTCTCAAGTTGTCAGCCCAGCTTTTATTACATAGCTTTTCAATTCTTTTGGTTAATGTAAAGGTGTAAATGAAACCCACCATTTTTACGTAGGCAAAAGATGAAGTGTTTGGATCTAATTTGTTGATCCCACCTCAAGAAATACTCCCCCTTGTAACCAAAATTAGTGAATCTCTCTTCATTTACAGCTTAAATACTTCTCAATTAATCAGTCACCACCACTTCAGGACCTTGGGGTTTTTTTGTTACATAGCATTGTCCTGGTTTTCCCTTCTCCTTTTTCATATCTTATTTGAATATTTAATGCTTAACTCTGAGAAACAACCACAAAATATTCTCCCTTTGAAAGACACATAGATATAAATTAATAAAACAGCATTTTTCCAGGAGTACAAAGAAAAGTCTGTCCCCTATTATTTTGGTTTTTATTTGCTAAAATAGAATATTATTTTCTCAGCATAAGTAAATTATCTCTATTTTCCTCAGTTTCTGGCTTATAATTAACTCCTTACAATTTCACGCAGACACAAATTTCTAAATTATCTACCTTATTTGTATAATGGGAGTCAATTTAATTTGTACTACAGGGGCTCTTCTCTGCATGCAACTCTATTTCCCACAGGATTTTTAAATTTATTATTTTTTTAAACCCCAACCTTTTAAATAAAAACAACAGACCTAGCTAAATTAAAAGGAGTCTTTGTATAAAATACTGCCACTCAACCCACTGGAAATCTTGTAAGCCCTTTCATAAATACAAATTGCAGCATTTTTTTGTCAATGCTTCAAATCTTTGGAAAACATTTCTCTTGCAACTTTGTCTTACCTTTTGCACTCAGGAAAAATGGTCCCAGTAAAGATGCATGATATTACAAATTTGGTCTATGGACCTGAGTGGGATCAGTATGAAAGACAGTTTAATACATAACCTCTGCTCTACAACAGTGGTAATTTGGTCTCTTGCATGCTTAACCCTGAGGTTTTCCTTTCTGTCCTCAAGTGACTTCTGAAATTCTAGAGTGACTGCCATTCTTACAGACCAGAGGCACAAAGTAGTCCGTATCTGAAATAATGAAGTTGAAAGAACTTTTTCTTCCAACAATACTTTTTACAAGCAGATTTTAGAGCTTATATCAGCTTATTACCAAATAAATTAGTCCTGACTTACAGTGAATGTGAGGAAATATTTTTTCCCTTTGTCTATATCTCTTCCATTTCTAATATTTAACGAATTTTTTTCACAAAGAATGAACATTTTGTTAAATTTTACTTGAATTTTTCTTGTTGAGAGAAAAACTGAGCGGTGGGGAAGGAGAAAGAAACTTTATTCATAAATGTCAAACCTGGTATTTTTGAACTTCCATAAGTAATGCAGTGAGGGGAATCTAATGTTTTTCCACTGTGTTGGATTGTATAATTTCTTTTTTCACTGTTTGCCGTTAAAAAAATAGACAGTACCAGATATGCTACACATTTAGGCACTTGTGTTTCACTTACTAAAATCAAGTCAGTATCTACTTTCTGATTTGCCATGCTTTTGATGTCATGTAGAATGTCATACGTTTAGGTTAGGGAGGTGGCTGCTCATGACTGAGTCCATGGGATGTGCTCTTATATGCTTATTTCTCTGTAGCTGACTCTTTTTCTCCCCCAAAAGTACTGTAAGAGGTATTCAGTGAGTTTTTTTACTGGTAATGCTATCTGGAGTCTGAATGGTTACTTGGTTGCATCAGCACCAGAAAGCCAAGGTGCCCACATGATCATTCCGTGTTCTCATGCTCTACACATCATTAACTCTGCTTTGCTTTCCCCAGTTATGTAATTACCTTATTTAAGTGGAGCATATCCTTTTCAAAAATAACAAATGTGTAGGAACCCTAAGCAAGACCTTAAGACTTATTGTCTCCTCTTCCGCTCTTTCCCTTCATTTAAATTCCCATAATACTAAGACTATTGTATTTCGTGTCTACATTTAATATTGTAGTTTTTAATTTCTTTGACATTTTGCATCCTCTTTCCATACTGTAACTTTTGAGTGGTTATGACACGGATTTTTCAGGTCTTTCTTAGTAATGCTATCACCACAAGAAACATCAAGCTGAATTCCAATATTTTCTAAACTAATTTGCCCATCCAAAGTGATGTAACCCTCTTCTTGCTGCCATCTTAAGTTTTTATATAATAATTTAAATGGCAGTGTGAGGAATTAATAGGCCCCCTAACTTGTAATCTGTTCAATCAAACAGAAGGAGCACCTCCGTGATAAAATGACATTTTTCTTCAGAACATCAGACGTTTATTCATGTAATTTCTGAAATAATTTATTGCAAAATTCCATATTTCTTCTGACTTCTACAGCACATCCTCTTCCCATCACAAAAACGCTTCTATTTTATTCAGCTTTTATCTGGAATATTTTCCGCCTTCATAAAGAGAATACTTTCCTTTTTATTTGAACTTTTTTTTTTTTAATGTAAGTATATTACAGACCAGACTGAAGCTCAGCAGAACATCTTTAATGTAAATTACTAACTTTTTTGAATCATAAATTTCAGTGACCCTAAATCATGTGTTGTTTTAAAAAGAGCTCTCATGAACACTGAGCAAATTCTTCAAATTTGTGTTTGATGTACTTCATAACAAAATTTGATGGACTTCATAATAAATACAGTTCCTCTTCACTCTGTACAGCTGGTTTTATTCTGATTGAGGGCACAGACTTATACTCCTGTACCAAGCATGCAATTTCTTCAGGCATGGCTGCTTCCCTCATTACCTAGGACACAGTGTCTTAGTACAGGGCAAACAAATGTGCAAACCCAGGTTTGGTAGGGAAAACCTATTCTGGGTGTACTGATCTAGAGACAGACTAAATGTGCCTGAAGAACAAAAAACAGAGAATAGAACATGTCTGCAGAGAATTCTGCACATGCGAATTCTATACACAATAAAATGTTTCCACCATGGAGATGATCTCTTCTACAGTTTTATAAGGCATATGGGATAGATGATATAAATAATTTCTTATTTGTCAAAAATAGGTAAAAACAAATCAAATTAGCAAATGAACATTTTGGGTTTTATTTTTCAACAGAATAGAAGGAAAAAACAAAAATTTGAGCTATGCTAAAGAGACATTTCTAGGAAAAAAGAAAAAAAGGAAATCATAACTAAGTACTAAAAAAGAAATGCTTTGGGAAATAAACCAGAGTGATTTCATTGATGATGAAACAGGTAAGACTGTTAATTTAGAGAAAAGGTGGCAGCTCTTATAGGTAGTATTTATTTAATCAACTGGACGTTGTTTCAACATTTCTCAGTGGACAAGTCTTAGCAAAAATCCCTACTTGGCTATATATAATTGTTTCAAAGGAGAACAGCTGTAAGCAAATTCCTTTTATATCTTTCCAAAGAGTTAGAATTCTTGTGTAATGTGAACCTGATGTGTGTGGGTGGGTGGGTGGTGGTAGGCATTGTTAAACCAACAAAAAAGGGTAAGAAATTCAAGGAACCTGGTGTGTTTGTTGTTCATCTGCTGTCCCGTCCTGTCTTATTATTCCCTTGATATTACACTGAGAAATCAAGCAGAGAACAGTATCTCCAGAAATGGAAAAAAGCCTTAAACTGATGAGTAACTACTCAGAAGAATGCAATGTAGAATATAAGAAAAAGTCTTCTGAGAAGTAAAAGCATCAACCTGATTTTTCTCTGGTATGAAGTTGCTTTCTTTCCTCTGTTGTTTATATCATGTTCCTGCTAATATGCCTTTTGCTGAAATTCTTTTTTAAACTTATCAGCTGCTCAGGTTTTCCAGCATTGTGTTCCAATTTTCCTATTATTATGGACACCAGATCTACCCTGTCAAAATTATTTATTTTATTGATTATTCCAACTCTAATTATGGTATGGGACACATATGAATTTATTCTATTAAGACTGCCTCCATATAATATCTTCTGTATTCTCTGGAATCATAGATTTTTGCTCATCCATAGGCATTAATCACAATTACAGGTTTTTATTGACTAATTCTCTCCGATTTTTCAGCGGAAAACAAATAGGTATTGGTTTGGGGACTTGTCTCTTCTAAAACCAACCTATTTAAAGAGCCCCTACAGCTGCAAGATCAAGTTTAAATTGTCAGGTGACATCTATTTTTCAAATCAGATATATTACTGAATGCTTATAAGTAAATAATGAATACAAGTTTGCAATAATTAACAATAATTAATTATTCTTTTCTGTTAAATTATTTTTTCTTATTATTTTCATACTTACAGGTTCCACAGAAAAAGTGTTCCAGGTAGAAAAAATTCTTTAAATGCTTATCTCAAATTATAGCTAATTCCAATAGGTTAATTTATTGTAACTGAACAAAAGAGTTTATTAAATATTAATTTTCTTCTATCTGCATTGATATTAGTAATTTTAGTTTGGCTATAGTATAATCAATTACAGTGAAACATGCTGTGAGAAAGTGAGCCTAGCACATTAATTTAATCTATTTTAGCTACTCCTGCTGTCTCTGAAATAATTTCTATGGTTACAAGGCATTTGTCAAAGATTTCTAAAAGAAAACATCCTGTGCTGCTGATTCTTCTCTAAATAAGGCTAGCATTTTATTATTCTCTCTTGAAATACCTAGTTTGGGATTTCTGTATTTATAAACATTTCTCCCTCAGTAGAAGAGAATTAAAATATTGTCATCAATTGACATTTTCTATAGAAAAAATGCATGCTAGCTGCTTGTAAAACAGATACAAGAAACATGCAAATGTTTATAAGTAGCTAGGAGAGCTTGACACATCTCATCTGAGATATCAAAGTATTCAGTTTCTTTTCACCTTTTCAGGAGATATGCTGACAGAATCCACCACGGGTTTTAGAGCTGTAAGGCTTGAGTTGTAGGCTGACATGAATATAAATTGATACCTATAATATCAAGAACGCAGGAAGGAAAATACTGTAATTGTAATCTCTTAAATATAAAGCTATGCCAGCTTTGATCCTGAATTTTATATAGCTCATGTGTGGTCCCAAGTGGTAGAAACTTTTAATAGGAAGACTCAACTCTTAATACTTGAATGCAACTGACGTCAACCTTATGTGATATAGATTGGTTTGGGGAGAAATGCATTATTTTCAATCATTGTTTGAGAGAAAATAATACAAACTGCTCTGAGAGTTCAATATGAAGTATCACCAGAGCTTGAAAATAGGCCAAGACAACAGCCCATTTTTATCTTGTATGCACTTGCACTGCTACCCTAAGAGGCAAACTCTGTCTCTTTCTCTTGTTTGCTTCCTTATGCCATAACAAGGGTTCATGAGTCTCCATGGCAAGCTAGTTCTAAAGCCTTAGACTCCACATTAAAAAGTAATGTAGCAGTCACCCTCACTGACATACACACTGGAAAGTAGCTCTTTTATCCTTTATTTACAGAAACATTGAAATTCCATTCTCCAAAGTAGTGTCTCTGCTGGCCATTCAACACAAAATAAATAGAATTAATTTTGCTTTGTGAAGAAGGCTTATTTGATTTGAAATACATACACACACACACAGAGAGGTATATATATTTATATAAACACACATATTTATTTCTTTATTTATCACAGGGGATTGGCAGGATTGCTGGCATAATGGAAATTCTCAGAAATTCAATCCATGATGAATTCTGCAAAAGTGACTATAAGAAATCTGAGAGTAAACTATGTCTGATGTCACCTCTGGACCACCTAATCTATCCCCTGTTCAAAGCAGTGCTAACCTCAAAGTTAGCTTGGGTTGTTGAAGACTGTCCTCAGTTGAAATACAAAAAGCTTCAAGGATTGAGATTTCATGATCTTTTGGGGCTCTTGCCCCAGTCCTTAACCACTTTCATGGGGTCTATTTTTTGGCTTTCTATGGTGGTCTGGCTTGTTGACCCTGACCAGGTGCCAGGTACTTAAGAAAGCCACTCTATCAGCTGGACAGGGAAGAAAAACTATAATGAAAGGCTTATGGGTCAAGATAAGGGCAAGGAGAGATCCCTCACCAGTTGCCATCATGGGCAAAACAAACTCTCTTTCTAAAACTGTCTGAAAGAAGCTTGCAGGGAGATGCAGGTCTGTCATTTTAGACTCAACATTAGAAAGGATAATAATCAAAAATACTGTCTAGCATTGGAACAGGCTACCTGGGGAAGTGATGGAGTCACCATCCATGGAGGTATCGAAAAAACATTGAGATGGGTCACATAGGAGCACGGCTTAGTGATGGACTTGGCAGGGCTGGATTAACAATTGGACTTAAGCATCTTAAAGGTCCTTTCCAGCCTGAATGGTTCTATGAGTCTATGAATTAAGGAAAAAATATTTTAATTTTTTACCAATCAAATCAGAGTAGGACAGTGAGAAATAAAACTAAATCTTAAAAAACCTTCTCCTCACCCCTCCCTTCTTCCCAGGCTCAGCTTTATTCCAAATACTTACTTTCTCCCTCTTAGAGGTACAGTGAGATGGAAAATTGGAGCTGTGGTCAGTTCATTGTACATTATTTCTGCTTCCTCTTCACAAGGAAAGCCCTCACACTCTTCCCCTGCTCTGGCATTGGGTCCCTTCCATTGGAGACAGGCCCCCATGGATTTCTGCAACATTGATCCTTCCCATGGGCTGCAGTTCATCATGAACTGCTCCAGTGTGCATCCCTTCCATGATGTGCAGTCCTTCAGGCACAACCTGCTTCAGTGTGAGTCCCCCGCAGGGTCACAAGACCTGCCAGGAATCTTGCTGCAGAACAGATTCCTCTTTCTAAGGGGCCACAGGTACTGCCAGGAGTCTGCTCCAGCACAGGGTCACAGCCTCCTTCAGTCATCCATCTGCTCCATTGTGGGGTCCTCCATGGGCTGCAGGGGTATCTCTGCACTCCCATGGACCTCCATGGGCTGCAGGGGCACAGCTGCCTCACCATGGGCTGCAGGGGAATCTCAGCTCCAACACCTGGAGCACCTCCTGCCCCTCCTTCTGCACTTTGGTGTCTGCAGGGCTTTTCTTAACACATACTTCTCTCTCCAGATGCAGTTTGTTGCACAGATTTTTTTTTCCCTTCTTACGTGTGCCATCACAGACGCACCACCGCTGTCAAAGTCTGATTCAACCTCAGCCAGCAGTGAGTCCAACCTGGCGCCACCAACAACGTCTCCATTTTACACAGGAGCAGCCTCAGGCAATCCCCCACAGAAGTCCCCCCTGTAGTCTCCCTGCCACCAAAACCCCCCATGAAAATCTAATACATACATCTCATTGGAATTTGCCTTTTACAACTAATGTCTGAAATCTGTTGCTTTTGTCTTTATAGCAACTCATTATGGCAGTTGATTATAACAATTTGATCCTCTCCTGCCTAGTCACATCACCTCTGCACTAAACAAATCCATTTTCCTTTCCCTCTCCTCATCTGTCACATACTCCATTCTCCTACCCATCTCGGCAGTATAGTACTAATGAGTATATCACTGTAAAGTAAAGATGATCAAAGAGGAAAGAGAAAACTTAAAAATAAACAAAGTGATCAAGGTAATGTTAGGCACACGAATCTGGGTGCAATGAAGAACTACTAATGTATTTTTCTGAGAAAAAAAGGGTCAGTCACTTCAAATCTTTTTCTGAAGGCAATCAGCCATGAAAATCTTAAGCATTAACTCCCAGATTTTGGGCAGAATGCTGTGTCCCCTTCACTGAAAAGTGTTGAACCCTCAATTTTTATATAAAGAGCTCACTGTTATCTCCACAAAATTTATATGGAGCTGAAATTTCTTGAAAGATTATGAAATTAGAATGCTGATTTTCCTAATTATTGTGTGGTTATAGATTACAGTAACTGCATTTCAGAAAAGAAGATCTAGGACTTTTTCATCTGCTTCTTAAATTTCAAATCCACAGTTTGCTGGAAAGAAGCAGTGGCAGAAAAATAAGAAACTGATAAGGATGAAAGTAAGCTCTTTCAATATGGGTGACTTAGAAGACAAAACTCACATCTTTTCACTGTGCAAATTCTGACTTTAATAACAAAACCAATAATCTAAACCAGCCCTCCCAATGCCATGTCTCACAAAACAAGCATCAAGTGTACCTTCCACATGTTAACTGGCCTATTGCCTAGATTAATGTTTGTTCTAGAGATGTAAATGCAAATTAAATTTTTAATGAAAATTCATTATTCCTTTGCATTATGCACACAGACCTATGGCTCTGTTTTGAGATCAGATGACAGCAAGCCAATGAATAACAAAATCTGTCAAGAACCCAGTGCTAATATTAAAAACAGCAAAGAAAACTGTATCCCCTTTATGAAGTGGGAATTTTAACAGCTCCATTTTATGCTTTCTGAAATACGTGAAATACATAAAAAGATTTTAATTCTTCAAAGAAACCTTCCAATAATGAAAGTAATAGCTTCACTTACTATTAAAAATTTTTGAAATGTAAAGATTCATGCTTACTAATTCTAAGGGAATGCACATAGCCCCAAGAAGAGGTGAGCCATGATTTACCCTTCAACTCTGTTGAATTATTCTGTATGATGAATGTATTATTCAAAGGCAATAAAAACCACCACTCAGACACTGGAATTTTAGCAGCAGCCACTGCAGAACATACTGTCTTGGCCATATTTTTATTCTGTGCTTTTTAGTTTAATTTTAAAAGCAATTTCCAGGGGAATGGTTATGATGAAGAGTTTCCATTGATGCAAATGTTTCAAAATCTAGCCAAACCATTAAGTTACAGATTTTCACAGAAGTGGGATCTAAATTTGTTCATCTTGGTTATCCAGAGAATAAAACTAAAAATCATAGATTGAGGATTAAGAATTCGTTGGGATTTTCAAAGTCTATTGCAAATATTGGTCTGCACCTATTTGTGTAAATAGGACATATACTGGGCATCTTTGACATTAAAATAGAGGAAATTAATATCAAACACTTTAAAATATACTACAAAGTACTGTTCATTTAATATTTTTCTTGTTTGTGTGATTTGATCATAAAAGCTAGGTCCTGCATGTTCTTATCTAGAAAGACCCTGTTTCAGTACAAGGGGAATTTTGCTTGGGGAATTAAGTCAGACATCAACTCTCATTTCTCCAAAATACATCTGGTTATTTAAATCTCTGTGAAAATAAAAAAAAAATAAGGAAGTTCAAGCAAGTTGAAATTCTGTAGAGGAGTAGAATTTTTTCTAGATATCTAGATTTTCTGCTGCTTTATGATTTTAACACCTTTCTCTTTCAGTAAACAGATACATTTATGAAAACACACAATCACATAGAATGTTTTGCCACAGTACATTGATCACAGATCAGTTTATTTCCTGCGCTCTGGTCACTGGCAGTGAAATACAAGCTGAATGTCAAGGCAAGCCATTGCTTTTACCAGTCTCCAGATGACTTGAGGTTGCTAGTTCTCAACTACCCTGTTTTTTAGCAATTCCCTGCCTTCTACTTCAGTTATTCCTT
>VZRM01004275.1:437020-497477 GCA_013397955.1 Grantiella picta
TCACTGAATCACTTGTAAAGTAAATTGATGTTTGAGAACTGATGGAGAACTGATGGATGTCACCTAAAGTTTTTTCCATTGGCCCCAATAAGGTATTGAATACCTCTATGGATTGACTAATGAATTATCAAGTGTTCCTTAAAAGATCCTAGCAAAATATATTCTCTTTCAGTCAGGGCGCAGTCTTCAAAGAAGGTGTACTTTTCTGTCAATTTGATGTAAAATGTTCCAAATTTTTTCAACAAAAATGCAGAAATTTACTCACCAGACTTGACCTGAATGCAGCTAGGAATCTTGATTTAAGATTATTAATTGTTTTATGACTCAAAACTCAATATGAAAACACTGCAAAAACAAGTTGGGGTTTTTTTGGTTTGATTTGGTTTTGGTTTTTTTTGCTTTTTTTCTCTGGCATTTATACACAGTGAGAAATAAACAGCTGGGGTAAGCAGCAGGCTTTTCAATATGTTTTATTTATTTATACACAGAACTTTACGCATATGTCATATTGATGCCATTTACATCATAATATATGTTGTTCCCTATAGCTGTGCAAATTCATCAAAATTGTCTGAATATCTACGGAATGTTAAGGCTGGAAAAGCTTACCAAACTTTTTTTCCATCTGGCTCTTATCCTGCAGACTCAGCTTTTCTGCATAAAGCACTCAGAGAAGGAAATATATGTTTTTAAATGTAATAGTCTGCCTCTGAAAGAAAGTGGTTCCTTTTCTCAGTGAAAAGGAAAAAAGAAATAGACATAAGAATTTAGTTTGTTCCAGCCATGAGAACAAAAATAATAGAAGGGAAACATGCTTGGGGAGAACTAAGAGGATTACATCTAGATTAAATAAAATACCTTAGAAAATGTGGGTTTGTATGACAGCTTGTACAAAAAATACATCCATTTAAATTTATATGTCTTCGACAGAGTTACTGATGCAGAAGTTCTGTTCTTTAGGTTTATGCTAACATTTTAAGACTTTGTCCTTCACTGAATGGTGTCTAAGATGCTAACCTTTATGTATGTCTGTAGTCTGAACTATAATATCAGGAAAAATTATCCAGGGGCTTCTCTTGATATGTAGGACTGCAGTCAGTCTGTGCCTCATTCACTCACTGGTTCCAGGGCTGTTAGCTGTTCTACCAAGGCTGTGTGCCTCTATATGGAAAACTGTCTACCATCCAGGTTAGAATCAGCAAGTACTGACTTTTCTGATCTTCGACACTGTTCCAGTCTCTGATAATAGCCACAAAACCTTTCTGCTTGATTTGTTGGGTGCAGGTCAAGCCTCCTCCATGTCTACCCAGATAAAATAAACTTCAATCAAAACTGCAGAAATTTAGAAAAGTGGATGTTTTTCGTGTTCAAATCATTATGTATCCAAATCCAGTGTTGTATTGATTTTTTGCTCTAGAAGATTCATGATCTACCTCCTATGTATTATTCTGGACAGTGAGTGGAAATTTCTGCTCCATTTAGTGGGATGTCTCCAAAGGTAGAAAAATTAGCTCTAAATGACTAAATGACTGCACTAAATTACTAAGATGTTTTCTTTAAAGTAGTAGACATACTTGAAATATACTTTACATAGCAGCTGTCTATACTGTAATACTGTCTGCTATTTGTTTTCTTGCGTAAACACCACAGCAGTAATGGTCCACTTGCTACTACAAATGCTACTACAAACCGTGGGCAGAAAATATTCAGAAAAATGGACTCAGTGAGTAGTACTGTCACCATGGCAACAATTGTCTGGTGTCTCACACATGCAGTATGGCATGAGAAGACACATGCCTTCGGACTCAGGGGGATACACTGTCCAAACACCAGTGACTCATCTTCTGCTTTTTCCCAGCACTCCCAGAGGAGTGATGGGTACCTTTTGTTGAGAAAAATACAAGTCTGAAAAATGACATGTGAAATGGAAACCTAGATAAGATAGAATCTTGACTTTATTCCCAATAGCTAAAATCTATTTATTTCCTGGCAATGTAAAGATTTTCAAGACTGAAGATAGCCTATGCACTTTTATTCTGCATAGCCTGGAACCATGAATCTTCTTAAGATATATGTTATCTTCTTGGTGTAAGTTAGTTTTGTGATATGCCCACCACCTAAGTGATAAATAACGGGTGTTAAAAAAAAAAAATCTTCCCACAGGAACTTTTAGAAAACACACAAATTCTAAAACATCCTGATTTCTGAATTTATGACAGTTTCCTGTGCCTACAGTAGCAATTTCAAGAGTATCTACTTTTTACATTACTCACTCACTGGTCATTTCAATATGCTTCAATAAAAAGGAAAACTGCAGGAAAAAAGAAAAAAGGATTTGATTACATGGTTGGCTCCTGAAGTTTTCTTCTTTGGGCAATGGTATCCAAAATTATGTGCCTAGCTTAAGTATTCCCAAGCTCCGAGGAAAAGGTGAAAACAAACATGACATTTTATCCTTGGAAAGGCTGTTATTAAGCTGGAATAATTTGTTTTACCATTCCAAATCATTCTTTGTTCTCTACCTCATGTTTACTTCTGCAAATAATAAAAATAAAGAACTCTAGTATCAAAACCATCTAGCAAAGTATAGAACAAAATGCCATCAACCAGAGGAAATATATTGAGTCCTTGAGTTTTCTCAGAGTCCTATGGTGATATAGCTGACTACAATCCCTTCACTGATGTGAAAAAGAACAAATAAATTCAGATGTAATATGAAAATACATATGTGCTATAATTCAGTGTCATCATCAGAAAATTATCATGAAATTGACTTCTCTAATGAAGATTGACTGGTATGAATCCATTTAATAGAAACAAGAAGATATTACTGGATCCGATAAAGCTGGAGAAATGGGAAAACGTTGGCATATGAATCTTTCTGTTCATAAACGCAAGAAAGCATCCAGTAGAGAGAAAAAATTGACATTCATATATTGAATTTTAAATATATCAAAAGAATTATCAGTGTTCCTGTCTATATTGCTCAGCAAAAATATTTTCACACTCTGCAATGGTGGAAATGAACCACAGAAGGATTAACGAATAATAGATAAAAGCTAAAATGAAGCATAAATAAATAAATAAATAAGTCTGAATACGGTTTACATAATGTATAACATAGAAAACAATAACATATTCCCACTCAGAATACTGCATTTTATTTTGGAACTTAAATAAATGTATTCAAATAATAGAAATAACATGATTGTATCAGAGGCTTGATAAGAACTGCCATATAGAAAGCAAATAAAATGACTGAATAATTTGATTTGAAACAGGACAGGAAATAAGCAAAAAAATAGACAATTTCAAGAACATAAATGGAATCTTGCTCTCCTAGAACAGTAATAATAAAACATTTCAGTTAAGTTCATCCTTCGGAACTTTTTTTAAAAAATGTGTGCTTGTGGCACATAATTACTTTGTGGAACTTTCCATCATAAAATTTCATTAGACCAACAAAATTTAATTGCTTACCTGTACCACTGAAACACATGGTATGAGTTTATTAAAATTTCCGAAGTCATACAATACTGGGTGAAATTTGAATTCCCTGAATTCCTGTGATTCAAGCTGTGCCTTGCCTTCTGATTGTCAGAGAAGCTGACATGAACCTCAATGAAGTTCCAATGTTTATTCCTGTTTTGAATTTTCCTGTGCCTTTACCAGAAGTAAATCTTGTAGACTGGAAAAAGACACAGAGTCATGAAAAACAACACTTACTCCAAATAGCAATTGCTACAATATTTTATTCTAATTTTCTTAATTATTTGTTCTAGGTAAATTATGTCTATTCAAATATCATTTTAATGCAAAAATGACCTTTTGTTGACATCCAGATGCCACATGAAATTAGCTAAATCTTGCTTTGTTGTGCATTTAGACAAAACAAGGATCATGATAAAATTGAAATCAATTGACTTTGATTTTCACCCTTAATTTCATCTTACTGTTCTTATAACAATCTTACAAGAATTTTACAATGTTTTGTTTGAGGCAAAAATGAAAGATCTCCCTTCCAGTCTGAAAAAAAAATCAAAACCCCAAACCAAAAAACCCCAGACCCGAATAATATTTTTAAAATTTTCCAGAACAGTTATCTGACATTTAACGTGACAAATGTTTTTAGTACCTATTCATTACCATTTCTGATGCACATTTATTCAGCTGCCCTTTAGGATAACCACTACATATGAAATTGTGAGAAGAAAGCAAGGAACTTCTCAAGTACTTTTTGCCATAATGGCATTTAGGTATCCATGCAGGATTTTTTTTTTTTTTTATTATAGTCTCCAAATAAGCCACTGCTTCTTGTGTCTATGTCAATATACTTGTGAAAAATATTTGTTTTGGCTAAGCAGCCTGTAAGGATTCTACAGGAAAGATTCAACAGTAGCCAGAAAGCAATTAAGCTTCTTCAGATGCATGAAAATTAAGTGTAATCATACCTTGATTTAGTTTGTAGAATTTTAAGCAGAGACCCCCCACAAATCCCAGGGGTACCTCACTGTTTTAATTGTTTAATTATTATTTGTAATATGAAACAGATGCTTTTCTCGGTGACCTCATCTACCTGAATATCACTTTGAAACATATGCTAAATGACCACCTTGCAATTAGGTCAGGCAATTAAGAAGACAGACAGATGGCTGTTTAATCTAAGTGAATAATGTTAGGAGATATATTTTTTTAAAGCACATTTAGTAACACTTATAGTTTTTGTTTATTATGCTATTTCAAAGGCTGACCAGTATCTTGCTGGTGTTGATAAGTTTTCGGTGCACAGGAGAGGATTAATGGTAGTTTATCTATGTAGCTCCTGTTCGTTATGAATATTTGTTGGGTTTTTTTTTCCTTTTTTGACTTTTGAAATGGTGGTGGAAAAGAACAGAACAGAATTGGTACATTATTTTAGAAAGCTAATGAGCAAAGTTCCTTTCCTTGAGCAGGTAAGAGTAATAAATATTCTGTTTTTCCAATGGCAAAGGAGCTTATTACTCACATGAGGTTGAAAAAATCATTGCTCAGATTATATCATGAGTTTTCCTTAAATTAGGAAGTTGAAGAATTATTTTCAAACATTTGTCAAGGGTTTTTTGTTTTGATTTCGTGTATTTGGGGGGTCTTTTTATGGGGGTATTAATTTTGTATGCCTTTCAGTCTAAAATTTATTCTTAAACAATCCCATATAAATTCAAGTTTTCAGCACTGTTTGCAGTACTTAGTTTACTCTTTCTTAACCTGTGGACTTGCTGCTTTTGTATTTCTTTCAAAGTTGCTCGTGGTTACTCAAGACACAAGAGGGTTGTTTAAGTTGCCTGACATATTCCTTTGTTCAGGCAGATTTTGGGAGCATTCTGTCTGTATCTGGCATTTCCAAACATGCAGCTGAGAAAATAAAAGCCACTCCAGACAACCTGCAACTTCTCTGGAAATGACAAACAAGAAGGTAATGGACGTGATTACCTATTATACAATAACATACGATTGCTCTGTACCTTTGCAATGTGATCAGCATTTCCTGAACAAAGCACTAGAGCTGTCATTCTCAAATAGGATCTACAGGAATATGTGCCCAAATGAATCAGAATTTACAGAACACATACTCTCTTAAACCCATGCACCCCTATGTGCTGAGGTATACCAAAATACATGTATTTTAGCACTCTTGTACCTTACTGTGAAAACCACGGGGAAAAAAAAGTAAAAGAAACATTGAATTTAATGTGGTAATGGATTTTTCTCTTTTCAGTAAAAGTAGACAAATGAAGTCATTATACTCTTTTTTTTTAAAACCAATTCCCCTCTCTTTCTGATCTGCCAATAACACAGTTTTATCCTAATATGTAAGTAGAAGCCTGAAACTATGAAGCAGAAATTGTCTCATTGTTAATCAAAGCTGTGGTTTAATATGATTTAGGTCAAGGAAATAAACCTTCTCTGTGCAGCTTGATTGCTGGTACTGACATCACCACTTTTATTACTTTCTCTGCTTTGGAAACCAATTGACATTCAGTTCAGAAATAACTCTGTTTGCTCAGCCAAACTGACTTCAATGCTCTCTCTGTGAGCTGACAGCTGGCTTGCAACAGATGATGATGAGTAATCAGCTGATCATGTCTGAAAACAGAACCATGCACCTGGAACCATTCTAAACTCACATTTCTATTGCATTTGGAATAGCTATGGAGGCCTTAAGAATTGATATAATGGCGTCATATCTCTGTTCAATATTAGCCTTTGCAAAATTGGTTTCTTCCAGCAGAATTTGCATAGATGAGTTTACCTGTGCATATACGTGAACCTCTCCTCTAGTTCTGTAAATTAAGCATTCACACCATCTTTGACATCCCCAGATATTTTTCCCCAGAATATGTTTCCTCAGACTGAAGTAAAATTAAGATAGTTTAGAGATTAAAATAATCAGAAATTAATATCTCTACATTGAAATAAAAAGAGCCTTCTGTAGGCTTCAGTCACCAACCCAATCTTTTGCTTTCAGGATTTTTTAATCATCTCTCACCATGTCCTCCATAACTATAAATCTTGGTGATAATAGTATAAATGTTTATGCCTTAGTCGCACAAATACTCACATTGAATACTTTTTCATAAGAGCTATACACATAAAATGGAGAAATTATTGGCTGATTTTGTTTGTTGACATATCAAATGACAAATGGGAATAACAAGGTTTTCATTCTGTGAGACTATTGCTCAGTGCTCGTGGTGATATTGCTGCGGTTTATGTCTAGTCACAGGTTTAGAAGAAGTAGCAGCTGAAGAGCAGAATACCTGCCCCACTGTGTGATACAACAAAGATCTTTGGATATGTCTGAAGATAAGAAGGAGAAGACTACAGAAAAATGAACTATCTGATCTTCCGTTATCCAAGGACATTATTACTGAGGGAATGGTTAATTGACGTTATTGATACTACATTAATCAGAGGGTTTAAAGTTGGCTATTTTAGTATATGCTAACAGGGTCCTATGTATAATCTCCCTTAGTAAACAAGCAGCAAATCTGTGTCTTCTGAAAGTAAAGGAGCCCTTCTAGAAATTCTAACTGGAATTAGAATTACACCACAGGTAGACTTTGTAACTAATCTTTATCAGGAAGTAAAAAGCTTTACTGGAAAGGATTTCTCTGAGAGGACAGACACATGGCTGCCAGTGAAGGAATTAATTATTTACATTTGAAAAGTTCAGATATGGTCTTTCATCAGAGTGTTTTAAAGAACTTGCGAAAAAAGGAAAAGAAAACAAAACAAAAAATTAAACATAAAACCAAACTAAAACCCCAACAACTAAACCCAGTGTTTCATAGCCTGTATATTTGATTCTCAGTTGCTCCTGCTGATTCCCATTGGTGTTACACTTCATTTAGAATAGTGAGTTTTTTGGCATGGTGATTTTATCAATATGTAAAAGTACCTGATTAAAGAATAAGCATCCAAGCTCTTTACAGTGGTTTGCCAGATTACAGTGACTCCCTGTATCCTAGAGTTTGTGACAGCACACTTTATTTCTTCTCTTTGTTCAGCTCTTAAATACAACTGAAATATAAGAAATCCTTTAAACATGAGAAAATTATTTTGAAGAGAGCTCAAACACAGGTTATACAGAGTGACTCTGAAGTTTCCATCCTTGGAAACACTCAAAAGTTAACTGGACTCTGTCCTGAGCTGGATTAGACAGTCTTCAGAAGTCCTTGCGAACTTTATCACTGACTCTGTGGCTATTATGAAAGGACCTCTTCTTTGGAGGAAGTTCTAATTTTCCTGGGAAGCAAGGGGGTCTGCTCATGAAGACAAGCTTGTAGGGACTGTAGGGTGTCAAGAGCAGAAGACATGAGACAGATCAAGGTCAGCATCTCACAAAGGACATGTGAAAGAGAAGGGAGAGAGTGGCCAGTAGCCAGGACTCAAGGACAAGGGAAAGGAAGCTTCATGGAGTACCAATACTGGTACTCTGGGCTTGTTTGGTTGTTATAAATAAACCTACACATTTCATTTTAATGAAGTCATCACAGGGAGGATTTTTTTATAGTTGTTCAATTTCAGATTTATATAATCATATATTTAAATTCTAGCTGCTTGTGCAACAGCTACATTATGTAGTCTAATCAACTCTTCAGACTTGCATATCATCATCCATACATCACAAATACAAAACCACTTGCTTTTTATTCATGACCATCTTTTCCATTGCTGCTTTATCCATTATCATTGCATGTCACATACAGAAGCTTTCTCAAAAAAATCCCATGAGATTTTTGAATTTTGAATTAGTCTTTTCTCTTTTTTTCAGTCACATTGAAAAACCAGGATGTGTTTTGCATGCAAACAAAGCAGCTGGAAAATGTCTCAATCAACCTCTATAATCAAGGGTATGTGTTTTGCTTGTTCAGTGCAATGGCCTCACGGTGATAGCAGATAATATTCATTATTCTTTTTTTTAGTGTGTTCTAGTTTTCTTCGTTTTGAGAATGGAGTAAAATTTAGCCTGTCAGCATACAGTGCAGTATTTTGAAGAATATCACATACAGTGCAGTATTTTGAAGAATATCAAGTGTTTTGTAGTGACAGTGGAGAAGCTTTGTTCTCCCTCAAATTTATCTCAGTGCTTTTTTAGTGAGCGAATCCCAACTGTGTGAAATTTCTTTTTTCTACTTAGTGGAGAGAAGATTGCACTTAAGAGTTGAACAAAGAGAGGAAACAAAATGTGCTGTCACAACCTCTGGAATACAGGGAATCACTATAATCTGGCAAACCAGTATGAGTAGGGGGAAAAAAGTCTTCTTTCCCAACGGTATGATTGGGCAAGAATGTAAATTAGAGCTGATGAAAAATCTCAGATATAGGAATACTCTAAGAAACGAGCATTATGTTCTTGCTGTGGGTGGTACCAGAAAGTGCTCAGCATTGGAGCTGCGCAAGGTAGATTCCAAAGTATAGCATCTCCTTTCTAGAACAAGCACACTTTACCTGTGTTTTTTACTCCTCAGTGAGTAAAAATAAAAATAAAAAATAGCATGAGATTGCAGAATTAAAAATGCACACACATGTAAGAAAAAAGGTGAAAATAGATAAAAACTATTAGCAACTGCCTTTGTTTGATATGGCCATGGTAAGCATTCAGCAGCAGCTCAGAATGGGGCAGAATACTATATATGTATTAGTCTGAAAACCAATCGCCTCTCACTCTGCTGTCTCAGAGAACCGCAGATATTTCTCCTTGATTTTATGCAGCTACTTGGACAATAATATTGCCATTAAAAAACATTTGCAGTAGGTGGCTCTGTTCTTTCCAAAAATCATGGAATTTAAATCACAGACTTTAGAAGAAGAATTAGTGTCATAAGATCATTTTGTCTAGCCTCTTTACTCAGCCCCTTCTTTTTCTTTCTTAAGGGTTACAAAAGAGATGGGTGAAAGGTGCAAAGAAGATGAAAGAAGTGAAGAAAAGAGGTGCCCTTACACAAAAGTCACAAATCTCAGCAGGAAGAATGGGGTGGGACTGAATCAAGAGCACAGAGGTCCTTTTCAGAGGAAGAGGACCACACCTGAACTTTTCCGGGGTTAAAAAAAGAAAAAAAAAAAAAAAAAAAAGGAGGAGAAGAAGGTTTAACTGTTTTAGGTATGCTAGCCACCAAAGGAGAGCCGAAAATGGAAAGACAAGGATGTCAAGCGTCTGGGGCTGTTGAGAAACTAAGGGTAATAAGTTGTAAGTTAACAGAGGGGCTCACCTTACCTAGGGCATCCAAGTTCAGTCTCCTACACACTATGAATTTACCTTCCTCTCCCAGTAAAGGCTCTCTTGCCTGTTCCTCTCAGGACTGTGAGTTCACCTTTGAAATATGGTTGTTCCTTATCTGTTTTTCTTTTTAAATTCATGTCTGCAGCTCTCTTTTGCCTTTAAAATTATCAGTCCTGATCCTGCTTCTTGTTTTCTCTAGAACATACCTCTCTGTCCTTACCCCTTTATAACCACTAATATATATGATTTCAGAGGTGATTTCTGAGACAGTTGTACCTCCTTTATGGCTTCAGGCATTGGAATCAAATGTCTAAAAGGTCTGTTTTCCTCTTTGTTTTCTTCTTAATTTAAACATTGTCTCAGAGCTAGAAGGAAAAAATGTATCAGTCAAGGATAAAGAGGGTTGGAAGAAAACAGAACTCAAAAACTGGTTTGGTTTTGTTGCTTTTCATTTAATTTCTAATGGGATTTTTCTTAAAATGGATTTCACTTTTTTTCTTTTATACTGCTTTTTTTTCCCTGTCTGTTTTTTTTTTTTTTTTTCAAGCATTCTTGCTTTATTTCCCTCCGTTTCATACACATTCCTTTCCTATTTGGCCCTAGCACTCTTCTGGAATAGTTTTTGTTTTTACCATATTTTCTTAAGTTCTTCTCTCTCTATGTTATTGTGGAACTACAGAACATCAGCATTACACAAGACTGAAATAAATGCAGAAAGTCAGCAAACATGATTCAGAGGAGTATTGATTATGAAAACTACCAACACCAAAACCTAGGATTTTTTTTTTAATTACTCACACCTTTATTGTATTTATACAAGTAACGTGAGAATCAACAGTTTTGGAATAACAGGTTCTTTGCAGAAAGTGGCTAAAAGAGAAAAATTCTGCTCTGTCATAGGAGAGAAAAAAAAATTGGCCTTTACTACAGCCTTAACTAAAAAAAAAAAAAGGTAAGAACCATTTTCATATGGATGTTACCAGTTTCATCAAGCAAATTTTAATCTGTTGCAATAGGTTCCTACAACCCTTTTATCCTGCTAAGAGTCCACACATTTTCAACAGTTCCACCCAGTCTTTACAGCAAAGAGATGTGGTTAGTTGGTGAAGTGTTACAAGCACACTCCTCCGAGTGCTGTGCAACCATTTGCAGTGGGGCTAATCAGAGGTCAGATACAGCCAAGCGATTTGTGCCTGCAACAGGAAAATCTAGAAGGTCAAAATTTCCGAAAGAGATTTGATCAGAAACTTTCTCGAGAGGTTGAAAGATGAAATAATTTATAGGTTCTGAACTTTAATGAGTGCCTGGATGTGCTATTTTGGAATGCATTCTTCAAGACTTAATTTCTTGTATCTGAGAATATTCATATGGAACTATTAATTGGAATACGTACAGGAAAAAGATTTTATGGATTTTAATTTCTATTCTTGTAAGTTCTTTTTTAAAAATTCTTCTTAGGATATTTTTTATTTTTTAACTTTGTTCTAGGATTTGGAATTTAGCAAGCATTGTACCCTCTCAGTGTTTGTGAAATTTACCTGTTTATTATAATTGCAGTATTGCCATAATCTAAATACTTAGAGAAATACATTTTTGATTGTAGAACACTGTGTAGCATGTCAATGCGTAACAAAAATCCAGGCTTTTAATGAAACTTTAGAAAATTTTTTTCTGTTTGGCATATTATGTCAGATGATATGTGTTTTTTATGCAGGATCCATGAGCAGAGCACAACTATTTACAGTATGCAAATGATATGTAAATATGCCCTTGTTTTCTGACAGAATCATTGATGCTCAAGGATATCCTGCCTTCCCCAAATGAGATGCAAAGAATGAAAAATTCTCTCAAGTTCAGCAACTGCCAAACTCCTCGTCTAGTACAGCAGTGTCTATCTTTTCTGGCCCTGCAAGCTGCATACCAAAACCCCTGCATGTCTGAAAAGAACAAGACATTTATTCTGTACCTAAGAAGGGCAGATAGGTCCCTGTGAATGGTTCAAAGGTAGAAGAGAACAAAAGACAGAGGAGACCTCCCTAGGAGATCTCACTGTTCGATTACTGGAGGGAGGACGGATGCACACCTTGATCATTGAATGACCTTTTGATTTCAGCTTCAAAAGAGCTTCGTGTCTCCACATAGTCAGGGATTTCAGTCAGGCAGCAGCCCAGGTGCTGCACTCTGCTGCACACTATGCACCCCTGCCACAGAAGCCTCACTTGAACTTACAGCTCTTGAGCCTTCTCCAGAGGTAAGACTTAAATGAAAGAGGTATAATTACAGACCCAGCCAGTGAGCAGGTGTCAGATATATTTAAAATAAAATTTAAAAAGAAAAGACACCATGATTTTAACAGTTAGGTTTACTAATCACAGGTTTTGTCTTTCAAACCACAAATACATAGGCAAAGAGCAATAGCACTACAAGCAGCAAAGTATAATTTTGAACAAACACTAGTGTCATCAAAGTTTCAATGTCCATAAAGAAGTCTAGAAGAAAGGTGGATGGGAATAGTGACTATTACACATTTATAAAAGCAGTAATGTATAGAGTACATAGAGTGTCCATGACATATTGTTTGTCTTTCTGACTTCTAATTAAGAATGCAAGAAATATGAGTTTATAGGTTAGAGACCAGACCCTGTGCTTGTATAGCATTGCTAAAGTTAATAGAAGTCAGGTCATTAACCTCCTCAGAAGTTCTTGTGCTAAATATTATAAGAGCTGCTTTATATGTTCATCTTCAATGTCTCACATACTTACACAAAGGAAATGTAAGCAGTTTCTCTTTCAGATTGTATTCAATATTTTATGTGCTGAAGAGAGACACTCAGTTTCTACACTTTTCCTAAATCTTTTCTTTTTTAATATAGCACTATTTGAAATAATAGTTAATGTGGGGAGTGGCTATATCTTAACAAGCTGCTTCTTTTTCCAGCAGCCACGTATTACTTTAGACTGTATAGGCACTATTTTCTACATAATTTCCAAAGCTCTGTTTCAACTGTAAGACAAAATACAATGATTTTGCTGACATAAATGAGGATACAGTAATTATTAGCGACTTATTTTTACAATGAATTGTGAATAAAGAAATTTAGTCACTTATCTTACTCAGTTATTAGTCTGTATTCTCTTCAATTTCCACCTAGAAACTACAAGGAAGTTGTGTCTCACATGAGCATGTGATTTGACCATGGTGTTTCAAAAAATGCAGCACACTGAGCAATGCCCTGCTTACTGCACATTCGTCTTGTGTCAACTCTGCACTAGAACTGCCTGCAGCTTGCAAAACGTTGCATATCCACAACACATTTCTGTATAACAGACACAGTTGAACCAGATACACACCCAAATTCTGTGGTTTTTCATCTCAGTTGCACACCAGATTTTGGGAAAAAGAGGTGAATACAGACAAACAACCCACCCAAATACCACCACCTTCCTAGTTGAAGGAATACTGGGGATATATTTCTCTAGATTGTTTAATCTAATTCTTTCTCCCTCATATCCCTGCCCCAATATACTTAATCTCCCCTTACTCACATTTTCTCAGCCCCTTCACATATTTTCTTTTCCTGCAAATTTAATGTACTAGTGCTTTGCTGTTACCAATACTGGCTTTGCACCTTAGTAGAATTCACAGAATCACAGAATAGGTAAGTTTTGACAAGATAACAGTGGGTAATTCCAACCTTTGTGCTCAGAGTCATCCTGGAGCACATTGAGATGGTTCTTGAATATCTCCAATGAGGGAGACTCTACAACCTCCCTGGGCAATCTGTTTCAGTGTTTGGTCACTTGCATAGTAAAGAAATTCTTCCTCACATTCAGGTGGAACTTCACGTGCATCAGTTTCTGCCCATTGCCTCTTGTTCTATTTCTCAACACCACTGAGCAGAGTCTGGCTCCATCCTCTTGACGCCCACCCTTCAGATACTGATAGACATTGATGAGGTCCCTTCTCAGTCCTCTCTTCTCAAGACTGAACAGGCCCAACTCTCTCAGCCTCTCCTCATAAAAGAGATGCCCTACACCCATAATCATCTTTGTCACCCTCC
Source organism: Grantiella picta (assembly GCA_013397955.1). Classification (NCBI taxonomy): domain Eukaryota; kingdom Metazoa; phylum Chordata; class Aves; order Passeriformes; family Meliphagidae; genus Grantiella; species Grantiella picta. The sequence goes on from VZRM01004275.1 coordinate 450,845, forward strand.
TCCAAACCTGCTCCAGGAGTTCCATGTCTCTCGTAATGAGCAGGCCAGTACAAGGGCTGTACCAGGGCTGAGCTGTGGGGAAGGATCACCTCCCTCAACCTGCTGGCAATGCTCTTCCTAATACACCACATGATACCCTTGGCCTTCTTGGCCACCAGGACACACTGCTGGCTCAGGGACAGGAGTCCCTTTTCCAGCAGGACCCCCAGGTCCTTCTCTGCAGAGCTGCTGCCCAGCAGGTCAGCCCCCAGCCTGTCCTAGGGCTTGAGGTTATTCCTCCCCAGGGGAAGGACTCTGCATTTGTCTTTACTGAATTTTTGAAAGTTCCACTCTGCCCTTCTCTCCAACCTGTCAAGGTCCTTCTGAAGGGCTGCACAGCCCTCTGGGGCATTGACCACTCCTCCCAGCTTTGTGCCATCAGTGAACATCAGAGGAGGTCTCTGTCGCTTCACCCAAGTCATTGATGATTAAGTTAAAGAATACTGGGCCCAGTATTGAATCCTGGGGGACACCACTACTGACAAGTCTCCAACTAGGCCTGTGACAGTGATTATGACCCTCTGGGATCTGCTGTTCAGCCAGTTCTCAGTCTGCATCCTTGTCCACTCATCCAGTTCACACTTCTTGAGTTTGCCTGTGAGGATGTTGTGACAGACAGGGTCAAAAGCCTTGCTGAAGATGAGGTAGAAAATATCCACTGATCTTTCCTCAACCATCCAGGTAGTAATTTCATTGTAGAAGGCAACAAGCTTGGTCAAGAATGGTTTACCTTCAGTGAATCCATACTGACTGGTTGTGATCACCTTCTTGTCATCAATGTGGATAGAGATGGCTTCCAGAATTAGATGCTTGATCACCTCTCCAGGGATTGAGGTGAGACTAACTGGCTGGTAGTTCCCTCCTTGTCATTTTTTGAAGACAGGGGTGATAGCTTTTCTTCTAGTCCTTAGGCAACTGGTATGATCATCACAACCTTTCAAAGCTCAGCCGGAACCAAACCATCCCATTATCATTAATCCTGTGTGGATCACAAACCCAAATCACAGCCCCGTACTAGTCACTGTGATGAAAATTAACTCTGCCTCAGCCAATACCAACACGAGAGCCCTTTTGGGACAAGGCATTTTAATTTGGCCCTGCTGCAAGGTGAAATCCACATGCGACCTGCTGGCTTTTGTGCAATTTTCAAAGAGACAAGTACCACCCTGCTACTGAAGTGTTGTAATTGTCCATTATGCTGTTGATGAGTATACAGCCAGGATTAATTTAGTTTCCATTTACTCTGCTTCTATAACCTCTTAAAAATAAATGAACAAAATTATCTCAGTGCTTAATGAAAAAGACAAAGTACAAGCTTTGTCACAGAACTGCAAGCCTTTCAAATTTTATATTTTATATATAGGAAGAAAAAATATAATCTTCCTTTTTATGCCACATTCCCATTTCTAAATAAAATTTACACAGCACACAGTAAATCAGCTTAAAGATAGACTGTTAATATACTTTGCTTGCAAAGAGCAGACCATTAACAGAAAGTTTACTTTAGGCCTTTAAAATTCTTCTCCTATCTTCCCCTCTCTCTGGCTCTGTGACCTCAGGGGATGTAATCCCTTAAAATGCAGCTCATCTTCAATTAGCAGAGAGAACATATGTACGTTCTTCACTGAAATCCCCAGGTATCGTGCAATGCAGTTCACTTCAGATTTTACAGTTAATTAAAGCCTCATATACATTTTCTGATTCTCCAGCTGGTACTGGAGAGTTTTAAAGCTTAGATCATTTTAGCTATTTCTCTGCTAAAAAGTTTACTAATAAACATAATTGTTCATGTGCCTTTCTTGCTGACCAACACACTGAAATGGGAAGTACATGACCACTGATCTCCTCCTACAAAGAGGATGAGTAGAAACCGAGGTTGCAGGAATGACCAGAGTTTGAAGTGCCTGTGTAAAAATAATCTCCCATAAAGATTAGAATTCTCTGAGAAAATGTACCTTGAAAATAAGCAAATGAACACTGAAAAGAGGTTAAAAAATATTTCCAGGTTATAACCTTTTAAAAGGGTTAGGAAAAAAATCACCTATTCTGAATAATATGCTTAGATCTTTTAGTAGACACTTGTGACTTGATGATATGAGAATAAATAGCACACTTTCTAAAGGAAATAAAACACATTTTATTCTGACCAACTCTTTTCAACAGATACTAAATTTACAGCATGTTTTCAAATCCTTTTTTTATGTAGTGTCCTTTGTGACGAATATGTATATTATAGTTGCCTGACAGCTGGTTTCCTCTCATAGAATGAAGATTCAGCACTAATTTTTTCCTCTTTTAGTGAACAATTTCCTTATCCTACTTCTCTTCAAAGTAGCAATTCTTATAAGCTCACTACATCTTCCTCCTTTTTTTTTCCTCCTTCAGCTAATATTGATCTTTCTTTTACCAGATTGTTCCAATCACCTTTTGAATCTGTCATCCTCTTTCCTTCTTCTCATTACTGCTTCTCTTTTTTTCATTTTTCTTCCACCTTCCTTCAATATCCTACTTTTATCTTTTTAACATTCATGCCCTCTTCCTGAGCTTTCACTGGACTGAAGGCCCTTGATCATGGCATAATCTCATGCTTCAAGAAGTTATTATCTGAAGACTGGCTATAAAAATGTCACTGCACTGTTATTCTCCCATGCATCTCGATGAGGGGGTGATCTTCAGATCAACAGGGCTTTTGTTACAAATGAAAATATTTTTTTCATTATATTTGAAAACATCCCAGTAGGCCAGGTGACTGCAGACACCAGTGTTTCTGAAATGAATTATTTTATCGTTTTTTATATTGAATTTATTAAGGCATAAAGTTTGCCAAGCACATTTAGTGACTGACGAAATTAATAAAGACTAATATCTCCAGTCTGCTTCTGATATTGTTAAATTGAACCCTTGATCCTTTTATTAGAAACTGCTTTGAGGTCAAAGAACATACAAAAATATAAATAAAGGCAGAATTAGGGCCCATGTTTCTTCTCACCTGACTTGTCCCTGGGCCCACGAGGAACTTTTTTCATTTTTTTCTAAATTAAAATGCAGTTGGGGAAACCATTAGAAAATTAGCCCAAACATCCTGTGCTCGTGGGTGTTTTGTTCATGTCTGTTGAGGTACCAACCTACAACAAGCTTTCTGCAGAGACCATGGGGAGACAAGTCACCATCTGCCAGTGTTGGTTGCAAAACAAGGATTCTGGAAGAGGAATGTACAATGCAAAAGATGTTTGCATTCCTAAACATCCCACAAGATCCAGGGGCATATAAAGCTAGACCCAGTTTAATGTTCAGCTTCTCTTGAAGTTTAGAAAGTTTATGACAAAAGAAAGAAGAGGATTTTTTAATATCTGAAATATTTCTATCTGTGAATGTGCCAATATTAATAATTGTATTGATACAGGAACAGGATGGTAATCTACATTACTGTTTCCTAATGTTAATAATTTTCCTGTGGTAAAAGGCATATAAAAGTATGTTTCAGAAGCAATTCCTTTTGTGTCAATGGCATATACTTGACTACTTCGGGAACAGTGTGCTTCAAAATTTCTTCTCAGGTAAATTTGCTGTCTGAAACACTTGCAATCTGAAAGATAACTTACCATGGGGGTTACCTTCCTGGGCATTCTTGTTGGAATATTTTCTGGATATTCATTATCTTCACAATATTTCTGTGATTCTAATTTTAAATACTTCATGATGATTATTTTCTTTTGGTCCCTGTCCCTTATTCAGTCTCTTTCAGAAGAGAACTGAATGTATTTCTTTGATATAGAAAGAGAACCTGAAAAATCTAAGAAAGATTCACAGCTAGAAATGTGGGATTATATAAATCAGCGTATACCTATTAATTCCACTAGGTCTGGGCACATTTAACTTGACCTGTTACTACATTTGCAATAACATGATCTAATTTAATATTCTGGATAGTTTTTCATTATTTGTGCTGGATTTGCATTTCTGCGGGGCTGTTTACTTTGTCTGTGGATGTATTTGGAGTTGAGAGAGAAAAATTACATTATTCTATAAATTTGAAACTATTTAAATAAGAGCAATTCTTGCACAGAAAAAAGACAGTACTCTGTCATTTTCTCTTTTATGAAAGCTTATAGCTCTCATGTGTTATCACATAAATGAAATGGCTTGGTCCACTGCGGGTCACGGAAATTAAAGAAACAACTCTTTAATTTTATGATTACTTCCTGTCAGAATAGCAACCCACTGTAACTTGACAAAGTGAAGCGGAAATGTAGGCGAGCTGTAAATACTCACCCTTAACAAAATAACAAGCTTGTATCACAGGTGTTTCTACAAGGTCGGGGAAAAAATGTAAAACCACAAAACCTTAGATTTCCTGATAATATTATACAGTAATATAATTTCTCACAACTCCTCTGCCACAGATTAAGAATGCCGAGCGGGTTTATTACAGAGTCTCAGCTAACTGCCAATAGGGAAGGAAGACAAAGAAAGGATATACTATATTTTCCATGAAAAAATGGATATTTTTCTGCTCCCTCACCTTTAAAACCATTGTTGAGTAAAGGGAAACTGCAGAAAAAAAAGTGTTACTTCTTTATCAGTCCATGTCAAGATTTCACCTATATAGAGGAAAGCTGGAGAACTTGCTGTACAAGTTTTCCTATTAGTCATTTATTTTTCCACATTCTGGGGAGAATATAAGATTATTCTGTAAGAATACATTCATAATTTTATGATTTGGAATTTCTTTAATAGAATGCAGATTGATAAAAATCTGTTTAACTTTGTGGTAACACCAGATAATGGGCTAGATTCTAAATGCTGCAAATAATTTTGGGGTTTGGGCTTGTTTTTGGTTTTTTTTTTTGCATGATATACATGGAATTTTTCTTTCTCAACAGCTTTTAAGAATTACCATATTCATCTTAGCATTTTAGTCTCATTTTGTGATTGAGTGAGAAAACAGTAGTCACATTAGTGGAATTAAGAAAAATGACATGGGTAAATACTAAATGATGAAGAAAGGCTTAATATCATTATGGACTTATAATACCTGCAATATCTCAGGGTGAACACAGAAGCACATTCAGATCATTAAATTACGCTTTATTAGAGTAAAAAAAAATCAGGAAGCATTGTACATAAATTCTGCAAAATCTATAGAAACTTGCTTGTAGATGTATTTTAAAATTAGTGATTTTGCCAATGCAAACTCACCTACATTTTTAAGATATGGGAGTATTTATGCTAGAGGGTTGGATTAATCTATATAAACTGCATTTACGAATGATGACCTTAACAGCTCAGTAATGCTCTGAATGACTCATATATTTAGTGACCTACCTGGGCTACAAGAGATATTTTGTTAAGAGGGAGTATATGATTGCTAGCGTGAGCATCAGAGAAATGGGAAGACATAGCTGTCCTGTAAAAGAAAGGGGTTTTTTTATAATTTGTAAATGCCTGTATACATTTTGGAAGGGGTGTTGCGTGTTTTTGTCATCATCTTCCATCCCCCCCTCCATTAAGCTCATATCAAAGCAAAAACTTACCTTGGATCTGGAAGGATCTTGGGTGCAAGAGAGGGAAAATGTGCTTGGAAAGCAGCAGCTGTGAATGTCAGCATTTTGTCAAGGGCAGACAGCCATCTGATAAAGCTTAGCTCTACTCTGTTCTTCTAATTTCTACTTTGATTCTTCATTTGTGTCTGTAAAAGCTGATCTGCTTTCTTCTTTTTTGTATTTGTGTTTAAGAATAAAAGAGCACTCTTAATTTAATAAATCTGATTGGATTTTTGGTGTTTTTTTTAAAATGTAGGGTTACTTAAAGATGTGTGCTATATGTATTTTAAGATGGTCACTTAAAGATGTGTGCTATATGTATTTTAAGATGGTCTTTAGAATACAAGTCACAGAAGAGTAAGGCAAAGGCAAATTTCAGTTAGCAGTGTATAATAGCCTGCAAACTGTATGGTTTATAGCAAATCCACAATAAACAATATGTTAGAACTTAGAGTTCTTCATTAAAAAAAGAAGTTGGTGACTTCTTTTTAATTTTTTACTTTTAGGTCCTGCTTTAATCTTCACTCCATAGGCAGATTTTTGTATTTTTTAAAAACGATTACAAATATTTCCCTCAGCACCTGATTAAGCAATTTAAATCTGGTCATTCTGTGGGATTATATTGTTTAACCATTTCTCACAGCACTTTCAAGAAATCATAATCTGTGCAGAATGAAGTTGAAGGTATTTACTGATCATCTCCCATTATATTTTCCCTTAATCAGTTATTTAATGTAGAGAATAAGATTTTATTTTTTTATTGAGACTGATTTGACAGTATTGAGTCCTAAAACAGACATAAATTTTCATATGGTATATGTCAATGAGAACTTGCATACCTGACAGATGAAGATGTGATCAGGTTTCCTTTGCAGTAATAAACCAAGCAGGTTGTCATGTTGCTTTTGCAGTGCTATTCCTTGAAGGACACAGGATAATAGCTGAACTTAAACATGTCAGTCTGTTTAGATCCTAAAGATTAGCAACATTGACTAAACAGAGGTTCTTATAAAAATTCTGATGTTTTCTTCATGTAAATGCACCAGATGTTGAGTCATCTAATGTAGGAGGTTTAACATTATTTATTTAGATCATTTGTCTGTCATTACATTCCCTTATGCCATGCAAGTTTGGAGGTAATAAATAAGAGTGTTAGATGAAGATAGATTTTCTGAGAAAAGCAACTTCAGACTATCTTTGTTTAAATCTTTTATGAAGACACAATCAAATCAAGGATAGGGCTTTCTTTTTCCAAAGACATACAAATGCTTAATAAATAACAGATGTATACAGATTGCGCAGTTGGATGAAGATGTCTGCTTTTTTCCTGAGATATTTTTGATGGCATTTCAGATTAAAGGATTGATCAAGAGTTTCCATATCTCAGAGTAAAGATCACTGAAAAAGACAAGAGAAAAAAGACCTGCCCATCCCTGAGAAAGAAATCTCAGCCACACAGGGTTCTGCGAGACTGAAGGGGCAAGAACAAAGTGCTGTGTTTCTCTGATCCATGTCAGAAGGTTTAGCAGTTGTTTAAGGAAACTGGTCAAAGACTAGACAACATTTGGAAAAGAATAAGACTATAAGGACAACTAGATGATGGGGAAAAGTGAGAGACAGTTGCTAAAAGAAATTTCTTGTCTTAGAACCAAGTTCCCTAAAAGTTCCCTAAAAGATTATGATCTCAACAACATTGTTCATTAAATCAATTTTATGTGATAAACTATAAAAACTGCTTTCTAGTCTTTCAAACTCTACTTCCATGGGATTATGTCCCATTATGGGGGATGGGGGAAGGTGAACACAAATTCCATTCCTTTTGGTTTGACCAGGCATCTTATTAAATGGAAATTCAGGATTGGTCTTTAATAATCCATCTATAATAATTACTCAACAGAAAATTATAACAGTGAGATTTCCAACAAGGAAAATAAAGAAGAAAGGTTTAAATGACATGGCATGTTTATAAGAAGATTGACCTAATATTCTAATAAGCACTACTGCCCGAAGATAAAGATGAAAAAAGACACTTTAAAGATGAGCTCAGCTTTGGGGGGAAAAAAAAAAGAGGAAAAAACATCCTGCAGTTTGCACTCAGTCTTTTACAGTCTGTCTTCTAATTTATACAGTGTGAGCCAAAGTTACAAGCGTAAATAGGGCACATAATATACCTTTTACAGAACATATCAGAGTTCTCAGGAAAGCAGATTTAAGGCTTATACAAAGATACACAGTAATCTATTTCTGAAATAGTACTCGGTTTCCTTCTTAAGGCAAACAAGAAAAAAAAAGCAAACAGATATTCTGGAAATGAAAAAGGAGTTGCTCCATTTCCTGAGCAATAGCGTCAGCTGAATGCAAAACTCTGTAGAACCTAGTAACAGAATATCAGAGCCCTGAAAGACACCAGTTGGATGTTCCACACAAATTCCAGAATACATTTCTCAAATGTGATGGCAAGGATAACAACGGTTTGTCCAACTAAGTATGATGGTTCAGTAGCTATATAGGAACAGCAAGGTGGTACAATGAAGAATAAACTGCTATGAGAGAAAAGTGAGTGGAATCCTGAAAACTTGGAATAATAAAAAGATGACTGCTTCACTCAGTTTTATGTTGAGCTCAGCAGTTCTAAAAATAAGGTTACAGACAGTGAGGACCCACAGGAGCTGCTTGTTCTTCAACATTCCATAAAAATCTTTGTGGGTCACAAACTATAATGTACTAATAAAGTCTTTCCGCCATTTCTCCCCTGCAGAAATTAACCATCTTATAACACCTATTACTCCTATAAAATATAATTAATTTCTTATTACATTTATTGAATTATACCTGTAATTCTTTTCCTCATTATTTCAAATACTACCTCGAAGATTATTGGGGTTGAAGGTTTGCTGGAAGTCATATTGGTGGTGTTTTAAATGAACAAGGATGAGTCTTGAATTTTCTTCTGCTCTCCCCAGAAAGCTTCACATGAATATAGTAAATATATATTTGGTTTATAAATTTAATAGCAGTATCATTAATTTATTTTTTCTTAATGCTGGCAAGATCTTCCCAAAAATATTTTGTGTCTTATTTATTGATGTCATTCATTGGGGTGTAATCTAGAAGAACTGCATGAGAAAAATCATATTAAAATATATGCAACTATTTATGTTTTTACGAATCACTCTTTAACTAAGTACTTATGTAATGAGAAATTTACAGGGTAAGATCCAATATATATTAAATGTTTTTCAGATAAATATGGAAAATAAAGAACTGAAAAAGTTCATTCATGGAAAATGGCAAGCTGTTAATTAGCCCATGTAACTAAAGACTGCACAGAGCTCTAAATTTTTCACTGAAAAGTCCTGGATTCTCAAAATGAAAATTAAAACAAAAAATTACCAAAGTGTAGGTTTATCAATTCCAAAAATATTACCATTTTACAAAGAGATTGTGTTTCCTTTAATTAACACCGTGTTCTGATGACAACACACCATGCTTTCCATATGCTGCATTTTAACAATAAATGAGACACTAACTCCTCCTGCTCATAATATTATGGCAGATGCTCCCCTTCCCATGCCTTCTTGTGCTGTCTTCAGTTTTTGTTTTGTTGTGTTTTTATTTTTTCTTTCTTTGCCTTCAAACAGGTTTTTTTTTTCTTTTTTATCTAATCAGAACATTGTGATTTGAATATATAAATAGGATAAGGAAGACATAAGAGAAAGGGATGGGGTAAAGGAGAAAGACAAAATGGATAAGGAAAGTGGGAAAGGTAAGTGAACACAAACAGGAAAGATGATGATGAGTCAAGGCAAGTAAAAATTAATTCCTTGTTGTTGTATTTTCTTCCTAGTACCACCAGAAGGCTTGATGATAATAAGAGCATTATTAGACATGTGGCTCAGTTCAATTTAGAGGTTTTGGTACCTTCCTTAAAAATAGAGATTCCTTGGGATCTCCTTTTTTGGGATGTGTCCTGTATAATAATGCATAACACTTTTGTTTCTCAAGTGTGAAAGCCTTCTTACTCAGAAGAAATGAGGAAGACATGAACTTGGACAAACAAAAAAGATACATGAAAAGATAGCAACGAGGAATAGTAGGAGGATAATGACGGGTCATTACAAGGTGATTGAGATAGTGGATCACTGACAAAGCTCACTGCAAGCAAGGATAATATTTCCATTCATTTAAAGGAATACTGGATGGTGTCCAGAAAAAAAGAAAATGAAAATAAAATACAGTGTATGGGAAAAAGGAAAGTTATATTATGAAATATTGACCAGAAAATTACAAAATATTTTATAACAATAGGAAAAGAAATTGCAAGCAGTACATCACACTAACACTTACAAAAAGTCATTCTAAAATCCATACTGCTTATTCCATCACTTCATCTGTATCACTACCAGCAATAGTGATTATAGTTTTAGTAATATAAACATATCTTAGCAATGGGGTCACTTCCATAACCATGTTAGCTAGAAAATTGCTACTGATCTCATTGATTGATTGGAAATCTTTCCTTTTTTCTTTTTTAATTCATTAAGCATCAAAATCAAAGGAAATATCTCCTTAACATCTAGAAAGAGAAATTATAAAGAAAACGGTGGAAAAAGAGAAACATAAAATATAATAAAGGAGAGATATTCTGAAAAATTTGTGTTCAAGCGAGGGTATTTTTGACACTTTTGGTTGCTTGTTTATTTGCTTCTAGAATCCTGAACAATAGTTTTGACTTTGAAAAGAAAAAGGGGAAGCATCATAAATCTTTTGTTGCAGTCTTATTTTAAAAATATTATGCAGAGGTTTTAAACTTTTGTTTATGACAAGGTCATCTTTAGAAACAAGTTGCCCATTTCATTAAATTTAAATAGACAGATAAAGTAACTTTAAATTTTTATATTAATAATTTCTACCTATTATCCTATAGTGATATTTTATGGAAGAATTAACATTGCAGGATGCAATGGCAATATTTCTACTACCAAACACTATCACACAGCCCTACAGTCCACAGGGAATTTACGAAAAGAAGGAGTGAAGGTCAGTAATATCAAACTGTCCAAAAAACAGCAGGTGTTTGGTCCCATGGTGTGATTCCATATGGTACACATGCTTGCAAAGACAACACTTGTGTGTTTTGGGGACTTTTTTCCTCCTGTGGGTGCTCCTGGTTGCAAGCTGTGGTCAGAACTGATCTGAAGCGCTGACTCCTGGCTGGTCAGGTGAGGCAGGTTTTGAGATCAGTCACAGGGTTACAACTCGCTCTGGGACAGATAGATGGGGATGGAGATCCTTGGGGCAGGAAAACACCCTGCTGATGTTTCACAGAGGCTTCCATGAATTAGGGCTAGCCAGCAAGACCAGGGCTGCCCACCAGAGCCACTTCTACCGGCAGCCTGGTTTTGTCATGCATCTGAACCATTTCCAAGGGTACAGTACCATGAAAACAGAAGCAGGTAAATTTTAGTTGGTGTCTGTGCAGATGAAGTTATCAAAGAAGCAGAAATGAACAGGGAAAAATTTATTCTTAATCATTTGGTACTGTTCTGTGGGAAGACATCATCAGAGACACTCATGCCCTTTGGAAACTGAGACAGTGTCTAGACTTCAGCACAGTAACAAGACAGTAATTCAAATGGCAAAATGCAGAATGCTTCTCCTGTAACACTGTTCAAATCAATTAAAAAATGTAGATCAATAATGTCAAATTGAATTGCTTCGGGATTATTTAGAGGCTACTCTTTTCCCTGCAGTCACATATTTAAGGACTGTTACAAATTGTTCCAAGTATTAGGGATATCAGCTAGACCAAACAAGTTTATTATTTGCATTAAAAAAATGTGCTAAAATAACAGCTAAAGGTAAGCAATATTAATTCATGCTCTGACAACTGCATGGCTAAAAAATGAATAGAGCTTGTTCTCTTTTTCCCTGTGGTGTCAACCTACCCTCTATGTCGATTATTCTGGAAAACTTGACTCTGCATGGAGCACTTGGACAGTGTTTGACTTTCTCAAGGATTTTAGTGAAAGCAAGATTTTTGTGGTTGTCAGTATTGGGAAGAGTTTCTGTAGCCTAATATCTGACCTTTCTTCTGACCTCTGGCTTGTGGGTTTTTGGGGTTTTTTTTTTGTTTGTTTGTTTGGGTTGGGGTTTTTTTTATTATTATTATTTTGTGTTAGTCTTTCTAACTGTTATGGTAAAAATACTTGTATTATGATTCCTTCCTTTTCCTTATTCTTTTTCAGTACGCTGTCCCTATTTATTTGAGTCTATGCTTCTGCAGTACTGCCAATTGTTATTCTTGTTATTATGAATATAAGATTTCTGAAGTATTTCACGGAATTTTATGAAAGGCAGATACAACCTGTTAAATTTTATTCACCATGGATGCCATCTCGTTTTAATTAATAAAAATGCTACTACCTGCTTTTATTTTCCCCTGTAATAACACAATTCATGGCCATTTGAAAAATGGCTCTTCCTCTTTGTGGGGCAGGAGAGAGAGGAGAATACAGACTAGAACTCTAGTTGTCTAAGAGTTAGAGAACTGCTGATGCTGCACATGTGTAAGAGGAGGACAGATGACATCCAAAACACGGAGGATAGTAAGTATTGCCAATAGAATTCCTAAAGTAAGAAATGTTAAGATGTTTTTGCATCCATTTTTAAGATGCTGCTTGTCCTTTAAGAGATATCATATGGCTTTAGATTCAGAAGTTCTCTTTAAAAGAAAAAGACAGAACAAACCAAAACCCACGAAAATAAGAGGTCTGAAAGTAATTATTTTAGAAAATTTCATTATTTCTGACTCATTTCAAGGCTTCAAATACTACTTTGAGTTTCCCTTTTGGATAACCTGTGATTGATGTTAATGGCACCATTTCTGTTCCCTTCAGTTAAACAGCATTTGTAGGAGACAGAGATAAATGAATCAAATAATTTTGAACCAGAACTACTGCAAGAGGACCAAATAGCTTCCAACAAAAGATAACTCCTGCAGTTACTATTTATGAGTCAAGATTAGATATCATTCAATCTTGTGGCAATGTCTCAGAAATTGTGTTGGCAAGTCCCTCGCTCTGGTTCAGATTTCCAAGTGACCACAAATGTATTAAATAGAAGGTTATTCTTCTAACCTGAACCTCTGTGTACAATTACCACAGAGACATGACTCTATTAATGTAATTACATTTCTACCACTCTAAAATCTCCATTGTACCATATGTTCTGGCGCAGAAAACATTTATGTAAAACACTCTCCCTTGGTATTCAGCCTTACTGCTTCCTTCTAAACAGCCTCATAGCACACAGTATTTTTAGAAGAACTGCTTCAAAGTATACCCTCTGAAATTCCATGCAATTTTGCATCTGTATCTCCTGTTTTATGTAAAACCTTTCATGTTAATTCATGAAAGAATTTTTCAATAAACATTTCTAAACTAAGAAAGTACAGTGGACAGCACTTAAATTTGAAAGGGGTTTTTAAGATAACTGTTTGGTTTGGTTCTTTTTCTTTTTTTCTTTTCAGCTGAGAGCCTCTGACTTCGGTTAGGGATACAGGCGAGCTAAACATTTTACAAAGGTATATGTAAATGTTTCGTGTGAAGAATCAGGCAAGATATTCTAAACTCAGGAAACATAATCCAAATCAAAGAAATTCAGATAATGACATTAGGGATTAATAATTACATGTACCATGACAAAATACTAATAAACTTCCAAATTAGGAGACTAACCGAGGTACACTGAAGAGCTAACTCTCCTTTTTCATTTTCTCAAATGCAAAATCCAGACTTTGGAATCTGATATAGTGAATTCCAATCTGACAGAGCTCCTATTTTGTTTTCTTGCTTTTTACAAGAACTTTGTTTGTATACAAAAGTAAAATTACTTGGGAAAGGCATTCTTGCACTTTTTTTCTTTCCACTTGCTATACACCTTTCCTTTTTACAGTTCTTAATGTCTGTAAATGGTATTTGTCAATGTACTCACCAGACTCGGAGCAAATTGTATGTTACTGAGCAGCATCACCTTGTCAAAGCTGAAAATGCTCCCAAGCCATAACGTTGGATGGTTGGTAAACATGGAGCACCAACCTCGCTCCACTCTGTGGGCTTTCTCACACTACTGTATTCTCGCAGTCAGACTGCAGAGAGTAATTAAGGGTGAATACAACTGACAAAGGCTTGGAAAGCAAGGAGAAACGCTTTTGCCAAGCTGATATTTTTCATTGTTATTACTATATTTATTATTTATTTCCTCTGTGCTTTAACAAAATGAGTTGCTTCACTTCCCCTCCAGCACTGTTAGTCAAAAACAGTGAGGTGAAGGCAAATCAAGTAAAGGTCAGTCCTGTTAACCAGAGAAAAGCCTCAGGTTACTTGTTACCATGATCATAATTAAGCAGTGTATGTTTGTGCTAGTTAAAGGTTAAATGAGTGGACAGAAAGGGGATAAGTGTGATGAAAAACAAGGAAACAGAAATGAATGTAATCTTTTCAGCAGGTTAGAGGTGAGACATGGCAAGGTTTATTGTATGAGTGCATAGTCACAGGGTTGGGGAGCCCTGGAATACAATGCAGTTGTCCCAGCACTTCTGAACTAGGACAGAAGTACTGCAATACAAAGAAGAAATTAATTCTACAAAAAATCAAATTAATGTGCATTAATACATTTGCACACTAGTCAATTAGTCTTGCTTAACATTATCAGCCAGTGAAAGGACAGTTCCTTTTATGTGACTAGTGGAAAGATACTTCCTGGAGCTTTAACTAATAGAAGAAGGCTACACTGAATTGAAAATATATGGATTTGTTAAACCAACAAGCTAAGGAGTCTGTGGATTGCCTCCCTATACACACAAATAGAAACACCCTGTTTTTATTAACACAATCTGGTATGCACAGGACCTCCTAAACCTGTGAGGTTTCAGCACAACTGGATTCCCAGACACAAAGCAACCCTCCCAGAATAGCTGTGTGGTTTACTACAAATACTGTGAGGGAGATGGCTATTGTTTGGTTTTGGGTTTTGGGGGTATTTTAATTTGGGCAGGATTTTTTGTTTGATTCTGTTTCTGCTTCAGTGGGAAAACACCAGGCAATGGCATCTGTGAGCACAACATGCCAATCATGTCTTCTTTTAACTAGTCTCCTGCTGCATGCTAAATCTTTATTGTGCCTTTGCCACACAACAGGCCTCTGTTCTAAATGATAATCCTAGTGGCCCAGGGAACATCTATGCACATTTATTTAGTCATCCAGAAGTATATGTGTGCTAAGAAACCCACCTGGGTAATATGTTCGAATTCCCATGTCATGACAAACAAACAAACAAAAAAGCCTCAATAAAGTTAAACCTACCTGAGGTACAGCAATGCAAATTATCAGAGCCATCACTTGCAAACCAAATACTTCTATGACTTTTCTTCCCACGCTGGCAGTATTAGGTATATCTGAAATGAGTTGAAACATAAGATTTGCAGATGAAAAGGTGAAAGATATGGTTGACATAAAATTGTCTCTGCTTCGGCTAAAGTGACCGTGAAAAAGGTTTTCTCCATGGAGGGAAAGGAGGGGAGATATACAGCTGCTGAAATCAGCTGAAAGAATCAGACCATAATCAATGTCTTTGGGGAAATCTCATCCTACCAGAGCTGAGTAAATTAAGTCTGGGGTGCTGCAGAGAAGAGCTCAAGTTCACTCTTCCTCTGCTGCCTGTGGTGTTCAACATTTTGCCATTCCCCATTTCATCTCAACTACTTCCTGCATCTCCACATGCTGACCAAGACATCCTTTCCCAAGCATATTCTATTCTTAGCATCCAAAAGTTCTTTCTACCAGGGCTATGTCTATGGACCCTTCTCCTCCATGTCTTCCTGATCTTGTAATAAAAATTAACTATGACTGAATTGGAGGCAAATGTGTCTCTTTAGGTCTATACAAAGCAGTTGAGAGTCACATACTTTTAAAGCAGAAAATTTGCATAGGCAAATTGCACCTACAAAAGTACCTTTAGGATGAGGCTCAATCACACTTTTTTTTTCTTTCCTTGCAATTTAGAAATTCTGTAGTACAATTACAGTGGTACTTTGTTAAATAGACTGTTGTTCCTCTGAAGTGGATGAGAAAATTCTTTCCTTGTCCTGTTTTTCCAGGTTATTCAGTTTTACCCTGAAGTTGTCACATCTATCTGTATCTTTAAGTGTAGTGTAGACTTGGCACCTGTTAACTCTGTTGTGTTTACCCAGTGAATGGCTACCACCGGTAAAGAACGGTTATCTGATTAAATTCCTGGTGTGGACATGAGTTCAGTGTTAACAGGATGGACATAAAATATTTTATAAGGGTCACTGAAGAGATTAAGCCTTTTGATTACTATCAGCTGTATCACTGTACACAGTTAAATAATTTTTCTGACATGAATGGAAAAACGTTTTTTTCTTTTCTACAGAAAAGCTTTTAAAGACTGCAATGCATAAATTATCAGAGCTTCTTTCAGCACATTTTAATTTACTCCTAATTTAAATGTAACAATTAAAAAAATTAAGCCTCTAACTGGTGCTCTTGAGATTTGCATAAACCTGTTAAGTACGCACACTGTCTCTCAGCTGAACTTCTGACTTTTAAGCTTCCCTTTTTTAACCATAGCTCTATTCTACAGGGAAAAAGAAATATCCAAAATTCTGCTATTGCTTTTGAAGATCATTTTAAAAGAGGCTATATACTATTCATCCCTAGTAATAATACAGAGACACTGACTAAAATGAACTTCAACATTTTTCAGAAGAAATTTCACAGCCCATGTCTTGGCCTAACACAAGTTAAGGGGGTGGACACTCCCACATGCATTACCTCCCTTTTAGTTTTGACAACTCGCTTTTCCACCAGTAAGGAGAGACAAATGTGAGTATATATAAGTGAAAAAAACAAGTTTACAACAAAAATGAAACAGCAACAGCCAAAAAATATCAGTAAATCATCGGTAGGTACAAAGTCACTAAATCTCACAGACTCCCTGGGAAGAAGGAGAAAAAAATGGTGGAGGAACACCTCCCCCAAGATGGCTCTCTCCACGATGACCTTGTGGAGAGAGACAAAGGGAAAATGGCAGACAAACCCTACTTGGCTCAGCCTTCCCCCTGGAACAAAAAACTGGGAAGGTAGCAGTTTATGAAGCAATTTGCTGGTGTTGCCCGGGGAGCTCTGGCCCCACAGTGTCATCCTCTGATTCATCAGGTGTTGGTACTGCTGTCCCAGGTTGCTGCCCCAATAGGGGAGGAAGAAAATGTCCCCTGGACCACCAAAGAATGATGGCCAGCTCTGGCTTTGTGCTGGGGACAGGTATTGTGAAATTCATTACCAAAGTTTGGATCGTGAAATGCAGCTCGTGTTGCCACTTGGAGTCCTGCCTGAAGCGACCCCTCCGGAGCCCAGGGAGAAACAAAAGAAAGCTCCTTCTGCCTTTTGCTGCCTCAGCTCTTCCCGAGAGAGACAGGGAAAAGCAAGAGCCAAAGGGCTTCTTCATGAGTGCCCTGACCTTAAAAAGACTCTGCACCCCAAACCTCGGTGGTTCCATTTCCAGCTGCACAGATACATATGGAATACCATAACATTTTGGGTTACTCAAGATATTTTCCACCCTGTATTCCATATCATGCCTAAATGAACACTTTTCAACTGTGTACATATACACACGCAACTATATACAAACACAATCTTTATTTCAGTAGCCACTGACCATTGCCTACAATATGGATTTAGTTCATTGGTATTTTTTGAGGGAGGCACTTCCAGACTATTGGGGCAGAGTATTTCCTTCAGAACCTGGCCTATATCCTCCCACATTTCATGCTACGAAGGATTTTCTGCCACTGGGGCAACCACTCTGGAAATCTCAGCCCCAATTCTAAATGTGTTGTAGGCTATATAGAGGAGAATAATAGCAGAATTAGCCACAAAAAATACGGTGTTTTTAACATTCAGAGGGAAGTGAACATTCTCAAAAGGTGATGTGTCAGATCGGTAGGGGGAGAAGAAGGTAAAAGGCTGGGAAGAATCATTCTGTCTTGTTCCTTCAACAGGCTGGGTGTGATTATTAATAAACCCCCAATAACATATTGGATTACCCAGGACAGCTCGTAAGGTTGCACTCCCTTTTTCTCCACATATGAATATGCCTTTCTTTCTCCCTTCCATACAGCTGGGGCTCAGAGCAAGAAGAGGAGGAATGAGTAAGAGAAACCTACACTGTATGTAGGACTGTCAATATTTAATCCTGGATTAGTGACAGGTTTAAGTTTTAGTATTTCATGAGCCATCTGACTTCAAATAGATGCTTTATCGCATTGGAAGGAAGAGAGTCTTCCCTTGCTATGAGAGATGGCAATCCTTCCTAGGTCTGGCAGGCTGGAAGATATTGGTTCATAAAGTCTTGACAATAGAAAGCAATCTTAGGTAATATTTAGAGATCTGCAAACCTTTTTGTTTATACCTTTTCTCTCCCTCTCACACTGCGGAGTTCAATTCAAGGTTCAGTTTTAGTCTAGAACAAATAGAAGAATAGACATAGGATTAAAAAAAAAAAAAAGCTATTCTGATGAAATATGCAATAGAAAAAAATGAACCACAATGAAAATATGGGGGACTTATTAACATTTATGTTGCTTTATCCTTCCTCTTTGGAATAATGCTGACTTAACAGTTATCTCAAGGTGTACAAGAGTAAAACCAAAGACACAATCCGAAAAATTATATGCCTCCAGACACTAGCAGTCAAAAAATGTACCTCATAAAAGATTCAGGCTTGAAAGACCTGTATTTCAAAATTCATGGAGCAGCATTTAAAAAATATTAAGGTTTCATATCTTATATTCAAAAGTTAAGGAAGAAAAGTATCCTAACATGAAAACACACGGAAGCAAATATGGCAGCAAGAAAAGAGATGAGAGATGAGCAGAAACAGAGCACAGAGGGAAACAAATCATTTTACTTGTTAACTGGAATTAGTTCTGGAAGCAGTAGGACATCTCTAACAAGGACTCTCTTGATTTTGTTTCAGCAGCACTGCTTTCTAATTGACAAGCACACTCACTCTTACATGAAATCTTCTTTTTCAAAACTGGAGGTAACCAGATGGGAACACTAACAACTCAAATTTTAAAGTAAATTTCTGGTTTAACAAGAAGCATTGGGTACTTCATGGCAAAGGATATTTTATTAAAATATAAAACAGACATGAAAATAAAAGAGCTTTAAGGAAAGTGTTTTCTCAGCCAGAACAACTCTATGATTCTCTGAAACTGTAATGTGATAACAAAATATTATGATTACATATTATGATAAGTGAAAACAAAGAAATCTGAGTTCATTTATGCTTATTATTTATGCAATTGTACATATAATCTACATATATCAAGTACAGGAAATAAAAGTTTATGTATATACTCTAATCAACAAATTTAAAAGATTAAATATTATTTAGTTATCAAATTGTATATGTTTGAGTAGGCACCCATATGGACACATTTACATATGTTTGTAAAAGTATTAGATTCAAAGACCATTATATTTATAATAGATTTTAATAATATTTTAAGTGCAAAGGTTTAGCTTCTATTTCTTAGTCAGACTGATAAACAGATAGGCCGAATATATTTGAAAACGCAGTGGACCAAGTTCTGTTCTTGCTAACATTGATACACTTTCATTTAGATAAATCTGAAAAGAATTTCACCCCACTGCTGTATCTTTATTAAATTAAATCTCTCTAATAACATTAGGTCTCATTTGGAAAGTTCATAATCCATAATTACCTTTTTCTTTGAAATTGATTACTAAAAATGTGGTTTCAGAACAGCTTACAGTTCAAATAATATATACACATGGAATAATTGATTTGTCCAAACTTGCCAATTTTAGACATTACACACTAATTAACATTAAAATTCTCATGATTTTACTATTTGTTTTGATAAGAGCATTGAGTAATAGCCCGACCTTTAGGAAAAATTTCATTCAATACTAAAATTAAAGCCTAGGTTTTAAGATTCAGTCACTAATCTCTATAAAAGGTCAGGAAGAAAGAAAAACTAAATAAAATCCCCTGAAGTCACATTCTGTCATTCTCTTTCAACTATTCTTCTGTGTTTCTGCCCCTTACATTTAATTTTATTTCATTAAATGTAACAAGACTAATTTTTCAACGATCCGTTTTGATTCCACTCATTCATTTTGCCCCTTTGACCATTACCTTTTTTAACCCTGAGGTATTTTGTAACAGAATTAATTTTAGTTTAATTTGTTTTATTAAGACAAGGTTTTCCAATGTTTCAAATAAAAGTGATAGTGAATGGAGCTACTTCATATTGTGAGGTCCAGACATCCTTCAGAATACTTATATTTTACCAGTGGTATGTGAAAACCAGATATTTTTCGGTATGGAATACTATGAATTGATTTATTGCAATATATTTTACTTTTTCTAATGATATTTGTTTTTTAAAATGTTGCAATGAGTTTAATTTTCTCCTTTGTTCCATGGAAAGGTAATTGTAAGAGTTTTCAGGGAAGAAAAAAAACTTCTTTCACTTGAAAATTCTCATAATGAAAATATCAGGCTGGAACTGAAGTTAAGAATAAACACATGAGAAACTATGACACACATAGAAGGTGTAGAAAAGCCACAACTATTAGATGTAGAGAGAGTAAACTGAAGAGCATGGGGAAAAGCCATCATAACTTTTCAGAGACATGAGACGATCCTGCAGACAAGGGTACCCTCTGTGGTCTTCCTGAGCGGTCCTCTACAAATGTGTGGTTCCATGCCTGTGATTGAGAAGACTTGGGATTCGACCACAGCAAATTTCATTCAGGTTAGATCAGACAAAATCTTCCCAGCAGTAAACCACTGTTACGTATTTCCTGGAAATATCATGACTATGTTAGATGAACATATCTGGAATGACACAGATTGTATTTGGTTTTAGCTGGTGCAGGGGATTGACAATGTTGCTATTGAAATTATTCTCAGATCTGAATTTTTGCAATTTTTATGGATTTATAAAAGTTTCAAATGAAACTGACTTCCATATACATCAAATCTTAAAAGGTATAAGAAAAGAAAAAAATGCTCACAAATCTCACTGAACAAGATCCCACCATTTTCCAAATGACTGTATCACAATTATGGATCTAGAAGCCACATGTATAAGAGTCCAAACAGCTTAGCTGAATAAAAGACAACAAAGAAATAGAGGCAGTCTTGGAACATGCAAGGAATTAATATTTTGATAGTAGAAATACATAATGAACTATTGAGCCAGAGAGTCTAGTCCAGGATAAAGTAAATCATACCTGCAGACAGAGGAAATCAAGCGGCTCAGCAGGACTGATTTACCTGGGCCGCTGTAGTTTGCTGCAACAGGTTTAAAGGAATTGCTCTTTAGAAACTTTTCTACACTTACACATACCACACTGCACCAACTTGTTTGGCTGTGGCTGAATCTTCATTTTACTACAGTGGAAGTCATAATTTGCTATCACTATGTGCAGTCACTGGTTCCTTGCATCAGCAAACAAGAGAGCAGTCAGGGAAGAAAATGTGACTTCAAAAACACTAAGGTGTTTTAAGTGCCCTGACTTCCTCTGCTATTTGTTCTGATGATGCGTTGTCTTGGGAATACACAAGAGCACTAGTTTCTCTCCAGCTCTCGTGATCTGCTTGACACAAGGAGCACTGATTAGCTATCAGGGAGCTGTGAATCATCTCCCAGTTCTATTGATCAGTTAATATTCACCTTAGGGGACAAAACATGACACAGACGTGCTAATGTACATGAGAAACTTATGACCTGCCTGTTCAGATGCAGTACCCCATCCTCGTCTTTTGCCCTGTGTTTGAAATATTCCCTATTCAGGAGACAGGGAGTTTGCTCCATCAGCTGTAGAAGTGATGGCTTTTCCACAGGGAGGATGCTTTGAGTTTGCTCCTTTCTGACCCAATTAGATTGCTTGAAGGCAACTGATATGGCTGCGTGTGTCTAAAATACACCCACTGAGCTTCTCACAGACCGTCAAGGACCCTGAGCAGTCAAGCTCTGCTGCTAATGGTTTCAATAGGTAACAGATCCTCCATTGGGCTGTCACTTAAAGGAGGGAGAAGGAAAGAAGGTAACATCAAAAAACAATGCTTGTTGGTGCAGAAAAAAAGATAATTGCTCTTAAACAGGAAGCGACAGACTGAATCTAGAGGGAAAATCTGTAAAGTGGTCCTGAATCTGGACCCAGCTGCTGCGACTGGTGACATGGATGCACCCTGCTCCAGAGGCAGATTTGCTAGAAAACAAAGAAGAAATTATTCCTTCGGGACAGGAGCTCATGGGTACAAAATATAGTTATCTGCCTTAAAAGCATTACATTTAACTGATACTCCTGGTTTTTGTGGTATGTCTCTGAAAATCTAATCCTTATTCAACATTTGTATTGGTCTTGTGAAACACCAAATATATGACGCAAAGAAGCTGGGGCATTGTATTTGTTGTGTTTAAACTTAGAAATGTAATAATGTACTAATTAAGTTGTACTAAATTGAAGAGTAAGAAGAATAGAGGCTCAAAGATATTTTCCATATAAAACACAAGCCCTATGTACTTAATACTTCAGTTTGTTGTAACTTTTCCTTTATCCCTGCTGTCACCAACATGTATTTTAAAAGCTTGGATGGGATTTAGTCTTCTTGTTACCATGGCAACAATGAGACTGATCCCTCAGATATAGAAATCTTTATTTATTCTGAAAATTGTTTCCTGGCAGGATTGTCTTGGATTTGAATCTTGCAATTGAATATATAGGAATTTTATCTTTACATATATCATGTATATTGTATGTAGTCAGTGATAGAGGTATCTGGCCTGCTTCCTGGGCTATGAATTGTACTAGCTGATGGTTTTGTTGGGCTTTAATTTCTGTCTGGAATTAGGACTTAACTATTTTGCTGTCCTTTGAACTACTATAACCACATTTTTGGCTGTGAAGCTTGTGACATTTCTGCTTCCAGAAAAATGAATGCAAATTTCTTTACTTCAACAGAGGAAAGCAAGAGCACATCTGCTACTTAGCGTATTTGATCATTTTAGTTGAATGATGACAGACACTGCAAAGAATTGTTTATCTGGGTTTGTGGATTCATCTTCCAATCAGTTATCCAAAAATTTACAGATTATATTTCCACTATATTTATGTTGGGAGCCATTTTATTTTACAAAGATCTTAATTAATCTTGCAAGTCAATAGGAATAAAAAATCTCTTTGCCTTGTTTGCTAAATCATCTACTTTGTTTGTAACTCCTTCTTATCCTTGATTAAATTTGAAATCAGATAGGTTTGCCTCCAAGCATGAGGGAAGTCAAGCT
The DNA here is from genome assembly GCA_013397955.1 of Grantiella picta. Lineage (NCBI taxonomy): Eukaryota > Metazoa > Chordata > Aves > Passeriformes > Meliphagidae > Grantiella > Grantiella picta. The sequence continues at coordinate 473,840 of VZRM01004275.1, forward strand.
TAGACACCTGAGTAGAAGTGAAATTGGACCAGAAATAAATGCCTCAAGATTTGTGACTGCAGTGAGACAAATGTCAGAGCTGGAGGTAAAGAAAAAGAAGTTCTACGATGATGTCCTCAGTGTTTCCCACAGTTAGCAGCTTCAGCTTTTTTTTCCTGTTAGCTCTGTGCCCTTTCGACCTCTGACAGAGTAACAGGCTAAGCTATGAACAGCCACTTATTTACATGGGAATCAAATACTCAAATGTCTCACTAAAGGAGCTTAAAGCACTATAATTAACCCATAACAAAATATAATATACCAAAAATGCTTTTTGAAGTTTAATATGCTAATGACGCTCAGCATGCATTAACATTTTTCACATTTTTTTATGTGTCATACATCAGTGGTTAGATAAACACTCTGATTGCCATCAGTTTTACGGCACTTTGAGAGTCCAAGTTCATAGCTGCCATTAATCACAATCTCAGCAGCACAGCACTTTGAACATATCTACCACAGAGCTCTGACAGCAGTGACCAATAAGGGATGTAACTTGTTCTGTTTAATATGAAAACATGTGCTTCATTACTTTACATCTACACATCATTTCAAGAACAGAAAATCTCCAAAAGCCCTGACTATTAGGGAGGTTGTTTGTGTTCTTTGTACTCAGGATAGGTTTTTTTCCCTTGGGAACTAAAATACAAACTTACAGTGATTAAACAAAGAGTGGCTTTGCTCATGCTCATTCATATTGTGCTCAACTCTGATAAAAGCCCTCTGGCCTCTTAGACCATGTAGTTTCTGACTGAGAGTCACAGGGAGATAAGCTGTTGCAGAAAAAGTGAGCTATGCACTAACAAATAGGAAAAATACCAGTAGTGGGAATATCACTCTCAGGAATTGTTCATGAGTTGGTCCTGATTTAGCAATTTTCACAGTATTCTGTTTAACAATGGAACAACTACTCAACATAAATTTCTGAACAAAAGAAAATATTCAGCATAGATGATATCAAGCTTCATGATTTTGGTAGCCTGTCTGTGATTCTTTTTCTTTTTGAGGGGTAAAGGGAGGAACTAGTTTATGCATCTTTGAACTCTGACCCCATATTAATGATTTTACAGATTACATATACAGATGTTCTGAGCTATCAGATCTGCCAGAATTTCTCTATAACAAAGTGTTAGTTCACGCACATGCATTTTGCTGGTTACCTGAATGTCCATATACATGTTATAATTTCCCTTAACATATAACAAATTCATTATATATGTAAAATACTTTTTTTCTTGTTCTCTAATCACTTCAGTAGTTCAGTTGGAATATTGTCCATTAATATGTCACTGAAGAAGTTACAAACTGAAGCAGTTAGACTGATTTTTCTCTGTAAACCAGGTATAATAACATCATTAGTCAATCATTATTAATATAATTGAAAAAAATTGAGGATGGAAGATGAAATAAAAAATTAAACTCTATTATGACTTTATATACATTGTTAAGGAGATTTCAAGTGTAATGTACGTAAGTAATAGTACATTTAATGATAAAACTTTTTATTTTGTTGCTATAAACTATCATCCCTTAGTTTGAACGTTCATGTAAGATTAATGTTTTTGCAGACAACATGAGCACTAAAAACAAAGCATTTGAGATAATCTTGCAGAGTTCAGTATCTCATGGAATTAATTTATAGGATGTATAAGAAGGCTGAAAAAATAAGTGAAATTGAAAGTCATTTTCCTTGAAGGTGTTTAAAATCGGAATATATGTCACTATAAATAGAAGCTAACTTAGCCTATATTCGCTCTTCTTATTTTTAGACAGGATATTAATGTTTTAATTTTTAATCTTTACAACCATTCTTCTTCAATTTAAGTGACCAACCTTCTTCATAGTTCATTAATGTCGAACTTTTTATTGTCTTTTGAACAGACCATATTTTTTCCCTAACATAAAATGATAACAATTTTCATGGCCTATGATACTGAGGAGGTCAGAATGGATTAACTAAAGGTCTCTTTTGGCCTTAAAACCTTCTTATGTAGTAGCTTTTTGCTGGAAATGTCATAAGAGCCCTGTCTGACTGCACGCTATTAAATTAAGTTATATGCTTATTGAAAGCTAATTTGTTTCTTTAAAAGTACAATTAAATCAAAAATATTGCATCTAAAAATATGAGAAAAATTCTAATCCCTCTCCCTTTTTCTTTTCTGACTAGGTTTTTGCCTACTGTCTATAGTGACTGTGTTTCTTGCAGGCATATGCTAATGGATACATTTCATATGTGAATTAACTCCCAAGGCAAAGAAAGGTAGGTAGTGTCTTTATTGAAGCAGTTTCTTGGTAAACTTTTCTGGTTTTCTGGGGTTTTTTGTTATTTGGTGGTTTTCGTTTGCTTGGTTGGTTTTTGGTTTTGTTGTTTTCTGGTTTTTTATTTGGAGTTTCTGTATTCTTGATTCAAATTTATATATAGATATCCATTTGTTTAGCTAGATGGATAAAGTTAGAAAAAACCCACATCTGTACTTCTTATCGGAGGAGCAAGTGTTAAAATATGTAACAATTCTTAGCTCCCAGAGCACTTGGGCTACTGGTAAGGTTCAACTCCTTCACAAGATGACTACTTCTTTCTTGAATAAAAGAAGGTCAAGCCAATTGTGACCTCTGGCCTGGAGTTAGTGTTTTCACTATCCTAAATGTCATTTTGGTGGTGATGAAAGCAAGACCATAAATTCAATTACAAAGAAACTTCATAGTAACCACCACTTTCTAGATCTCTGTGCTCTTCCTGTGTCTCACCTCGCACTGGCTTCTTTTATTTATGAGTGTATCTCACACAAACACTGAGCCAACCTTGAAATAAATAATGTGTCTGCACATTACATTAAGGAAGCAAGCTTATATGGCACATTCCCAGGTCCCTTGAAGGTTACATGTAAATTTTAAAAATATATCAGCATTTGTTCCTTGTTAGTAGCCTAGTAACAGGATACACAGGTTTCAGCTACAGCACCGAGGATGGGCCTTTCCGGGGGACTGAAGCCATTTTTAACATACTTTTCCTTTAAAGGGGGTAGTAGGATATGCAAATCAGTCAGATCAAACACTACAAAGAGGATCATGAAAGGAGAACAGGTGTTTGCCTTTTTCTGCTCATTGGATGGATCATCCAGCAGTATCATTCTGCTTCATTTTCCTTGTCCTGGAATGAATCCCAGCTGCACCACATGCAGATAATTAGATGAATATATATGTAAAAGATATGTGAAATAATATCTTAAATTAGTTTAATACATGTAAAATGCATATGAAATAATATCTTAAATGAGTTTATAATTTTCATACAATATGAAACGCAGACATTTGTTTATCTTCTGTGTGAGTATGCTCATTCTGCACCTGAAATCTCCTCGGTGTGCATTGAACATACCTTTTGAGCTGTGAATTCAGTGATCCTACAACTGAAGACAGTGACAAAGGTATGGGTTCCAAATTAAGTGTGAACAGCTCATTCTCTGTCTCTTTCCACTATAGCACAAACCATGCTCTTGAAAAGCAAAAATACATCAAATGGAAGGTATTTTACTCATACTTTCTCCTGCATTCAAGATAGTTTTAACTTTTCATTTTTGATTTTGCATTATTCTGAAACGTAAGCTAGAAAACATGATATAAAAAGCTAGATAAAATGAAAAGGTTATTGCTGTATTTGTATTGGCTTCAGCTTAGAATGCATCCTGCTTACATTTTTCCAAAAATTTCCCTTTACACAGAGATGGACAATTCCTATATTATTTAAGTTAATATTCAGGCTCTCATAAATGTGGTCTTTAAAGTAAGGGTAGTAGGAGTAGGGAAAAACAAAACACAAGCCATCAAAAAAACCCACCGAAAACAACAGAAGTCCCTTAGATATTGAAATTCTGATTCAGTGTAAAAACAGAGTAATTTTTTCATTAAGCTCTCAATAAATCATAGGTCAAGGAACAATGACATTGCCTCATACAAAATCATAAGAAAAATACCGTTTTAAAGTTTAGCCAAAACATAATGATTTTTCAAAATCTTTCTGCTTTCAGGTTTTTTTTTGAGAGCTTTTGAAATACCATGTTGTTGTGATTATTACAGTATTGGTATGTGGTTGGGTTTTTTTTTATGTTACTCCAGATGTTTAATATAAGCAATAATAGTTTAAATTTTAGTTTGTCTATGGTCAAAGACCCTAAGGTGTCTCATGTAAGACTATTTCTAACTTGACTAAAGACATGCAATGACCTTCAAGCCCATTCTGTTGCGCTGGGAAATTAAGCACAAATATTTGATGTTGGTTGTATTTTAATCCAAATCATATAACATGTATGAATAATAAATGTCAAAAAGTAAAAAATGCCCTCAGATCATCATTCCCTTTCTCTCTAGCCTGAGTGCCGGTGGATTTACTGAAAACCCCTATAAGTAAATTCTTGGATTATATATTGTGCCTCGGGTGTTTCTATGCTATCCAGTTTTCTATACCTTTGGGTGCTCTCTCAGAAAAAAAAATCCAAGTTCAAAGGTATCTTATAATACCTTACCTCACGTTAGTTGTCTGAAACAGATAAGTAATTCATAAAGACAAAATTAAAAAGTGACATTTTCTAACTTCATCCTCTATGCTAAAGATTGTTTGAGTGCATCTTTGTCAAGCAGGGGATTTGGCTCACAGATTTTAAATTCTTTGAGTATTTTGGTTCTAAACATTACTATTGGTTTAAATCCCATTGCTTGGAAAGGTAAGGTTTCAATGTAGGATTTCCTAGATGAATATGATCATTCCTCTGTGAAATTGCAAAGGGGTGTTTGATTTTATTTTACTTTATCAGTGTTGTCTAGTGTTCCTGAACTGAAAAACAAAACCCTAAATGAAACTTCATGTAGGAAACATCAGAATTTAAAATAAAATAATGAAATGTACTGTTGGAAATACTCTCTATTAAGTGATACATCTTACCCTTCAGCTCCCCTCTCTCAGCTACTATTCGTAATATCTGGGATCCTCTGCAGGATAACTTACGGTTTTTCAGTCAAAGGGCACTCCTGCATGGTCATTTCACCCTAACCATAGCAATTTGTTTCTCACATTTGGTATGGTGTTTCACCTTTCAAACAACACATGTTGCAAAGAATTGAAAAGAACAGGTTTTTGTGTTTTATCTGCTGCCAACCAACTGCTCATTTTTGATTCTGTAGAGTGTCGTAGATAAAAAGATTATATACACCACGTTCTTGTTTTTTCCCCTTGGAGTAACCACCATCTGGTAAAAAATGCTAGCAACATATCTGTTTTAAGCACAGAAGAATACTAGTTTAGCTTGATCTTATTTTAAGATCCAGTGCCTGGATAGGGCTGATAAGGCTGTAGCAAGTCATCAGAGATTTAAAAAGAAATTGATAACTCCTCAATTTACCATATTTTAATATTTCAATTTACCATATGTTAAATGAATGAACTTCAGTGGCTTGAGTTCTTCTTGGGGCATGTGTAGATATTTCTCTGCTTCCCAAGTCTCCCTCATTTCTGGATATCTAAGAAGTAATTTGTAATATATGTTAGTAATAATATAGCCAGCAGAGAGAATAATACGAAATTAAAAGGTTCAGCTATGTTTTTCACTATAGAAATATGGTAAATAGTAGCAGCATACCTTTATTCACATACTTTCTACATATACGTATAGAAAAATAGACTGTGGGTATCAGAGACCACATTTTCATAATGTAAAGACAAAAATCAGTGAAGTTTATTCATTTTTACCTTTTCATAATCATAGGCAGCATTATTGCACTTACCTTGAGAGCTGAACGAAACTATTCATTGTGTCTGAAGGAAAAAATAACCTATTCCTCTATATATATTTTTTTCCACAGAAATTATCCTTGGAAAAAAATAAAATAACTTTCTTCAAAACGCTGCAGAAGAGAAAGTCTGTGATATCAGCTTTGTCAAGTGACAATAATTTAAAATATATTCTTACTTTACTAAGGGATGATGTTATCACTGCTGTGCTCTCAGTCAGAGTAAGATGATTCATCCTGTGTATCCTGGAGCATTAATAGTGAGCATCACACTAGCAGTTCTTCTAGCACTTGAACTTTTACAACTTTTGTTCAAAACTGATGCTAGTTTAGCAAAAAACACCAAAAATCTCACTTGAACATCCTTTTATTCTGGGCAGTTATAGAGTGACTGATTTTGAGAAATATATAATTGCATTTAATACAAATAGAAATATAGAAGTTAAAGAAAGCATAGATGAAAAGCCTCATCCACATAGTGTTTTCCCATCACAGACCTTATAAAGTGTCAACATGACTTAGCTTCATCATTCTGATGATACCTGGTCTTATAGACATTTATCTGAAAAAAACCCAAATGCTGCTGAAATAATTAAATTCACCTGAGATGTCACAGCCAGAAATAAAGGTTAATATGTTTCTTTCATTAGTAATGAACATGTACTTACAGCCCCTACGTGCCAATATTAACACAGACACTTCACAGTATTTGTTCTAAAACAAGTTTCCTGCAAAACTCTGAAATTTACTCTTTCCTTTTTTGAGGCAGTGAGAGATACACACAGAGGCCATGTTAAAGGAAGAGTATAAAGTAATATCTCTTCTCCAACCCAGGAACAAAGATAATTGAGCAAAGGTGCATTTACAGAAGACTGACAGGAGAAATTGCAGTGTGAGACAGACCAATTTTTTGTTTAAATCCTTTTTTACCTGTGATATCATGCTCTCACTGGCTAAAAAATGTTTTGATTTGACTAAGTTTTCTAAGTCATTTGTGTCTTTAAAGGAGTATGGAAAAAACCAGAGTTTCTATCAAGTCCATCATAGCTAAAGAAATGAAATGTCAGAGGTCAAAGAAAAGTAGTATCTCTTACCCCCACAACTGTGTTCAGCGCAGTGCAGAATACCAGCAAAAGCTGTCTCTGTGGGGCCAAGGCATAGCTTTCCAGCTTACTCCCTCTCTATTACAACAAACAAACAAACAGAAAACCCCCAAGCCTGACCAAAAAACCTCAGAGACTCATAGAGAGCAAGGGGGCAGAATGGACAAACGACTTCCCATCAGTCACAGAAGGGAAGGTGAGACAGATGTGTCAATGCAGGTCCGCCAGGCCTTAGAGTTAGCAATCCTGCTGTAGGAGAAGCCATCCTCTCTGCAAGAGACATCATGTAATGTTGATTGAACATCCACACTAGAGCACCTTCATTTTAGAGTGTGCCATGACAGATTTTTTTCACCTGGCTTTTATCACAAAAGCTTGATTTTGAAGCCTTTGTTCCCTTTATTATTTGCTTTTTGATTAAACATCACCCATTGTTATATATTCTGAGAAATGCTGGCCCTGCAGCGATTGTAAATCGACAGCTAGATGTGGAGGAGTAGGAAGGGAAAGGGAATAAAAGAAATGGAGAAAAGTTTCTTACGGCTAAGTAAGAAAGAAAGTTAAAAATAGGTCAGGCAATTTCAGCCCTTTATCATAAGAAACAAATGGGCTAATCTTAAGTAGGAGTCACACATCAGCATCTTCAGTGTATCTGGGGCTCATCAGGAAGTGGCATACAAGTAGTAATATAAAAATCCCTTTGCACTGATATCAGGAAGTTTGCAGGATAATAGATTATCCTGCAAAGAATTCATATTACATCTGTCTTTTTACTTTAGATTGAATAAACATTGCAGAAATTAAACTGATATGTTTTCCAGGTCATGTACTCAGCAATGATTAAGCTGAAGAAGTATATTTGAAAATATAATTTTTTTTTTGTTAAAAATCTGCAGAATGGTAATGTAAGGGGATGAAAAAGGAAAACAGGAGGTAAGGGTTTGGGTTTTTTTTCACCTCAAATGACAATAATTTTAATTGTGTAGTTCCTGGAAATAAAACCTTCCATAATGTAATGAAAAGATATTTGAAGTAACTCCCATACAAAGTCTACAAATTGAAATCCTGCTGGAACTCCTACTTATCTGTCTGCTGTAATTAAATTCATCATGCAATCTTGGGGGGGGGGAACGTATTTTAAATACAGAAGGGGAAGAAACTTCCAGATTCAGGAATAAAAATAGAAGACATTCAAGTGGCACAAAGTTACAATTCAGGAAAGATTTTGCTAGTTGTATTTGGATCACAACTATAGCAACTGTTAGCATGTGTCACTGCCTCTAATGGTATATGGGTTCAATCAGAGCACACAGAATACCAGATGGGACTGGAGGAAGCTGTCAGCAGAAAGAAACTATGCGCTCTGATTTTTGCATTCCTGTGAAAAAAGCCACTATTGTCAATTGTTTTTATCTGTAAAAGCAATGTTTTTGTTATAAATATTGGCATGGTCTGGGATTACAAAGCCAGCAAGCACCAGATGGCTGAAGAGATTCAGGCCAGGTCTAGAGCCGTCTGCCAGCCTTGTTTCAGCAATCAGGAGGATGCAGTAACATGATCCATGTTCAACACGTCTGGGTGAGCAGATGCTCCTCACGTGTAGACACAGTAAGTACACTGGCAAAACAGTAGCATCCCTGGTAGACAGATGCCTGATACAGGTAAGGAAGAAGATTGTTTAGACAAATACAAAGCATGGCATTGTTGGAATAGAGAATAGTTGTAATCTGCTGTGCTTGTTTTGGCTGGGATAGAGTTAGTAGCTGGTATGGGGCTGCAGTTTGGATTTGTGACCAAAACATGGCTGGTAACACAGGAATATTTTAATTATTTACAGAGTATCAAGGACCTTTCTGCTTCTTGCCCCTTCCCACCAGCAAATAGGCTGGGGGTGCTCAAGGAGCTGGGCGGTGACACAGCTGGGGCAGCTGACCCCAACTGACCAGAGAGATATTCCATAATTTATGACATCATATTCAGTATAAAAAGCTGGAGAAACAAGGAGAAAGGAGCAGACATATTTTGAATGATGGTGTTTGTCTTCCCAGGTCACTGCTACATGTGCTGGAGCCCTGCATTCCTGGGGATGGCTGAACACCTGCCTGCCCATGGGAAGAAGTGAATTAATTGCTTGTTTTGCTTTCTTTGTGTGTGTGGTTTCTACTTTTCCTATTTAACTGTCTTTTCCTGAACCCGCAGATTTTCTCAATTTTTCTTTTTTTATTTTTTTCCCCATCCTACTGGTGGGGGGAGTGAATCCAGGACTGTGTGGGACTTAGTAGCTGGCTGGGCTTAAACCACATCTGTGATCAAAAATTGGCCTTAGCATGCACATTGCTTGAGATGGTAATGAATATCTACACCATGTCAAGATTACTTTGCCTTTCAGTAGGCAGCTGCTAATATGAAATTGTGTCTGCTCAAGCAGAAAAAGAAATTACTTTGACCACTGAGAGAGCTGGCCTTTCCCCAAAACTTTGAAACATAAATTTCTAAGGGCCAGAAGAAAGATTACAACCATTCCATTGTGAACACCCTGATGATCCTGTGAGAATTTTCTGTAAGACCTGGGAATTGAACTGAGGTTACCAAAATCTTGTTCAAGTATCCTCACAGAAGGCTGCTTGGCTTCATCTACTGACATGCAAGTATGTTGAAAGGAAATTTTTCCTTTTTGTGTTCTTGTGATTCTTAATTCCATCATCTGTGAGGATTATTTGTCTTTAATAAAACAAAAATCAAAACTGTCTTTTCTTTGAGAGTCAGGTTCCTGTGCTCTGCAACTACATAACTCTTCAGCAATGATAAATGCCAGCAGAATTTATGCCAGCAGAATGAGCTCCCCTTTCTCAGCAATATGTCATGCAGTCCATCCTGTAGCTGAAAATTTCTGATGAAATTTAGCTTTTCCTTGCAGTTTTCTTGTCTTCTTCATAGAATCCTACTTATTCCCACTTGTGGATTGCTTTTAGGAGATCTTCTGGGAAAGGTGAGATGAGGATACAGAGTAAGATGGAAGAAAAACTACTGAGTGCCAAATAAAAGAATCAGCTGTGAGATTTGAAATGATTCTTTAACGTTTCTGTGTTTGTTTATCAGAATCACAGAATATTTCAAGTTGGAAGGGACCCTTAAAGAACACTGAGTCCACCTCTGCTCCTAACAGGACTACCTTAAAATTAAACCATATGATTAAGAGCACCATCCATACAATCCTTGAACTCTGACAGGCTTGATGTAATTTTCCCGGAGAGTCTGCTCTAGTGAATAACCATATCTCCATGAAGAACCTTTTCTTGGTATTACATCTGAGCTTCCCTGACACAGCTCAGTTCTATTTCCTTGTATCCTATCAGTGGTCACCTGAGAGAGATCAACACCTCCATTTTCACCGCTCTGCTTCTACCAGGAAGTAATTGACTGTGATGAGGTCTGACTCTCAGACTTCTCTTGTACATATTGAACAAACCAAGTATCTTCAGCTGCCCCTCATAAATCTTGCCCTAGAAAGTTTTCACCACCTTGGCCCCTCTCCTTTTGATACAAGCTGGGAGTGTGATGTCCTCCTTATATTTTGGAGCCCAAAGCTGCACGCAGTACTCAGGGTGAGGCTGGACCTGTGCAGTGTAGAGTGGGATCATCACCTCCCTTGACCAGCTGCTGATGTTGTACTTGTTGGGCCCCAGGATATGGTTGGCTGCTCTGGCTACTGAGGCCCACTGTTGACTCACATTCAACCTGCCATTGACCAGAACCTCCAGTTCTTTTTCTACAGGGCTGCTCTCTACCTTCCTGACCTCCAACTTGTATATATAACTGTGATTTTTACTATCCCAGGTGGAGAAACTTGAACTTGCTCTTGTTAAATTTCATACAGTTGGCAATCGTCCAATTCTCTAGCCTATGCAGATTGCTCTGTAACATCTCTCTCTACCCTCAATGGAGTCCACAGCTCCTAGTTTAATATCATCAGCAAATTTAAGGTACATGCATCCAGATACTTCATAAAAATATTAAAGAATACTAGCCCTAAAACTGAGCTTTGGGTAACCACACTTGTATCTAGCAGCCAGGCTGATGCAATGACATTTAGTATATTTCTTATAGCCTCACCCATCAACCAATTGCTCACGCAACTAACACAAACATTTTGAAGTGACACATCCGGCCAACAGCTAGGTATTTGTTTGAGAGGCTTCTGAACGGAGTAGGCAGAAAGAAGTGAGGCTGCTGCCACCTCATGTCCCCAGGTCAAGCCAGAAGTAAAGATGAGGACAAACCTGGATAGTCACAGTCACACTGTACCAAATATGCACAAACAAACACACAAATTAAGACAGAAAAAAAACAATTGTACAAATAGAGATGGCCCAGACTAAACTTATTGCCTTCTATAGCACTTCATGGTGAGGTTCCATTAGTGAGAAAAATATACATATGTAACATGTAAGTATCCATACTATGGATGTATGTAATTATGTATTACCTACTAAGAACCATGGCTGTCCCAAGCCACTCATCCTGTCTAGCAGTTGCTTCCTCCTGCAGCCCTCAAACCACATTAGTCTCCGTGCTATTCAGCACAGATTTATGGCCACTCCAATAACTGGCTCCCAAGCCATTTATCCTTCTCTCTGAGCATCCCAGCTTGATCCTGGCTGGCAGTCATGCTGTCATAAATGCATACACAATATGTACATGCTCTGGTATCTCCAGCCACTGACAACACAGACGGATAGGTACCTGATCCCTGGTCCTGTGCTGGTTGCCAGCACTCACCCACCTGTGCACACAGATGCACGGTGTCAGAGAGCCCCTCACTCAGGAAAACCGATAAATATTGTAATTAATAAGAAAAGAGGATGGACTATGTTTATCAGGCATAGAGCATGTCTGGATCAAGATACTGCCCGGGCACACATTTATACGTGACCAGCCCCTTTCATAATATTAGCCCTTTGCCCAGGTTTGTTCCTTGCCAAACACTTTGACTTTTCTTGTCTGTGATTATTCCTAGTGTGACACCTGGACACCACTGCTGAACCTTACAGCAACTGGGGCTTATGTTTCTTATTGGGGATCTCCCACTTGTCACTGTGCCTCTGTGCTCCTTTCTGTATCAGGATGAACCTTAAATCACATAAACACACCTCTTGAACTTAAAAAGTATAGGGTTTTGTCTACAATGATGGTTTGGCAAGCCCAGACTAACACACTTTATAATCCTGTAATCATTTTACAGAACTTATTGTGGTGCCTGTCTTTCCAAGCACTGTTAAACAAAGCTGTTTTTTTGTTACCACTAGCTCTATCCACTCTTGGTAGGAGATGTGGAAACACCTGAAAATGCTCTTTACCTTAAACCAGTGCAATACATTGAATTTCATAAAGAAACACACTTGTGCATGTATGTGCTAATCTGTGGCATTGAGTCCCTGAAAAGCAGCTGAAAGCCCAAATGCCACAATGGAAAGGCAGTCAGCTGCGCCGGGACGCGCGAGCCGGGTGGCACTGGGTCCTGGGAGCATGCAGGAGTGGCGTGGGACTCGGGGGACAGAAGCCCAGCGGGAAACGAGGTGGGACGGAGAAATGTACGGATGCAGTCTTTGGTCTTCTAGGGAATTTATTAGGGTCTTCGGGTGAGGGTCCAAGGGCGGTGAAGGGGGACAGGAAACCAGGGACAGGTGCAGGGTCTGGAAGCCCAGAGACTGAGACCCCTGGCACACGCTGGCAGGGTTTTATATGGGAAGGGAAAAGGGGAGGGGGTTAGCTCCGGAGAGCCAACCCGGGAAAGTCGGAGGGGAGAAAGGCAGGGGTACACACCAATAGATTTCTGATAGGGAAGGATGCATAATTCAAAAGAACCAATAACATACAGAGCTAAGGAGAACAAAAGAGAAACCTCTGGAACTCGAGCCGCACAGGGAGAAAAAGCAGGGGGGAGAGACACACATTGCTACACTAATCTCCTTCAATAAACATCTGAAATGTATTAGACTATATTTCTCTGTGTATTATGTGTTGGTATAAGCCATAGAACTGACTCAGTAGCGGGTTCATAAGGGAGAAGAGTCAGAAAATCTTACTGAGTTGTCTTTGCAACTCAGAATTAAGCTGTGGGGTTTCCACTCACTTTTATCTCTTGCAAAAATTGGAGATGATGGACTATCCTGACCATGTGTTAATAACAGAGGTAGAAAATATGCATATATTCCATTAATTTCATCATTTTCTTTCCACCAGAATATAATTCAGGAGGATGAATGTCCTGTCCTAGTCAAATGAAATATAATTTACAAAGCTTCTTATGTATCCTATCTCAAGGGACAAGGCTGTTGCATTGATTAAGCTTTAGAATTTTTAAGTACAAAGACAAATGCATTCCATGTATAATTTGCATTATCAAGACTCAGAGAAAATCCAGTCTTGCATAGCTTAGCAATGGGAACTAATTTTAAAGTTTTCATTTAATTATGTGATTATTCCATAACAGAGAAGAACATTTTAAAAATTAAAAACATTTATATAAGTTCATATCAAACCAAAAGAGGCTATTGGTGTCTTATCCACGTATGTTCACATGTTTCGTACGATAATATACCAGAAAGTATTTAAGGCAATAGCACTTCACAACACAGGTGATACACAAACCAGAGAATGGAATTCTGACTCCACTGACACTTGCAGGGAAACTGCTAGGTCCAGAAGAGCTGAGGCTCCACCCAGAACATTCAAGAGTGACAGAATCTCTTTAGCATGACTGTTCAAAGTAACCTATGCAAGTCATCACCACACTGTCATGTCCTTGGCTATTTTTTTTTATAAGTCTTATTTTTTGGAGAGTACCAGAAGGTAACAGAGAGGAAGGAGCACCAAAGAGTTTATTGAAATCTCTCTTCAGTGTCCCTGGAACCCTCTAGGCTTTTCAACAAGGTGGTGACATTCCAACAGCAGTACATTTCAGAGAATGCACAGACCCCTTATGACATGTCACTGTTCCTATGGGCCCTATACACATCAGAAAGCTACTTACAGAGAGCAGCCCAGTTAGAGAGTTATGCTCAGCTACCTCCACCTTTCATCTTTACTGCTTCTCAAAGCTTCCCCAAGCCAGCCTCAAATCTGACTTCTCCTCATTTTACAGAGATACAGGGTCTTTTATTGAAAAGCCTGGTCTGGGCTACAAAATTGCATAAAATAGGTGTTGCCCAGATGTCATCCATACTGTTTCCTTCAGGAAAAAAATTAAAAAAAAAAAAGTCATCAGCATTGTGTAGCCTCAGGGATACATCTCCTATAGATTCACACTGAATTTGGTTTCTCTCTAGTTATTACGAATAAAAATAATTCTCTAATAAACTTTTTGAGCAATAAAAAGTGACTTCATATTTTAAGAGGCTTAGACAGCATGCGATTATGTTTCTATTTAATTAAGGCTATTTTCCATTAGAGAATGGATAAAGCATAGAATGTCACCATAATTAAGAAAATAAGTGTATCACATTCATACATACTAGTCCCATACATACTAATCGCAATGAATCTTAATATATTCTTGAGAACCTTACTGCTACTGGACTTATAACACCTTGTTTAATCCATGCTTCTGGAAGTCAGTGGAGCAGTGGCAATTTCTACTAGCTGGGAACATGGTGCAGTTTATGTTTTAAGTTACTGCTTTCTATACCTTAACTGGTGCCCAAACATTTCTATCAAGAGCTTCTGAAATGGTTTCAGATAATTACTACCATTCACAAATGATTTTAGGTAAAACTAATGGAAAGGCAATGTTACAACCATTGCTTATGTCAAAAAGAAAAAGAAACTCTTCCAGATGCTATACATGCAATGCTGATCAAGCTGTATTATTTATTCTATCTCATTTTTGCTTGAGCAATTTTGAGTTCAATTTTCCTTGATTTTCTTAAGCGTCACAACAACTTTTCTGGAATGCATTTTTTTTTTTTAATGATGGCACAGTTGTGTCATGATGATCATGTTGACAAAATGGGCCAAAATGTGACACTTATCAAAGACACATGCCATGTCCTGGCAATCCCAGTGAATGAAAAAATTTCAGCAGAAATTATGAGGTTTTTTGTTTATAAGGAGATGTTTCTAAGGCAGAACATCAACAAAGTGAATTGAAGAAGATGCTGACAATCACAGATTATGCTATACAACTTCATACAGAAGGGACCTCTGGCTCCATCATCAGCAAGTTGATAAAATTAATGAAACAGAAGGGAGAACTGTGGACATATGTACATCCTAAAAACTTTACAGTTGAATAAATTGCATGACATGGTAGTCATGTAGAAAGGAAAACTTTACAAAGAAATTATTGGATTTCAAAAAAGTTTGGACATGTGTATCAAGTACATACTGTCAATACCTATATTAACAAATTAAATTCTGACAAGGTTAATTCTATACACCGAGTCACCAAAGTTGCTAGAATAGTTTCTGCCATTGTTTTGGCCTAAACTCTCCCAAACCATGCATAAACATGTTTAGAGAATTATCAAATACTTGCAGACACTTTGTGGATATTTCTTGCCTGTGAGGACCTTTTTTTGAATAGTTTATTGGGGTGAACATGGGCCATTATGTGTCAATTCATCTAATGAAATGGCCACTGGCATATTTCATTTAACAGTACAATCATACACTCTATCATTATTAGGCTTTTCTTTTTTTTTTCCCTACTCACTTCATCAGGGAGCAATCAAATGATCAGCCTGTGTGTCTGTCTGTTACTTCTGTCAGATTTCAGCCAAATTAAGTATCTGAGCGAACAGCAAATCCCTTCAAGTTTAATGAAAATAGACAAATTAGTAGAGAAGTAGAACCTAGAAGTCCCCTCTTTTATGGAAAGGTCACTATACAAGTTTACCCATCCCTGACAATGGAGAATCTGCATAACAGATGAACTTTGAGAAACACACACATGCAAAATTTGCTTTCTTTTGCCATTCTGCCTACTGAAATGTTCATTGATTATTTGTCCCAGTATCCTTGAAAGAAGTACATTTAGATTCTCTAATGTTTAATTCCCAATGTCATTTTCTCTATTTTCACCATCTGCAGGCATTTCCATCTCTCATGCTGTTTGGGATTATTTGCTAATCAAGACATTCTTTGAGATTCTTTGATATTCTAAGGGAATGGCATTTTAGGGACCTATAGGCTAATAACTAAGCTCTTGTGTAGACAGTCCTGTGGTAATTTAAGGGAAACTGTGACAATGATTAAATTGTGATTTGTCCTTAAGATGAACGGCACTGATAGTCCCTGTGCTGTTCCATACAAATCTCACAGTTTGGGCCTCTGCCTGCACTCACAAATTATTCTTTATGGATTTTCTCTCATAGGACAGAATCATAGAATTTTTTGGATTGGAAAGAACTTTAAAGTTCATCTAGTTCCAACCACCCTAGGCAGTGTCACCTTCCACAAGACCAAGTCATTCAGAGCCCCATCCATACTCAAGGTCTATGAGTGATGTAATACTTAATCACATAAAGCATGGAAAAAATATTTTAAAAAAATATAGCAAGAGGGAATGTACTTCCTTTTGCTGTCCAAACTTTACTGGTGTTGGTTATCAGAGAAATTTAATTCATCTATTCTCAGAGACCTTCAGCAGTAGAGACTCTACAACTTGATCTTCCCCTATCAATTGTGCTGAGTAACTTCAGGAATTATTTCTAAAGTGAGCATCCACATAGCACTGCATATGCTGTAGAATCTTACCTGTTCTGCTTTCTATTATTAGCTCATCAGAATTACTGATTTTACTGAATATATTCTGTCTGTTGGGAAAAAAAAAAAGCATCCTTTAAAGTGAATAGTAATGGCACAGCTATTACATTGTTGTAAATCCTGAGTAACTCCAGCAAGTTGGCAATCATAGAACAATAGAATGTTTAAGGTTGGAAAATGATGCAGGAGGGTCCGGGAGGGTGGCAGGAGCCAGCTCTCCCCCGGACCGGGGTCCCTGGTCCGCGTAATTCCACTAGATCCGGGGCGAGCGGCCCGTGGGCTGGCGTGAGTCTCGTAGCCACATCGGTTCAGCATGAAATAATAGTGGGATGAAGGAACAAACCTGGACTCCATCTCTGTTCTGCTAGGGAGGTTTATTTGGGGTAAGGGGGGGAGAGGGTTACAGGGGAGGAGAAGGGGAGGAAGGAAGCAGGGACGGGGTAGGGCTAGCAGCGCAGAGATGAACGACGTCTCTCTGACGCAGACACTGGCTTACTAGGGGAAAGGAAGGGGAAGGACTATCTCCCCTAGAGCCAGTCCCAGGAGGAGGAAGGGAAAATTGGCAGGGGGAACACACCAATAGGTTTTGAATACAGCAGGGTGAATATTTCAAAATAAGCCAGTAGTATACAGAGCAGGGAAACAAAGGAAGTCTCATGGAGATCTGGAAATTGCATTACAACAGGAAAACACCTTTGAGACTATCAAGTCCAACTGTCAACCCAGCACCACCACCATGGTAACCATTAAATCATGTCCTCAAGTGACATATCGCCATATTTTTTGAACACTTCCAGTAACACTGACTCCACTACTTCCCTTCTCAATCTATTCCAATGATTTTCAACCCTTTTCATGAAGAAATTTTCCCTAACATCCAATCTAAATCTCACCTGCTGCATCTTGAAGCCATTTCCCCTTGTCCTGTCATTCGTTACCTGAGAGTAGAAAGTCCCACCTCACCACAACCTCCTTTCAGGTATCTCCAGAAACTTATAAGGTCTCCCCTCAGCTTCCTTTTCTCCAGGCTAAACATCCCCAGCTCCCTCAGCCACTCCTCATCAGACTTGTGCTCCAGACCTTCACCAGCTTTGTTGCCATTCTCTGGACTCGCTCCAGCACATCAGTGTCTTTCTTCTTGTGAGGTGGTGGAACCGATACAATGACTTACAGAAGTATAAATGAAAATACTGTGGCCTGAAGCTCTAGAATGACAATTTTCTTTGTATGCAACTATTTGAATGCATGTTAAAAAAACATGTCAGGAAGTTATAATTGGTATCAAAGTGCTGTTTTTCACTTAATTTTCCTCACTTTAGCTGTTTACCATAAATGTCTTATCTATGGATCCTTATATTTAGAAAAAAGAATTAAAAATGTAGATAAAAAGCTTCACAGCACTCACATTTGGGGAAAAAAATACATTCAACCTGCATTTGCTTTAGCCTCTGTGGGACACTGAGACACTTGTCAAAACCCAACAGGCATACTGAGCCTCAATGATTCATAGGATTTAAATTACTTGCTCTGGGGGAAATCAAGTGTGCAGGAGACCCCACCATCTAATTAAAGGGAACTTTCTTCTTGATCATCCCCAAGTAAATATGTAATAAGCCATCAGACTAGAATCATTCTGTTTACACATCATCTGCCAGTCAGGAAGATCAATGATGAGAGCAAGCATTTTATATTTATCTGCTGAATATGTTGCAGATCATCTAACAGATTTCTTTATGAAGACTTAGATCTCCATATGCAAGCTGAGAAGCCTGGAGCAATTCTGAATTCTCTTAAGATACCATTTTGAACAGGAAGATAGATGCTCAAGTTAAAATGCTCTAGGAAGATTAATTTTTTGGACATAAACTGTTTTATTCTGTAGAATTCTTATTGTTGTAGTCCTGCTTCTTTCCAGAATTGGGAATCATAAAAAAGTATTGCTTTGTGCACAACCATACATGTAATAAAGACTTTATCTTCAGCACTATATTTTAAACATGATGCTATCAGCATCAGCCATTGAACTAAATGAAAGCAGACCATTCTCCAGCCAAATGAAGTAAAGCAAATGATTTTACAGTGTCAGGGCAGTAGGATCTGTTCTCAAACAGTGCTGCAGTAAAAAAAAATTACATTGATTTCATAACTCAGCAAAACTGTATGCGTTAGCATATTTGCTTGTGTTTGAAAATTGTGGCTTTAAACTCTTTGAAAAAGGAATAAAATGTTTTTGTGATAGTTCAGGAAGAAAATAGATCTAATGTAGACTTTTATACATTTTTTTTATTAATTTCTTATTTTTGGGAATTGTTGTACATAGAGCTACCAACGGCTAATATTAATTTGCTTTTGATTGCTTCTCCAACTGCCTTCCTGCTTCAATTTATTTATTTCCAATTTTATCACCATCATCAGACTTCAAGCTGTTTTTTGATACTCTTCCCTGCTTTTTATATTCTCCTTTTTATATAAACAGGAGTTTTTCTCTTTTCTTTAACAGCCAAAGTTTTCTCAAAGGCATGGAAAACCAACAAGTGAGGCCCTTTTGAAGAAACTACAAAGCATTACATGAAATATGAATGATACTAATTAGATCCTGTAACTTAAAACAGTTTGAATATCCGTGAATTTCTAGAGGCAAAATAATCTCCTTTCTTCCTAGTCTGACTTTTAACCTTAGGTGATTAGTCTTTATTCTCTGTCTGTAACCAAAGAAATAAGTTCAAATTAATAAACACAGTATTTTGCATTTTTATTGGGGAGAGCTGCCACTTCTTTGATGTACTCTATTGTTACATTTTTTGCTTTGGTATTAGAAAATATGATTCTTACACAAAACCTCTACTCCTGCTCTATGAATTTTTTTTTTTTTTTTTTTAGCAGAGAGTCTCAGCTAAAACAATAAATTATTACGTTGGTGAATACATTTCCTTAAAGGGTATGAGGACCTACATCAATAGCATCAATGAAACAGGAGGTAAACTTACACATTTTTTTTCTTACAAAACCAAAAGTGTGATTGTTCTTATCTTGCCCTGGAAAGTGGAATTCTCTAACCTAAAATTAGACCAGACCAAACAGACCAGATTGTATAAACAAAATTTTCCCTTTAAACACCTATGCATTTGAGAAGACAGCTCAGACCAGGACATCAAAAGGAAAGGAAATAGTATAAATTGAAAAAGGGGAAATTTATGTTAGATATTAGGAAAAAGTTCTTTACTGTGAGGGTGGTGAGACACTCGATCAGGTTGCCCAGGGAGGTTTTAGATGTCCCATCCCTGGCAGTGTTCGAAGCCAGGTTGGACAAGGCATTGGGACACCCGGTCTAGTGGGAGGTGTCCCTGCCCACGGCAGGGGGAGGTTGAGACTAGGTCATCTTTAAAGGCCATTCCAACTCCCGATATTCTCTGATTCTATGAACTATGTAGAATGAATGCTTACATTAAAAATAATAGCACAGATATTCAATCAATTCTTTGCAGCAGTCAGCCTGAAGCAATTAGTCTAGGTGTCTTTTGGTGCCTTTCGATCTATCTTTAGAGACTGATCCAATTTACAGGATCAGTCCAGTGACAGGCATCTGAAGGGAAATGTGCACAGTTGGGACATTCAGGAAATATAACCCAAAAATAAGAAATATGATACAACCATTTAAAAAATTCTACATTAGATCTGTTATCTTCCTGACCTATCCCAAAAGCTTTTTCTTTCTTTTCTAAATAGCTTAAAGGCACAATTTTCAAACACAGGCAAATATACGATTTTTTGTTTTGCCTGGATCTAGTTATTCATTTTTCCCCTTAGGTGCCTGTCCATTCAACTGAATCAGGCTCAGAAGGTAGATGGGAAGGCACCACGACCCATTGCTTCATGCTGACTGCTGCCAAGCATTGATTGAATAAAATTACTTTTCTCCTTCAGGTT
Organism: Grantiella picta; assembly: GCA_013397955.1. Classification (NCBI taxonomy): domain Eukaryota; kingdom Metazoa; phylum Chordata; class Aves; order Passeriformes; family Meliphagidae; genus Grantiella; species Grantiella picta. Next base: position 494,458 of record VZRM01004275.1, read on the forward strand.
AGATTGCTGACATATTCCTAACATTTTGCTCACTTCATACCACTTCAGAACAATCTGCAGCACCCAAACGCATGAGCTTAAATACCTTCCAAAATGTGTTTCTATTTCAAGCTGCAGTCAGAAGTGGATGAATAGCAAAAGAAAGAGCAGTGCTACGACAGCACTTCTCACCATATCTAAGCTGATAAAACCTGCTGAGAGAGGTACAGGCTTCATACAATATCACACAGAATTATTCTTTACAACTCAAAATACGGCTGAGTGCATCTGCTAAACATATATAATGTAAATCATGTTCTTGATTTCAATATTAAAAATGTTCTTGGTAGCTCTCCAAATTTCAGGTGCAGAGTCACTAATTTCCTGACTTCCTTAATTCTAGTGTCACTCTCAACTGTGTCTTCATTAGTGGCTTCTTGCTGCTGTGACATGTTGATCCAAACTTAACTCTCTCTTAGCTCACCTTTTTTGATCTGCGATCTTCTCATATTATCTATCTAATTGACTGGGTCAAAGTGTCATTTTGCCTTTGGTTTTCCAGTTCTCATTTGCTGGTCTAAAGGAGTCTTCTCAAGTCCCTGTTTTACTAGCAACCTCCTTGTGCATGAGCAGCACTTGAGGAAGTTTTGCTTCTTCAAATGATTCCTCGGAGCACTGACCTGTGCTGAGTCCTGCAAACTTCTGATTAACCTTCCCTTCAGAGTTTCATTTTACTGTAGGCTTTTCTAATGCCTCCATATCGAATTTGGTCTTTTGTGCTTACAGACTTGTTCCAAGCAAACCTGATGTTACAATAGGAGCCCCCCAAAGGGCACTGTTTAACAACAGTATTGATTTATATGAATTTTCCATTAATTCTCTTGAATAACTTATGCAAGCTAGCAAAATTCAGAACAAATATTTCTGGTTTTCTTACTCACTATTTCTTCTGGATACAGCTAGCAAGATACACCATCATGATTTCTAGACCATGTTCACAAGCCACACATTCCATCTCCTTGTACTGTGCTAGCAATGCCAGAAGGGTCATTCGTACATTCATCCATTTCATGTTCCGGATGAAGGTAAACAGGATGAGGGGAAGGAAAAAAGGACCCTGCTTAAGACACAGAACATAAAAACTTTTTCGTGCTTAGCAAAAAGTCACAGGAAGATAGATATTTGCCTAGATTTCCTGCACTGTAACACAGATTTAAGGCCTAATTGGAGTCAATCAGCAGCACTATAAAAACAGCATATCCTGAAGAAACCTCAAAATGGAGTTCAATAAATCAGATTGTTGAAGACAAAACTGTTAAAGCAATTGAAAGCTGTCATTAAACCCTAAAACAATTGACACTAGGCTTAGAACATAGTACGCATGATCATATCCCAAATAGCAAAGCTAATTTTACACATCATGCCTCTGCGTTTAAATCAGTTACTGACTGGTAGGTATGAACAACTGCTTTAATGTACACAGATTATTTCACAGCTGTTTACTTAAGGGTTTCTTTTATTCTGCTACCAGCTACTGTCAGACAGAATATTGGCTGTGGGTCAGATCCATTAGGCCAATTTTTATGGGCCTAATTTAATAAACATTAGTTTATAAAATCATTGTATTTTTATTTACAGGAACTTGGATTAAATATTTATTTTCAAATTTTACAGTAACTTTGCCATGGAGGGAAGTGAGCAATAATGACTAATGGCACAGAGTATGAAACTTTTAATTGACATCCAGTCAAACTGATTACTATTTTTTCATTGAACTTCAGAACTCTTTGAGTACAAAAAAATCAACCTTGAGCTCACACTGTTTGGTGCAGAAATGGAAGATATATGTCTAGAGAACCCAATGGAATGGTATCGCCTTGTGTAGACACTCTACAAGGACAGAGCACAGTCCCTGACCCAGATAGAAATATACACTACAGATGCAGGAAAAAATATGACTCCAAGTTATTTAGTATTATTATTTAATATAAAGTCCTGCCAACAGACTGCTAATCTTTTTTGAATAAATTTGTCTAATGCTCATATTACTAGAGGAGATTAATTATACACTGTACAAGCTGCCTCCATAAAACACTGTTACAGACTTTCTCTATTCAGATAGCTTCCAGCTCCCTCTTCCATGTCAAAAGCATGAATGAAAAAATCTCAATTACACAGCTGTCACAGATATGGGAATAAATGACTCTTTGCCCTGTGCTGATGTCCCAACTAGGGCGAGAGAGATTGAAGAAATGCTCAATGGCATGTTGCTACATGCAAGACATGCAGCTACAGCTCTGCAGCTCTGGGTATCTGTGAGACGGGACATGCTTGACTTTTCACACAGACCACAAACCAGGTGAAGTCCAACATTCACTGGTCCAGATTATAGGGTCCAACTTTATAGGCTCTGAGGGGTCCCTTGATCACCTCTATTTTTGAAAGTCATGACTTTCCCAGAGACTGTGGTATAGGATCCTGAGTTTCTGTAACTGATAACTAAGGTTATGATTCAAAAGAGTCCTTCTCTGTATATATTTTCGTGTCTGAGGAGAAGGATAATGCGAGTTTGTTTTCTATACTATGTAGAATTTTGCTTGGTATGTGTCAAAAGGTAAGCATAATAACTTAATTTCTTAGACTATCTTAAAGGTTCTGTTATGGTATTTCTCTATTAATTACAGCATTTCAATGAAATTTGATATTGAAGAAAGAAAAGTTTATATAATTTGGTGATATTGATCTTGTAATTTTAGTCATTATTTGAATCATTGTCAGCATACGACTGCTTTTATCATTTTAATTGCAGATAAAAAACTGCTGCAGTAGACAAAGGGTCAGCACAACTAGAGCATTGTCTAATGTTTTGGCCAGCAGTGCATGAATATTAGTAAAACTGAGCTTTCAGAGTTATCTCTCTCTCTTAAATAAGTATTTCTGTATGTTTGGATATATAAACACAAACATATGCTTGTATATATGCATACTTATATATGCATAAACCATTTATACATGTAGTTTTGTATATATATATATATATA
>VZRM01004279.1:0-44183 GCA_013397955.1 Grantiella picta
CCGCCGCGCAGCCGGCGGCACGGGGTCACGCGGCCCTGCGCATGCGCGGCGCCCTCAGCCGACCCGTGCCGGGGCTGAGGTGGCCACGGGTTCGAGTCCGGGTGTCGCCGGTGAAATCATCGTCCGCTAAACACAACGTGATCGTTCTTAACATACGTGCCTTCTCCCAAACCTCTCCCCACTGTAACTAACTAACAAAAAAAAAAAAAAACAAACAAAAAAACCCAGATTTTCCATGTGGCCTTTGTGCCTGCTATCCTCGCTCCCTCAGTTCTCCCGCCGTCTGCGTGAGGGACTGTGATGCCGAGGGTTAATGCCAAACGATCGGCGAGCTGCGGAAGCAGCGCTGGGCGCTTGGCTGAGGCCGGGTTTGCACCCCCGAGCCGGAGGGAGGAGCAGAGCTTTGGGGTGTGGTGGGAAACCTCAGATGTGCCTAAGAACAGCCCAGGTGGCCACAACAAACCCACCTTTGCTTAGCGACAGGGGAGTACCTGGGCATTCCGACCTGAACCAGATTGTATATTAGCCCATTGAACTGCAGATTTCAGGGACTTCCCCATCCCTGATGGATCAAGACTGCGACCATCACACATCAGAACCGCATCAACCAAGTCTCACTGCTGGGTCCACAGGTGGTGATATCGGTGCAGAAAAATCCGCACCACCTGAGGTTTATGTCCAAAAAGGAGACAGAGGAGTCCTGTAGCTTTATTCTAATAAAGGGATAGGCCACGGGGAATTCCACTGGGGTCTCCGAAGTTGTTGTGGGATGCAGCCTCCTTTAATCTTATTTTCCCGGCTGTGTCTCCCTCTTCCTTTCTCCATCGGCTGAGGTACTTGAGGCTTCCCGAATCACCTAATACATATCCCCTACTAATATGTATTTGTCTTTGTATCTCTCTTCTTTTTCTCTAAGTCCAGGAATTCAACACGGCCTTGGATGAGCAACAGTCTGTATCAATTAAGAAACATTCCTGTGATATTAATGGTTCCTCCCATTGCTTCTTTCGCCTATCAGTATCTGGCTTTCTCTACAGGCAGACTCACAGTTTGTTTGTAAAGATACATTCTTCTCATTCTTTTCATATCTTTCCACTATCTTATCCTTTTGCTGCCTTATATATTTTTCTTAAATGAAATCTTTATACGTTTATATTGTTATACTTCTATAGATAATAACCGAAACGACTGCATATCTCCTTTCCATCATTTTTAAACTAAACCTGCTGTATGTGCATAAACACCTGTCACTCAGGGCCATTTCACTCTAATCTGCCCCAAAGGACCCATTAAAAAGAACCTCAGTTACCTCACCTTCAGAGGCTGGTTGTAACAGCAATTTATGGATTATTGCACAAGCCAGAGAGCAGAGGACAGAGCCATGAACCCTTTGACTTGCATGGCATTGTTACAGTGTCTAAATTTCCCTGGACCTGCTGCTGAAAGATTCCTTAGGGAATTCATTGTCACTGTAGAGTATAAATTTTTTTGCGTTACACACTTTCTTCAGCTTGAACAACTTACACACTGGCAGAAAACAATGGAAACCATTTTGAACTTTAATCTCCCAAAATGCTGACTAGCAGGAGGAAGTGAAATATTAATGTGGTGGTGAAGTGACCTTAATATTTTGCCATTTATTGTTTTAATGAGCAGTAGTCCACAGCAGTAAAATGATTTGCACAAGACCATAAAGAAAATAGTTGCTCAACTCTGATGAAGAGTAACTAATAATCTAGGCTACATTTCATGTTGACAAGGTCATCATGGGCTTTATTCAGATACAGACAAGTGCCTGAGGTGTGTTTGAATAGGGAGTCCTGACAATGGACAGCCACAGCATCTCTGCCTGCTGTGTCCATAGGAACATTGGTGCTCTAATTGTCACTGGGTGGATGCTCCTCTATAGACACTGTTTTGGGATTGTTTTATGTGTGATGTGGTGAGGAACCCTGGACTGTCTGCAGAAAATTTTTAAGGAGCTTGTGGAAGTAAAGCTCCTTAAAAATTTTAAAATAAAAGTAAAAAAGTAAAAGTAAACTTACTGCCACTGTATTTATATTTATAATAAAGTGGCCTGGCCCTTCATTGAAAAGTAATCTGGAAAGTAGTCCATTTCAGAGTTTGAAAAACCACCAAAAGCATTAAGGCCCTACTGACTTGTTTGGCTCAAATCTGAGTTGATGGTCAAAATGCCCTTGACTCTAAGGAGGTTATCAGTTTCCTTATTTTCATGTACAGCAAATGATCCTCTATACCAAAGTCTGATGCAATGTACTCCACTTACTCCAGGAACTGGTTTACAACAAACCCAGTGTGAGTAATCCCACCTCCAGAGTCAAAAGGGCAAAAGTTAATTGCAATTAGTGTGAGATATGGTTCTCCCTGTTCTCAAATAAGTGTACACACACGTTCAATCCCCCAAGGTTTACAGTCACAGAGGAAAAAAAGCCCCACAGATAAAGAGTGGGGCAGGCATTGGTCCTGTGACGGTGATGTTCATTTGCGTTTCAGACCATAGCTGTCTTGGAGTGCTGAGATCCAACATCATTCCTGTTCCCTGCACTTATAATCCTCCTGCTCTGTATAGAGCTCACAGTAGCTATCAGCTTGATGTGCAACACTTTGTAAAGAGAAGGGTGGTTCCTGAGCTGTAAATCACACCTCCCCACCCCACCATGAAGAACCAGGTTCAGAGAAGGAGGCATGGTTGGGTGCAGCTGTCATTTGCATGGCCAAACATCCCTGTGCCCCTCCTGGTAGTTCCTGTGTGCCAAGCACCAGCACATGTGTCGGGTCAGAGTCAGGCTGGGTGGAGAGCTTTTGAAAAGGTAGTCAACCACAATGAAAACACACCAACCTGTGTAGGATTTCTTTCATTTCTGTGTACTTGGATGCTCTTGTTGATGACCAAACAAAGCAAGGGTAATTATGACCAAAAGAAAAGTAGGGAGTGTTCTGGTATCAGTATGTCAAAAGGGAGTCTTAAAAAAATTAAAAATTGCCAAAAGCTGGTATGAACCACTTTAATTAAAATCTTCAAATACAAAACTCACAAGCATTGGAATTAACAAAACCTTTAGAAATGTTCTAAAAAGAAGCTACCAGGGAAATAATAACTTTGATGCTTTAGTTGTAACTTACATTTTTATAATAATATATTATTAACTTTATGCTGACTGTATGTAAGACTTTCCACTCCGTCTTACACTCTCTTTACCTCTTTTATGGAATTTGGACAATGTAAACAAACTCAGCCTTCCTCATTTCTGATCTGTGTTATCCTCTGATACCTAACCCTTCACAAAATGCATCTGTTCTGTGGATGCACGCTCTTCTTTGGCACACTGAAGTCAAGTATAACCTTTTTAGTATGCAAGTTTTCATCACAGCTACAAAAGTGCATCTGTTTTGAAAGTCCTCTGATTAAAAAAAGGTTCCCTGCCCCTGGTTAAACCCCATGTAGCCGGTAGCATCTTTTTAAAGCTTAAAAAGGGAAGTACAGTAGTGTGGGGTTTTCCCCTGCTGTGCTCAAGATATCATAAGGCGTTGACAACGTCTTCAAGGAAAGTAGATGCAAATAAATATGTGCAGGAGGCCCCAAGTACTATCTGAGGCCCTTTGTTGCCCTGGGGACCAGCAGCCTGTGTGGACGGGTTGGACAACAAACTGTAGCAGGGTGTGCATGGGGAAGGCACAGCTGTGGAGCAAAGCCAGCACCAATACAGTTTTCTGGCCAAAATCACTGCTTCCCTAGTGGGAAGGATGTGAGACCGGCTGGGCAGTTCTGTCCCCACGACGCTCTAAGGTCACTGATGTCCCTCTGGTGGCTGAGGGGTGAGTGGTTTGCTCAGCCTCTTTCCTATCCCATTTCCTCGAGGACGGAAGAGACCTGAGTGCATTAGGGAGTGTAAAGCAGAGACAGCTTTACCTGTGAATAGATTCAGGGAAGTGCTTTCCAGCTGAACTGCCTGTGGGGTGGTGAAGGTTGAGTAGTCACAAACTCTGCGTGCAGCCCTCTGAGCACAGAGAGGTTTTGCTAGGGCACTGGTGGGCTCGTCTCCTTTCCTTGCAGAGATGAAGTGTGTGATAGCAGAGGTAGATCACGCTGCAGGAATAAGCCTGCATTTCCTGTGTCAAAAACTCCCCTTTGGAAAGCACATGGCCACAGCTCCATCTTGTGACTGAACTGTCCTAGCTTGGTGCTGCCCCAAATCTGAGGGAGGACCTGGTTTCTCTGCAAGGCCTTTCCTCCTGCAGCCCTCTGACACTGGGTTGCTTTGCATGCCTGCACATTCCACTCCACGATGCCCTCAGCAACCACAACCCCTTCTCAGGTTTCTCCACATTGTGCAAAGTCACAGCTGCACAGCTCAAATAAAAATCCCGCTCGTCGTTTTTGAAAGCAAGCTTTTGAAGAAACTGCTTTAGAAGCTGTGCTTGCAGAAAAGTGATCAAGAGGGGAGGTGGTGGTGCCTGGGATGGCAGAGCCCCGAGCACTGTGAGAAGCTGATGTGGCTCTGTGTGTGGTGTGGAGAAGGGTTCCATGCTCAAGCACATTGACAGGCTGGATCAAGAGCAAAACCAGCCCCTGCCTGGTCTTGCTCTACGTGGATAATTCTCCTGGGAGCTGAACAGGCATTTTCACGTACCAATTATCCAGTGGGATCTTATGTCTTCCCCAGCTCACAGCTTGTACTAGTGCTGCCACATTTGCATCCCTTACCAGAATTAAATCCTGTGGTAGAATCGTGAATTTGTAGGATTAGAATTCCCTACTAGCCAAGTGCTTTACATTTATCCTGAGTGTGTGTACTGACCACTTAAATGCAAGCAATAGCTTTGGCATTTTTGATAACATAAAAGCCGTAGGAGAAGGCTGGAAGGCCGAGCAGGCTGCCGGGCCCAAGGGGCTTTTCCATAAGCTCTGGCAGTGTTTCGTCATCCAGCATCCGTAGCACATGGCCGTTCAGCTCAATAGACCTGGAGAGGGACAGAGAGACTGTTTGGGCAGCTGTGCTCTGTTTGCCATCGAGCACAAACACCTCTGGGCCTGAGTGTAAACATTAACTCAGCCCAAAGCCAAACTAAACTTCCCTTGAGTGTGTGCATACACACAGAGAGAGACATCTGCAGAACTCTCTCTGCAAGGACTCCTTCAGAGTGGTAGCACAAGCACATCGAAAAGTACATGTTTCTTACTGTTCCAGTGGGGTCAATAGCAAAACACCCTTTGAAAAGTACAAATTTTAATTGCTTTTTCTCCTGAAAATATTAATATCCTTCTGTGCCCACAGAGCAGATTCTTTCCCTGTGGATGCATTAACAATGACAACAAAAAAACCTCCTCAACATACAAAGCCTGAACACATTGCTGTAAATCAGGAGCCAGCACTTGGGAGAGCAATGTACCTGTGCTTGTGCAAAATAAAAAAAAAAAGGACTTTAGCAGCTGTTGGTTCAGAGCACTGATGCCTGCTAGGAAAAGACTTCCAAATTAACATCAAGTAAAAGTCCTTATAACTTAGCAAGCTTTCAGCAACCTGAGTTTAGGAGACCTGATTTAACAGAAGTCAGATCTTACTGAAAAAAACCCAGATGACTGAATGGTAACCTCTTCCTCCCCCTTGCAAACTGAACAAGGTGAGGTTTTAAAGACCTTCTAACCCTAAGCAGTCTTTTCCACAGGGATGAGAGGAATTGCACACTTACCTGGAAAGAATATTCTCTTTGCCATGAGGCAGTAAGAGGTACTGATCCACATGCTTGCTTGATAGGTGATTCGGTAGCTCCAAGTGTTGGGTAATGTTGTAGAGGTTTAAGGCAAACAGTGTCACATCCCCTTCTCTGTACTTTGGGCTGCAAGGCAAGAGAAGGTGATGGTGGGGATCAGGAGAGAAGGGGGTTTCACTGAAATAATATGTGACCTTGCACTGTCCCAAATAGTGTTTGTTAGCCTGGGGGTGACTGGGGGCTCAGTTTCTAGGATATTTTGCCTTTTCTGGAGGCTTACTTGAGGCTGTTTGTGCAGTGGAGATAGACACGGAGCTTCCTCTTGTCAGCTCCTGCCAGGCCAACATGCAGCACCTTGGTACCCACCAGCTTCTTGTACAGCAGTGAGAGCCAGTAGTCCTGGGAGGCACAAAAACACATGGAAACATTTGTGTACATGCCAGCTGCTCCACACAGTGCTTAACCTAACCTTCATTTTGATGCTCATTTCAAGGGGTTTTCCCCCATAGCTTTTTGCTTGACCAAGCTTTTCACCACATCTACTTAAATTCACACAAACACCATAGCTAAAAAGGAAGACCTGCCTGTGAGCAGCTGTGTTTACAAGGTACCTTAGAGTCATTTTCCCCTTCACATGAGCTCTCAGAGCTCTGTTGGGGAGAGATTGTTTGCATTTTGGAAACACCTTTCTGTAGGGTACAGAGGACCTGGGGGCTGAATGCAGGTGTGTGAGCTGAGCTGCCCTTCCTACAGAAAACTTGTGCCTAAGGCACAGGCACAACACCAGGAAGAAGCTCCCAAAACCTTAACCCCTCTCACTAGCACTGTACTTTTGAACAAGTCTCAGGGTTCATTTCTGAATCCTGGTCAGAAGTGCAACCTCTGACACCCCAGGATGGTGCCTCAGAGCAGGGTGATGCCCACTGCAGACTCTTTTCTTCCATGTCTTTCCAGACTTTCAAAGAGTTTCTGCAGCTCATCTGTCTGTCTTTGAGGTGTTCCTAGAAGGAAAACCATTGTGTTTCTCTCCTGACCCACCACAAGCCCAGGAAATTACTTTTCCTATCAGCCTTCATGTTCAACTCCTCTGCAAGGAGGTGCAGCCTTCTGACACTGCTGTGCTTCCTCATTTCTGTCCTAACAACAACTGATGGGCCTGGGTTTGGATTTCCCTGCCTCTGAAGCGTTATTGTCTTGGTCAGAATATGTACTGCATGTAAGTCAGGAACAAGGCACATAGTTTCAGTCCAAATTAAATGTATTTTAAATGAGGGACTAAAAAGCCCAAAGCAACAAGCCTGATGATGCAGCCTCTTACATACCGGCAAAGGCTCAAAGTTGGCATCCACCAGGTGATAGGTCCCTGCCCCGTAGAAAACCTGTCTCATCACCACATCAATCCCTTGCCTGGCTGAAAGCCCGAGTTTGTCCAACCACCTGCCAAAAAATGAGGCAAATATCATGCAGATGAAATTGCTGACCTCAGCTGCACCCTGTGGCCCCCTTCCAACCAGCTCAGGAAGCAGGAAAGCAAAAACAAGTGCATGGATGCTGATTTCCTTAAAATCACACAATAATTTCAATTCAAGTCTTGCACTGATTACATTAAAAAGTAATTTCAGACCACCTCCTAAAGTCCAAATTGGTGGGAAGAGTTGCTCCATTCCCCTGTTTGCAAGTGATGGAAACCAGGAGCAGCAGTGGATTCTCCTGAGCAGGCCAAGGGTCTGAAGGCTGAGAGAAATCATCATACCAAAAGCAAGGTTGCCTGTCATGACCAGACTTTGACTTGCTGGCCCACTAGGCCCTGTGAAAAGGTCATCATGTCTTATAGGAGGGAAAATAACTGCCCGCATTCCTCAGGAAGCCCGAGGCAACCACGTTCCTCCTGTGAGGCAACCCCTTTCAGCTGGAAAAATATGTAATTTCCCCACACCTGGGACGTGGTACTCACATAAAACCAGCAACATAAGTGTTGGACAATCTGGGAGCTCCTCCTCCATAGGCAGAGCTCGTCTCTCCCAGCCAGACCTTCTTGTCTGGCACGGTCCTACCAACAATCTGGCCAGTGTGGCATTAAAGAAGAGAAGAAGATGACAGTTAGGTTTTTTGGCTACTGAAGTAAATAAAATTTTGTGCTTTAGCCAAAGGCTTACTTAGGATGTTTGCATTTAGGGGATGACACCCTGAGATGGGATGTCACAGAAATTCGGATCAAAAGGACTAGAAGTAGACTTACATCTCCCCTCACCCAAAATAAACTAACCCAAACTTGCTACACATGTAAAACAAGACAAACATCAATAGAGTCCAGGTCCAGTAATTCTTCTTGTGCTGAATAGTGCTACATTCTAAGTTATACTGTTCTCAGGATCTCAAAAAAAAATGCAGGGGGGTTGCTGGGATGACCATAAATTACATCCCAAGTAATTACTACATCAATAAATGAGAATGTTGTAGGTGTGTAATGTACCTGGTACCATGATTGCTGCACAGCAACCTATTGGAGCTCATTTATTATTAGAATTGTTAGTTTTTCAGGGTTTTTTTTTTTAATTTACTGTGTCAGCAGCACTCAAGCTTTGAGGATGCCTGTTTATTGCCAATAAGAAATAGTGCTTTATTCCGGATTCTCTGCTAACCCCCTGGAAACTGAACATGGGAATGATTGAACAGGACAAGGCACCTCCAGGACTTCATATATGGCTGTGGCAAGGGTATCCAGCACTTCAGGGCTCAAGAAATCACCCCTTGTTGCACTCCGTCCATTCACATAGTAACTGAAAATGGGAAAAAAAACATAGCCAAAATTAGGGAAAAATACCAGGGTAGTATACCATCGTGGTAATACCATGGGAAAAATACACCACTGAAAGTGTTCGGTTGATTTGTACATTTATTCACAGCATGATTTTTCTGTCCAGTGCTTTTTAATTTTTTGTTTTCCAAATGTGTAGGTATGTCACTTGTATTTAGGGGACAGTCAGATATAAATGCCTCGGAGGCAGGCTATCACAGAAATTTCCACCAGCAGAAGTAATAGATTAGTTTGCATCTACTCATTTAGACTAAAGAAAACATCACCTAGAGCCAGCTTCTGTAAATCTCTTGTTGAGGAGTCCGACACTCCTATGTGATTACTTGCTTTACTGTATCAAGTTATATATAAAAAATAACAGATCCCAGCATCTGTCCCTCTGCTGGAATATTTTGGCCACTTAGAGGGAGCTGGAATGTGGGCATCCCTACAGCATGAAAGTTGCCCTCCAATATCAGCAGAGGAGCTTTTAAGTCTGGTTTGTCCAAATAAATTGGGATCCCTGTGGTTTTTGCATTTCATCCTGCTATCACTCAGTCCTAGCAGAAGTCACTGAAGCCTTCCAGCCACAAGAGGAAGCTAAAACCTGATAATCCTAAATTAGTAAAGAACAGCCCAGGAAGGGGAAAGGACAGGTTTTGTGCCTTTTTAGCAGCTCCAAATACATAAATAATTCACGTATTTATACATATATACATAAAATAAGTACGTCAGCCTGTTCCCACTGTTATCTAACTGCTGCATGTCAATGTCCTGCTTTTGACTCTGGGAAGAAAACTGCCTTCACATGGAAATGACTACCAAATGTGGAGTTCATGGCCCTGGGGCCAGCTTACCCCACTGCCCCCTGTGAGCACTTTTAACATACAAATCAAAGTCACTGCATAAGAACAAGGGGCTAGGACTATGCTGGTGCTGATTGCACTGTGTGTGGGATCTGAGGGTCAGTTACCCACACACTGAGAGAGCTTGAAATGACTCAGAGAGTAAACTCAAGGAAGCAGGAGGAGCTGCTGGCATCCCTCCATGGACAAGGGTCAGCCAGACCTGCAAGGCTTTTCCTTTATATCAAGTAGACATAAATAGAGCAAACAAAATTATCATCTTGCACACATTGCATTCCCTGCTGCTGTGCTTGCATGCCAACCCCCCAGCACTGCTTTTGGGTCTCTGCACCAAGTAGACTCTTTGGAGGCATCAGCATTTCTGTCACATGAATTCATCTCTCATTCTGAGCAAAGAAATTAGCAGGGAGGCCCCTGAGGAATGGCAGAAAGGGGTATTTCACACACCCCTGTTCTGCTGAGATGTTCAAGTTGATATTTTGTAAAGAAAAGAGGCAGTAATCATAGTAAGAGCGGTAACCAAGTGCTACTTACTGGTGCCATGTGACAGAGTCGATCACCTTCCCTCCTGATTTCAGGAAGCTGCAACCAGAGGGAATGGTGGGAGAGCAGGGAGTTAGCAGTGCCAGTGATGGGTCATGGCCCTCCCACCAGTGCAACACCAAGCACAGCCCTCCCCTCTCCCCTCAAGCTAGCAGTACTGATGGTGAAAGCTCAGGGAGCAGGCTTGCCATGGCTTTTAACCAGGCTTTGGGCAGCCTGGCTGCCTCAGAAATTTGCTGGGAGAACTAATTGATGTTTGTTTTACACACAGGTGCCTCTCAGGGTAAAAGCCCTTGTTAGCACAGCCCTGGAGTCAATGCTCAATGGAAAAACGTGTGGACCACTGCCATAGTGTCAGCAGCTGAATTTCACCTGAGTATTCAAGCCTGGAGCTCATGCCTGCAGGTAAGATTTTAGTTGTCCTCAGGCAAGGGAAATATAAATCATTCAACCCCTGCCCTGATGCCTCTTCAACCCCCTGTATCTAGAGGCAGACAAGCCACTGTTCTCCACACCTGCCCCACCCCAGGGAGTCCTGCTGGCACCTCATAGCCCTACCTTCTCAGCAGCTTCTGCGTGTGCTTTCGGGGCTGCCCAACATCAGGACCGTAGAGCTTGGCATGCTGGTAGAGAGCATAGTTATTCAGAAGTTGGCGTAAGTGAATAAAATCTTGCCCCAGCTGGAAGCCGTCGATGTGGATGCCAGATTTCTTCCTGAAGCTGTTGGGCTCTGGGGAAGACACGTGCACATCAACACCCCACTCTATTTCTGGGGCACAAAATAGGGCAGCTCATTCCACATGGGAAGCACCAGTCCTCTAACGCTGCACCTGATCTGGCATGGTGTGTGTGAGGTATTTGAAGGTGAGGAGCATGAAACCAAAAGCCATGGGGATGCAGTGTGCTGCTCTCCAGCGCCCTGTCCCAGCCAGTCCCCATAGGTGACATCCTGCACCTCGTGGGGCATTGTTCACCTCATCTCAAAGCCCTGGTAGCAGCTGCAAAATCATCTCAATTTGCTCATTTTTTGTGTCTTCTTGTAAAATCCCTCTTTACAAATTAAGACAGAATGTCTCTTAATAAAACATCACCTTGCCTTTATGTGCCATCATCCAAAACACTCGAAGTGGCCAGCCCGTAACCTGTGGTGGTACTTTTCTAGGTGACAGCTGGCCTGGCCAACAAACACTTACCATTCCCAAGCTCCCAGGAGATGTTGTACCTCTGGGAAGCACAGTAGTCCAGCAGTGCCTGGGCATTCGAGCTGTCCCACTGCAAGCCACCCTTCCGCAGCAAAGCATTGAGTCCAAAGATCAGGTGAAACCCTGAGCAGTTTGCAAAGCTGTAGAGAATATCCAGCGTATTTTCTGCACAGAGGAGAAAAGAGGAGTGTTTATCTCAAGGTTAGTGTGCTAGTTGAGCTCTGGCCAAGCAACAATCTTTACTGACTACTTATTTAGCCTGATACTGCAGATGTGCCAAACTCTCCCAGCCAGACAGAAGAGGTCAGGCCTCACTACACAAAATCTTGCAGGTGATGAGATCCTCCCAGTTCCTTCAGCTGAATACTATTAAATGTGAAGTGACAAACAGTAGAAAAAAAGTTGTCTGAAAATTTATCTAAGTGGGCAAAATGTTCATTTTTCAGTGGTTTCAGCTCCTAACAGCCTATGTCCCTTTTACTGTAGGACAGAGAATTGCATCCTATTGTTTAAGTCTTACTTGTAATGGTGGTGTTTTTGTGCTTTTTCCGGTTCTGCTCGGCAAGAATCAGCTTCTCCTGGCTGGGCCATTGGGCCAGCAGCAGTGTCTCAACAGCAGCAAATGCAGGCCTCGAGCCACAAGCCTCTGTAGGGCAGAAGAAGGTTGATAGGAATTAATTCCTCACTCCCACAGCCAGGGTCCAGTATGCAAAGGACTGCATCCCTCGGGAGGTAGCACAGCTCCTCGGGACCAGGTTGAGAGCAGGTTGTGCACTTCTGTGAAACACACCCCTACTTTCACATTAACCACACAGAGAAAGAGGACTGGTTTGATGCATAAATACATATGATGTATAAAATGTGTACTTTCCAATTTAAGGTGATGGAGATAGGGGGATGGGGGAAGACTGAGCTGGACTTCTGGAAGCTGGTGTTGTAGCAGTCAGACACCAATAAACTATTTCAGCTGGAGCACCATCCGGAAACCCTTGTTCCAGTGAGCTGACTAAATGTGGGCTGCCATGCCTGAGGAGCAGATAAGCCATCCTGGCATGCAGTGGTGTGGCAGGGATCATGGTCCACCCTGCTGTGAGCAGAAACAGGGCAATGCTTCCTGCACTGCCTGCCTTGTGCAGGGGAAAGTGCTGACTTCCCCACACAGGTCCGGCAGCAGGGCCAGCAGGAGCCATAACACTCTTTTCCTTCATGTTTTTTCTTGGCATGCGAACCAGGAACAAGCCATAACCAGAGAAGAAGGCACAGGAAGAGTCACAGGAAGTATTACTTAGCAAAGTGTTGTGAGGGGAAAAGAAACACTTAACTTCAAAACCAAGCATTGTGGGACCTACAGTAGTGTAGGATTGCACTATTGTGCTATGTGCCACAGGAATAGACAGGATTTGTTTCATCTGAAACACTTCTTGAAGAGTTTATGCACTTTTGCTAAGTTCAAAGAGAAAATACCAAGCTCAAGCAGTTGGCAGTGGTCCAGCAGGTTTGCACTTGCCCTGTCAAAGTGACAGGAGGGCAAGGCTGCACCCTCAGCCCAACTCTTTGGCTTTGGCAAAGACAGAGAGATCAGACACTCTCTGTTTTCCTCAGATTATTCCTTCTATCTGTTACTTAATTTTCCTAATGAAGCCACAACTTCTGAGCTGACCGTGACCACCTCCCAGGCAGTGTGGGAGGTTCTAAGATTGCTGCAGGGAGCAGAGGGCAGCAAAGGGAAAGTCTCAGCAGATGTCATGGAGGACACCTGTTCCCCCATAACCGGGCTCACTTTCCCACTGGCACAGCTCTTCCCACAAACCATGCTGAAAGTCCACAGACCTCCTCTCCATGGATGATAGCAATGCTAATCCCGTGGAGGAGCCCCAGTGCTGCTGCTGTGCCTTTGCAGAATCTTCAGCCTGGATCAAAGTCCACTCCAAAGCCCAGGATGTTTTTGAGTCTAACACATTGATGCCCATTTTACCTTGCTGTATCTGAAGCTCCCAGAGGGTTTTTTCTTCTGAAGTTGAATCCTTGTTGGGATCAAAGATAAGAAAATCTGTCTCAGTGCCACCAAACCTCAGGAAACCTGGGGACAGGGCTGTTGCCAGGGCACGCAGTTTGGAATTGCTGAGGAAGGAATGTCAAGAAACAGAAAGCCACTATATTTATGCAGGCTGTAACTTCAGTGTAGAGGGTAAACACGGCAAGCACTTTGAGGAATGCACCGCAGTAGGTGACCTGGGACTGCCCTGTAGCCTCAGGGCACATATGATGCCTTTCTGGATCTGAATCCCTGCCCTCTGCACTGTACAAGAGGGACACTGATGGACAAGTGAGCCAGGAGAATGTCTAATAGGCAACAAGGGGAGGACATGCCTGAGAGAACATGGTCACGGGCAGGGAGTCAAATCCTTGGGGGCAAAGTAAGGCAAAACTTCAAAACAGGTTTGGATTTTTTTGTCCCAAACATCCTTCTCCCCTCGGTTTTTTGGTTTTGTTTGTGCAACACCAATATTAAAGTCCTGTGAGAAGGTGAACACAAAACCGACTTTACATCATCAGTCCCATCTTTCACCCCCAGCAGCCAAAGTGAATCGCCTATGTACCCAAGGGAGATTAAGAGTCCTTGCTGGGACAGGTGTTAACTTTGTCAAAGCAATGGAACTCATCTCTGCCTCTGTGACTTGCTCACACCCGGTGCGGGATATGTGGCACCGACACCCAGCCTTCACTGGCGGAAACTGCGAGGCACCCGAGGAAGCCAGGTGTGTTAGGCACTATCTGCCCCTGACAAAGAGCAGATTAGAGGCCACCAAGTACTTCCTGCTCCTCATGGTGGCAGGGCTGGCCTCGGGCTGAACCCCAAGGTGTGCGGCTGGGGCTGGAGGTTGAGGACCTGAGCACTTCCCAGTGAAGCTGGTGACACCTTTCTCACCACCTCAGTGAGGAGGAAAACATGCAAGTGGTGGGAAGAGGAAAATCAGGAGTGGAGGATCCATATGTTTTTGAACACTTTCAGGGATGGTGATCCCACCACTTCCCTGGGCAGCCTTATCCAGGGCATGACCACCCTCTCAGTGAAGAAATTTTTCTTAATATCCAAACTAAACCCACCCAGTGCAACTTGAGGCCATTTCCTCTCATCCAGTCACTTGTTACCTGGAAGAGACCAACCCACACTTCATTACAACCTCCTTTGCGGTGGCTGCAGAGAGCGATAAGGACACCCCAAAGCCTCCATTTCTCGAGACCAAACAACCGCAATTCCCTCAGTTTCCTTATTTTTTTTTTCCTGCTTGCAGAGCAGCTCCCCTCCCAGACTTATCCCCGAGCTGACCCTTCCCTGCATCCACCCAGCCCAGCCACTCCTTCCCCGAGCACAAGCGTGCCGGCGCGGCTCGCACCTGCGGAAGGTACCGCTCTCTACCCTGGCAGGATGGAGTTCGTGAATCCCGAAGCACAGCGGATCCAGCAGTCTCTCCCCGACCCCAGTTCCAGTGTTGGAGAGCTCCCCATTCCCCCCAGCTCGCTCGGCAGTGCTCTTGCCGGTTCCCCGGCGGGATGGCCCGTCTCCCCAAGACCCTTTTTCCTTTGCCCAAAGGGGCGAGAGGCGGCTCACCTGAGCAAGGCGACATAGCGCGGGTCCCGAGCCAGGCTGGCGTCAAGGGTGAGGGAGAGGAAAGCCGGGCTCACCTCGCCTCGGGGGCTGCCCCGGAGCCCCAGCCGCAGCACGGCCGCCCGCTGCCCCTCGGCCAGCGCCGGCAGCAGCAGCAGGAACGGCAGAAGCAGCGGCAGCATCCTCCGCTCCCGGCCCGCCGCTCTGCCGCCGCCGGCACCACCCCCACGGAGGGCGGGCCCGGGGCTGCGGCGCTCGGCTCCCCGTCGGGAAGAACAGGGCTGGCGTGAGCAGGACCCTCCTCATTCTCTGGAGGAGCACCAACAGCATCTTCGAGCCTCAAATCAGCGCCAAACCAGCACCCGAAACTCGGGGTTACCCAAACGCTTCAACTATTGCAAAATGAACCTGTGTTTCCAGCTTGTTTCTTTCCTGCTCACACCTTTGCAGCCTTGCAGCCGCCTCCTCCAGCATCCCGCCCTGCCCGAGCGGCCCTGGGCATTTCCGGGTACAGCCAGCGGGCTGGAAAATGGCTACAGGCTGGATGCTGCTGCTCCGGGGCTGAGATGTCAGCCTTGCACCCCCGGCTACGGCCTCCACTGCGGGAAACCGAGTCACAGCAGCGCACAGCCTGTCAGGCTGAAACCCATCTCCCCTGCTACACGGTTGAAACAAGTGTATTTCATAATTACAGGTCCATGACATTTGGAAATACTGTTACAAAAAATGTTCAGGCAGGCTCTGAGTCCGCCCCCCAGGGGCTCCCGACAGAGTCCAGCCTGTGCCTAAACTCCTTTGGCAACAGCTGTCCTTGCCAGGGTGGCCTGTCAGGAAAGAGCCAGCAGCAGCCACGGAGCAGGAATGGCTTAGTATCACAAAAGGGCTTGGGTTGTTTCAAATCCCCACCACGAGCATGGATGCCTCCCACTAGACTAGGCTGCTCAAAGCCCCATCCAGCCTGGCCTTGGACACTTCCAGGAGTGAGGTGTCCACAGCTTCTCTGGGCAACCTGTTCCACTGCCTCACCACCCTCACAGTAAATAATTTCTTCCTAATATCGAGTCTAAACCAACCCTCCTTCAGCTTAAGACCATACCCCTCTTGTCCTATCACTCCATGCCTTTGTAAAAAGTCCCTCTCCAGCTCTCTTGTGATCCCTTCAGGTACTGGAAGGTGCTCTAAGGTCACCCTGGAGCCTTCTCTTCTCCACACTGAACAATCCCAGCTCTCTCAGCCTCTCTTAAAAGGAGAGTTGCTCTAGACCTCTGATCACCTTTGTGGCCTCCTCTGGACTCATTCAAACAGGTCTACATCCTTCTTATTTTGGGGGGCCTAGAGCTGGACACAGTACCACAGATGGAGTCTGGAGTAGAGGGGGACAGTTATCTCCCTTGACCTACTGCCCAGTCTCCCATTGACGTAGCCCAGAATACAGTTTGCTTTCTGGACTGCAAGAATGTTTCTATACACACTACTGAAACATTTGCAGAGTTTTTAAACAATTACACTTAACATTGCCGTTGCATTTCCCACGTGCATCAGTTCTTCCTGAAGCATCCATGTTTGTTACTAAGTTTGTTTTCAAAATAATTGTCTTCTGGAACAGGCTGCAAATCTGTTACTTTATTTGGGTGCAGCTCTTCCCACTCACACCGAAGTCGGGGCATTAATCAGTGTGGCTCAAGTGCTCACCTGCCTGGCCCTTCCTGTTCCTGCTTGTTCAACATTTTTGTACTGTTAAGTAACTCTGCACCGGAACTAGAAGAACTAGACCAAGTTGCCTCTGTTTTTGATAAACACATCCAGGGCCCTGCCGAAAAGGAAACATCAGTCACACTTCTGACTGTCTCAGTATCTTAGTAAGGATAATGCTTCCCATTTTGGAGGTGCAGCACCAATTATATGTCTACGCCCCAGGAAGGGCTGGGGTGATTGTCCTGCCAGAGGAGTAACTCATTTATCAGCAGGTGACTGGAGCGCCGAACAAACTACCCAGCCTCATGGGTAAACTAAGGATATGAGAACGTAGTTCAGTGTGTGACAAATCATTGCTGCACAGCTAGCTAAGGTTGTTACTACAGCTACAGGAAAGATCATGAACTGTCAGGCAAGATGCAACCTGTGCACAAATTTTTTTCTGTTGGAATTCCCTATTTCTGCCTTAATTTCATCAACGTTCTTCTTTGAGAAGAGGCACTTTGAGTCACTTGCTACTGTGCTGTGTTCCTCACAGCAAAGGCACAAGGTGCGTGTTTCAAATGGTCAAGGGCATGGCTTGGATTCTGTTGCTGTGTATAGCTGTGCGTATGCAAAGTCTAGCACATGTTGTGCTTTTAGCAGCCTGCAAAACCTTGGAGCTGGAAAACAATGCCTCCAGCATTAGCTTAAGGGCTTGAGATACTACATGAGAAGTGGCAGCTTTTGGCTGAGCATTTTTCACATGGTTTTATACCTATTTTTAAATATTGCAGAGCAGGGAAGATCAGTACAAATGTATTTGGACTCATGGAAATTAGGGCAGAATTTGAGTAATGCCCTGTGAGCTACAAGGGGAGCACTTAAGAGCTGGGACTAGGCTTAAGCCCATTGAGTGTTACTTGAAGCCAGATCCAAACAAGCATCCCATCCCACTTCCTCACTCCACAGAAAGCCTAGCTCCTGCCTTGTGACCATCAAATGCTTTGGTCTCACAGTTCCTATCAGGCAGTTTTGCTTCTCCCATGCCAGTGATGCCATTAGACACACTGTCATGACTAGGTTTTTGTAACTAGAAAGGGCTAAAAATAAAACCATCCAGGAATTTTAACTGTTTAACAGCAGTGGCACCATGCTATTGCTAACAGTGGCCCCACTGCTGCTCCTGGGCAAGCACCAAGAACTGAAAGATTTATATCTATATATATCTATATATATCTATATACATATCTCAGTGCTTTACCTTGTGCATATTAAGGGAATCCAAAAGGGAAGAGCTGCCTCTACAAAAGGCAAACCATTCATGTAACACAGATGTTTGGGAAGATGAACAGAGCTGACCTGTGTCAGAGTATTGCTGTTTCTATATAAGAAGCCTCAGAAAAATGAAACACTAAGGCTAAAGTGATGCCAAGAAAGCATGGAAACTGCAAAAATAGAGATGCCTATCATGGTGGCTTTGTAAGCTACCCTTACTCCCTGTTCCCAAACCTCAGCTAGGCTCTGTCCTGACACAGCATACAGCTCTGAGAACTCCCAGCTGGTTTTATTTTGAACCCAGCTGGTTATGGGAGTTTGAGATGGCACACACTGTTTATTCAGAGATGGAAATGACACCTTGGGTCTAGATTTTAGTGGTTCTCTTTGAAATGCACACAAGAGATGAATTGAAGCTTTAAAAGGAAGGACAAAATGAGAGCTAGGCAGGACTAACTCATGTGGAAACAGCTTTCCAGAGCACAGGAACACAATAGGCCTCATTCACACAATGAAAATCAACAGCTAAACGTTAACCTAAGCCTGACCCTCTTGCCAGTCCTTCCACAGAGACAATTTTCAACAAGTTATGTACAGGGATTCCCGAAAGCACAGAATTATGACTCAGAGGAAGGAAAGGAATCACACAAACACAAGAACTGGTCTATGTGGGCAAGTTGGAAAATGGAGTGAATAGAAATAAAATCTAAGAAATATCCTCTGAGGTTTTGGGTCAGAACATTACTCTGCACCTGATCAGGTTTGCACACACAATAGCTCTAATCCAATTTACAGTTGGTTATGAAGATGTTGGCAGGGACATCCCACAGAGCATTTTTTATGACCTACCTTAGCTTTGAAGTATCTACCATTATTTCACATGGAAATAAGAAAGATTCATCAATGTTGCTTCTTTCCCTTTAACATAGGTCTTGGGATACAAACATACCTTTGAAGCAAGTGAGAAATGTTTACTTTCCAAAATATCTTGAACTTTTCCTTAGCATAAACACATCCATAGCACATCCACCCATAACAGATATTTACCAAACCAATGTGTACCTGTTGCAACACCTGCATATTATATATGTATATTTTATGAGCCCAGCACTGTACTTGAAACTGAAGGAGCTCAGCATCATCTGGCAGCACAAAAATACCATGAGCAGCATCTGTTGTATTCCTTTTTTTCCCCTCTCCCATCTCCACCCAGGAAAAAGCGCAGGTAAGAAAGCTTTCTATGAAAAGCATTTAATGACACATTAATACATACTGCAGAAAGAAAATGCAGTATGAAATGCACGTAGAGCCTTGCCTGATAAGCTTGATTTCAGGAAAAGAAGACAAGCTACATATAACAAAGTTTCAACTCAAATTAATGCAACTTCATTTCATTTCTGATGTTCTCAAAGGTCACAGAGAAAGCCTTGGGGGAGTTGTACTCATCCATCTGGCAGAGCACAGCCTGTGTAAACAGAAGAGAAGAGACAACAAATACCAACCTCTTTTTCTTTCCAGACCAGCTTTATGCAGACCTAAAACCACTCTCTTGCTCCAAACCAGCTTTTCCTACCATTTTCACCCAAGCTCTGGCATTTGTAGGGAATACTTGACTTTATTCCTAAATGTGTATGTCATCAAAACTGATCTTGCAGCCATGCTGGGTGTTATAGTCGTGTACAGTGTGAGGGTACATTTAGCAACTGTCAGGAATTACATGTTCCTGATGTTCCCCTCTGCTATATAAAAATAAATATATAAAAACGTACATTTTAATTAGCATGTAAGTACAAATATAATACAAAGTATTGTGACAGAGGTTACTGACTCGTTAACTACTCTGTTGTAAATGTTGCAATTAATGGATTTTTTCCATAACATCTGTTACTGCAATAACTCAATACTCAGAGTGAATAATTTTATGGCAACTTGCTCTTTTGTGATTTTTCCCCCCAAAATCCAAGCAAGACAGTATCAAACTTTGGAAAAGCACCATCAAGCACCAATAAAGTTTTAGGGCAACTGAGATTTCTTACATGGGTACTACATCAATGGCTTAGATACATATTCACAGTTATGCTGGAGTAGCCATCATCTGCCTTTTGGATGTAACACAAATAAACCAATACAGAATTTAATATTAAATATACTTTGGTCAAAAAATATATCTTAATTAAAGAGGCAAGGCACTAAGAGATAGACTTACATATAGCCTCAAGTCATGGCAAATACTGCTTCTGCCCTTGACGGCCAACTATTGTTAGAGCAAATGTAACATTTTTTCACATTTCCAAATCCAACTGTGCCTTATGCACTTAAATATCAGTAACAGGATTCCCCTGTGGGCACTCAATGCGCCAGTGGAAATGAATCACACTTCTTCTAAAAAGTGCTGGTTTAAAATTCCTGACCTGGTTTAATACTGAAAACACTCAAATATTGCACTTATCCAAACTGTGTAAGCCACTATGAAGTATCACAAGTATGTACTTAGAGGCATGTTTCTGCTAAATAAAGGCTTATGAAGAATTTAATCAATTGCTACCTATGATTGCTCTGATGCAACAACAAAATGATCAGTAGAACACCAGCATTTTCATTGGCTTTTCACCATAACCCCTTTCAGTCAAGCATTCAACATCTAACATCCTCACTAGATTTAAAAATATTCCTGTTCATTTCTAGAACACCAACATAATTAACCTGAGTATCAAGCCCACAGTTTTACTAAGGTTTACCTTACTTTTCCTTTACTGAGATGACTCACCCAATTTTACACAGAAATGTCATGTTTAGGTCTGCCAGTACACTGACTACCATAATTTCTACTTTAATTTCTACTTTCTACTACCACAATGAACTACTTTCATGCCCAAGACCCCACCTGGAATATTGCATCCAGGTCTGGGGTTCTCAGTACAAGAAAGCCATGGACCCTGTTGGAACAGGTTCAGAAGAGGCCACCAAGATGCTCAGAGGGCTGAGCACCTCTCCCACAAACACAGGCTGAGGGAGCTGAGGTTGTTCAGCATGGAGAAGAGGAGGCTCCAGAGATTACAACAAATAAGGGAGAGAGATTTTTAGAAGGGCAGACAGTGAGAGGACAAGATGGAACAGCTTAAAACTAAAAAAAGAGATTTAGCTTGGATGTTAGGAAGAAATTCTTTAGTGAGGTTGGTGAGGCACTGGCACAGGCTGCCCAAGGAAGTTGTGGCTCCCCCATCCCTGGAGGTGTTCAAGGTCAGGTTGGGTGGGGCTCTGGCCACCTGGTCTAGTGAATAGTGGTCCTGCCCACAGCAGAACTATCAGAACTTGAAAGGGCATCTCAAAAGTCAGTTCTTCAAGACTTCATCTTTATTTAGAGTCTTCACATTTAAGCAAGAAATTAAAAAACCTTAAAAAAAAAGTAAACTTTCCGTTTGGAAGACTGCTTCAGAAGCATCCTGGGGAATTGCCAGAGGCTGAATATGAATTTGATATTTGCATGTTTTAAAAAGGCTTAAACTAGGCATCATTTCCAACTTCCTACCCAACTGTGGGACAACTTCTTTATTATGAATTGCAGCTCTATTTCTCTCCTTCCATTAGCTACACCTGGAGTACAGACAATCCCACAAGTAGGAATTTTGGAATAGCTCATTCAAGTGCTTGTGTCCTAAAGGGAGTATCCAAAGATATTATTTAAGTCAGCTGTGAACATAAGCTCTCAGCAGATGCACACACCAGGCAGTCAGTCCAATCCCCAACGCACTCCTAGGGCTGTGTCTAAAACCAGGAATGAATTAAGATGATTCTAATCTATCGCTGAAAAAGTTCATAATCCAAATCTTCAAATGAAGTCAACTTTCCAGGAAACATTCTGAACTCAGAACTCAATCAAAATTGTGATATACAAAAGACATTAAATATTTATTAAATTACAGCAGCTTTAAACAGGAGAGTTAAAAACATCCAGATTTTGGATTCATGATTTTTCTTCATGTCAGTCAGTGGGTCCCTGGGATATCTGTTGGCACCTTTAAGAGTTCTTCGACTTCTTCCTGTAAAGCCTCAGCCTTTTCACTCAGCAGCATCTACAATAAGAAAAAACAAAGAAACAAAAATGAGAAAACAAATGCAAGCATTAGCTATAACTGTTAGACAGATTAAAACACTTTCTTTCCAAATTCGTACCTGAGTCTGTAAAATATTTCTGCTGCTGCTCCCAGGACCACAGTATCTTTGCCTCAAAGGACTAACATTTTCACCAACATTTATTTACTGATTAGTGCACACCCATATAAAAAGCAGTCACACAAAAATTCATACAACACACAGCTGGTTTTCTGGATTTTGCCATCACTTAATATGCCAAATTTACAGAGCATAAACAGTTTTGTCTGGAACTGTTAAGGAACATTTTTAACCATAGACATTTAGTTTCCATGTTGGACTAAACATTTTTAAGTTATGCCTGCCGAGTTGCCAACTTCTTCCTGTATTTGAAATGTCTTAACACAGCATTTTACACCAGACATACAGGACTCCTGATACCAGCAATTGTTTAATCCATTGCCCTGCACTGTTTGTTGCTAGCAATTGGAGAAGAACAGGACCCCATACGAGCACTCTTCTAATTCCCAGTTAGAGAAAACTCCATGAATTTAGTATCTGAGCATGAGACTAGGCTAGATTGCTAGATTTGGCATTGATGTAGAGAAGGAATCTGCATCTATCCCTTTCTTTTGGCTCCCACTGCAGCAAATTTTTAAAAAAACAGCAAAAGGCCTACAGCAACATTAAATGACCCTTTAAGTGCATAACCCCCAAAATTAGTATGTTAACTTCATGAGAATGTACAAACTGACTTTCTGTTTGTACAAGTCAGACTTTCTGACTGCCTCATTTTTACACCAACCAGCCATCCATTTATTCTGGACACTCCTTTACTTCACCAGCTTGCTCTTTCAGCAGAATCAAACATGAGGCCAATACCATTGCAACAACAGATGACAAATGGAGATAGAGGAGAGAGAATACCAACACTTGGTAAAGTACTTCCTGTATTTTTTGTTTAGACACAACTCAGTGTTTGTTACAGAACTTGCATATTCAAAAGGGAAAAGAAAGAATAACAGGGCATGACAAAAGCAACCTAAATAGGTGAGGTTAACCCTGTACCTTGTTGGTTTCTATTTCTACAACCCTGAAAATCCTATTACTTTGCATTAACTACCACTAGAACTTCTGCGAGGCAAGTCCTGAAATATTAGGAGAGTTGAGACTCAGCACAAAAACCAATGTAGTCATTTAATTACCACATTTCATCAGATAAACTGTCAAGCATTTTTGCTTCCCCTCTGAAAAGTAGCACCACTTGGCACTATGCTGTATACAACAGATTGTTCTTAGTACAGAGCAGTATTTGGATCACAAATATCCACTAATGCCTTTACTAGTAAACGGAATCCTTCCCTTTTAATGTCATTTAAACATCACTTTTTACATGGATTTCTGAAGAAGTGGAGTTCTGAAGAAGGTTTTTATAGCTTTGTTTCTAACTCACCTTTGCAGATGAAACAATTTGTTTGGCTTGACGTCGCGACAAGTGCTCAATTGTCTTGACCAGAGTTTCTGGATTTGCATTAGCTAAGTGTGCTAAAGTTTTGTATCCTGCACTGTAAAGTTGTTTTGCTCGTGCCTGAAAGTACAAAATTCTGTTAGATTACTAGAACAGACAAGAAGAATGACTGCTAAGTGCTAATCTCTGTACCAACCTCAGACAATTCCTTCTGCATATCAATCCAATTTTCTTTTCTCTCTTTCTAACATGAGTACTCACTGAGAATTTTTGCTCCCCAGAAGCACAGCTTTACCACTAAGATTTACCTCCCCAAGCAATCCTACCCAGCTCTTAGGAGCCCATTTTCTCTATCTCCTCTTGGTACCATGTTTTCTGCATTCACTGTCACTGACAGGAATGAATTTACAAAGAATGCAGATTCTTTGCAGGTTTCTGTCTTGTTTAGCTTCTCAGATTAAAACCTTACTGTCACTAAATTCAATGGCCTTCTACATTGACACACTGATTCTATAACAAACTGGATAGGCAAGTAAAATCATTTTGCAAAGAGCAGAACCTTGGACTGAAGCCCCAGAAGAGCTTTTATTTTAATAGGAGTCTTTGATTCAGGGACTGGTTAAATTTCTTATTTAAAATACATGCAGCTCTTCAAGTGATTGCAAAAGCTGAAGTTCCCAACAGGACTTCGTATATTTCTGTAAGAATCTTCTAATTTAAATATGTAAATTCTTACTCCTCTTTACTCCCATGAACTGAAGAATCCTGACCACAAAGAAAACCTGGACTGTTTTCCAGCTGAGTATACAGCTAAATTGTTGTCCAAATACAGTATTTTCACAGTTGCTGTGGCAACAGCCAGAAGAAAAACATTGGCTCCAGCTCCCAATTCCTCAACAGACCACTTTTCCCCCAGCTTCCAGATTACTGTGGCATATTTGCATTATGCTGAATTCCGAATAACAAATTAGCTTGGTTTTCCAGATACACTTGAAAGGCACAGTAACATTTAGCACACAAGTTTATATTAAAAAGTTTAATCAAGCCATGTTTACTGACCTCTAGAACCCCTGCTACCTCCATCAGAGGGATGAGTTCTGTCTTAACACAGTATGTCAGCTGTTTGGTAAGTTGTGTCAGCAAGGCTTTATAAACCCAGAATTCTTCCAATTCCTGCAGAGACAAAGATGGCTAAAAATCAGATCCAAAGTTCTGTATTTGGAGAATATGAGTGACAAAAGCTCTGCTATGGCAACAAGCATATATTTGGCTTTTAGATGGGGGAAGAGCTATTATTTCTAGTTATCCTTTCAGACAGTTGGAGAGGTGTATTCAGCACTCTTCAGCTGAACATCCCAAAGCTGGGGCAGTTCTGAAGGATAAGCAATGCATTATTTCAATTATTTCACCAACAGCACTGATTCTGATCAATGCCCTGTACAATTTGTATATTTTCACATTCTCAGTGCAAAACGCTTAATTTTATTATCCGAAATGTCACTGTATGAGCATGCTTTTCTCAATAGGAAAATAATTTTGAACAGGAAAGGCGAAGAAACATTTTTGCACAGGAAAGGTGAAATACAACACTGATATTCAGTTCTAAAGTAAGAGAACAAAACTCCAGATTTTGCAAAACCAAATCACAAAGAATTTATTTAAATTCTTCTAACACAGTACCTCACAGAAATGTAGAAGACAGGATGCAAAGGAAGCAGCAGAATTGAGGAGATTTTGCACATATCCTCGGGACATGTTAAATTTCTCTGAAACACTCCATATATTGGTCTCTTTCAGTAGGGTATAAAGGACAAATGTCAGGTAGAGCCTGTTCACCACAGCATTGTCCACATTCTAGGAATAAAACAAGCTAGAATTCAGAGCCAGTATCACACTGCAGCTTTTTGTTAGTACTGCAAGGCAATTCTTTTCATCTCTACACCCGTCACAGCTCTGAAACATTTCCATGTTATACACAAAGATGTTAAAACATTAAGAAAACCAACCAATGAGGTTAAAAGAACTTTAATAATCAGAACAGTAATAAAGAACACTAGAAGAAAAATAATCTAGAATTTGTAAATAATCAAATGAAATTACTAAATTATCATCTCAAGTATGAGAAATCTCCAGCTTACCTTTCTGATGGCTTGTCCAGAAGCCTTTTTTGTAATAAAGCTTTCAGGTACTCCCACAATATCTGCTACTTTTTGCTCTGCTGCACTTAGCTGGTTGAACTAAAATAAGATTTTATAAAGGACTTTCAGATATTCTCTCAATATTATAGAAAACACAAGGGTATTATTTACAGTGAAACAATGTTTTTCAATATCTCTATAGAATCAGTAGAGTAGTACTACAGCCACTAGTCACAGATCTGCAGCTTCTTTGTCTACTTGTCTGAGTTATCAGTAACTGTCCCTCTCTGAATGCCTCATTTTAACAAAACTAAATAGATTTTAGTGCTCCCCCAGTAAAATATTACTATATTTTCCATCAAATTGTTACCCACTACATGTCCTCTGTGTACAAGCCCCCTGCAAATTTAATACACAGGATTACTGTATGCCCCAATGCATGTTTGCTAGCACATTCTTACCTGTCTCAAGTATATCATCCAATCTGGGCTACAGGTAGAAGTCATATCATAGGGAGTTGCCAGATACAGGAGATGAAGATTGCTCTCAAGAATCAGCCCCTCCAAACCCTTCTTCAAATCTCTGTACAGAACATTGCAGTATGCCAAGTCAATAGAGCCTAGAATAAGCACACAGGGTACGAATAAGCATAATTATAAACAGGCACACAGAGTTAAATGTAATACATTTTAACATACAATCAATATTGTCTTCACCTTCCACAAAAGCTTGTTATGCCATCTGAACTGAATAGAAATATCTGTAAGCTGAATAATTGTTCCAGCCTAACATGAGCAGTGAAGCAAAACTGAGGAGAGGCAGTCACCTATTTCCATGTGTGTTCATTCTGTGTGGTTTTGGAGTGCTTGTGAAATGCCTTGGCTTTAATGAAATCCTGCAGTAATTGTGCATAATGTTGTGGATTGAAGGAATCCTTCAGATCTATCCTATTTCAATTGCAACCCATACCCCAAAATCTTCATGCTATGACAGGAAAACAGAACTCCTGATATATTATTGTTTTATTACAATTGGTCTACATATCATATGCTCCCTTTCCCTCTTAAGTTTAGCAAGAAATCCTTCTGCTTACAATAAATTGTTCATAACTATTAATTATAAGACAAGGTCCTGAGCCACTTTGATTACCACTAGATCAAGTCTTTAAATCATTTTTAGAGGTATAGTTCTCATTTCGTTCCCACTGGGGTCAATATTATTACACTTCATTCCCATTACATTCAGTCATGTCCTACTTCATTCCTATTTTCAGTCCAGTACATCATTTAGTAAAACTGTTTCTCTACAACTTATTTTTCATTGCAGTTTCATAAGAAGAACAAAAATAATAAGAATAAAGAAAGCCTTACCCTTATACGTAGCTTTACCCAGGGGTGTGATTGTTAGTGCACATTTGGAATTGTGGTCCTTCTCAGCTATTCTTCCTTTTAGGAGTCCTCTTTCTATTAGATTTTCTAGCCCATCTTTAACTATCTCCGAGAGGCTCTTCTCTTTAGACAGCAGCTGCTGCTGAACACCCAGCAATGTACAGCACATAAAATCCTCCACTTCCTCATAGGTAACTGCTATCTGCATCAGTTTGCAAGTGATTAGCATATTTAAAGTTACCATTTCACACATTTAATAAGATACAGGAAAAAAAATACCGAATAAAGGAGGAGTTTGTGTTTCTACCAAATACAGCAAATAGAATGATAGATACTCTGTGGTGGATCTGATGGGACTGCTCTCCATCTGTTCTATTATTCTAGCTACTGCATCATGTTAATTTGTTTCCACTGTTTCTATCTGTATTTTGAATCAAGTATCAGAAATAGAAATATCAATACTGTATTGGATAATATGACAGATATAGTATTTGCTTTTACACATAAGGTAATTGTTGTTTTACATGATTACTTAATAAGTGGGTTAAATGAAAAGATTAATCTAATTTTTGCCCTTATCTGTTTAGAAGCTGTTTTGAACTTGCAGTCTCAAGTGTTTAAGCAGTCTGTCTTTTTCTACAGAATCAACAGGTAACATTTTCTTGGCATTTCCAAGCACTTAAATTACTCACAGAGAAGAGTTAACTGATACCTTCAGTCCAACCAAAGATAACAACAAGCTCTGCATTCCCTTGGTCAACTCCAGCAGCAGATTGCTGTAGCAATTCTCCAAAGGACTGTGAACTAAATTCTGAACCTATAAAAAGCAAAAAATTAGTCCAGAGGAATATTCATACATTAATATTACATTTAAAAAAACCTCGATATGCATCATGCAGCTTATAAAGAAAATAAGTGTAAATATCTAAAGTTTACAGTTCACATCTGAAAATAAGCCACATGCAAGAAGTTTAAAGGTATTATTATGTAAGTGAAATACTTAAAACTTTATGAGGTGAACAAAAATTAAGCCAGGCAGCACAGCTCCTCCTGTTTATTCCACCCTCTTAACCCAGCAGTTTAAATTACCAACAGCTTTGTAAAAATTACCAAGTGTTTGTCTTTTTCTTGCACTATGAGAATACTTTCTCCAGCACTGTCAATGCCAGCTCGACCAGCTCTGCCAATCATTTGGTTGTACTGGTTCTTCCTCAGGAAGTCGTTGGCAACATAAGGAGCTCTGAGAATAACCCTGTAAAGAAGTCTTTAAAAAGTTATGCTTTATATTCAAATTACTAAAGCAGCAAAAAAAATGCTACAAATTCATTCTTTATACATGCCTCTTACCTAGTAACTAATAAAAATCAAATGTTCCTCTTTGAACAGATGTGTAAATCAGTTGTAAAGCATTAAACTATTCAAGGTTTATTAAATGTGCACACAGAAGTGGATTCTTAGCAAACAATCTTTGATCATACAGAGTACAGCAGCCCTATAATCAGAATTTATATGTGAAAAAATAACACATTTTTGTGTTAAAACATATTCCAACTGTAACTCCTTAGAAAATATTTCTTTTACAATTTAAACACTGTTCTTAGGAGAGTATCTAAAGAAATCACTATTCTCCTGAATAAATTGAAGAAATACTTCAGTATTTTTAGTAAATTTATTAAAATTTCCTTAATCCATTTAGATAAGTACTCTTCAGTTATGCACTCTGATGCATTTCCTATTGATTTACATTCCTACATAAAAACCTCACAGTCTTGTGCCCCAAGTTGAACACAAAATCCCTTATACTTCCAATTTGCTGGTAAAAGCAGAAATAACTTTAAATAGCACTGAGATTTCCAATTTATTAAAGCAATTTTTTAAAACAAAGCAAAAAAATCAATGCAAAAATTAAATGTTTTGATTACTAACCTTCTAGCTGGCAGGTTGACTCCAGCAGCTAGAGTGGCTGTGCAAGCAAGCAGACACAGGACCCCTGAAGAATAAGCTTCCTCTATGGTTTTCCTTTCATCATTTGTAAGGCCACTATGGTGATAGGCAATACCAAAAGGGATTGTTTGCTTCAAAACTGGACAGACAGTTCCATTTCCAATACTCTTTAGGTTCTCGATGAGATCTTGCTTCTCTTTCTCCCTGTGAGCTCTAAATTCTCTTGGAGGAGGAAAAGCATTTCTTTAGACTTTGACCAATCATTAACTAAAAAGAAAATAAAAACCAAGAGACATGCTTACTGTCTACTGTTCATCATCCATTCCTCTAACACCTAGGTTGGAGAAATAGTTATTTTCAGGAACTAAAAACCAGCAATACACAGGAGACTGATTTAGGTGCAATAGAACTCATCTTGTTTGGAAGCACAAGAACAAATACTGGCTGGGTGTGGATATTGAGTGCACCAGAGAAAGGAAATAGGGCCAGTAGTGAAGATTATAGGTGCATCTAAAAATTGTTTCAATTTTGACAGGAAGGGGAGGGGTTGTTTGTTTTAATACAGTTTCTTTCTACATAAAATTTAACTTTGCTAGATCATTATTAGATGATTGAATCACATTTAAATTAAACTAATCTTATGTCTCTTTCTTTTCTATATTAATGAAGCGTGGTTTAGGTTTTACAACTTAGATATCCAAAGTGGGTATGGAACAGAGATACTCAATTGACTAGTAAAATACATGAGCAGCCTATAGAGACACCAGCCTATAAAGAAAAAGATTTTTTTCTAAGCCTGCAGAAACCAGTGCCAAAAAGTTTAGTATGCTTTTAGTATTACTTTAGTATGCTTTTCTTTTTTTTCTTTAGTATTTGTCCTCTGACAATCATTTTTTGCAACTATTTTAGTATAAAAGTAAGAATATTTAAAAACTTTTGTTTAATAAGCCTTCCACAGTTTGCTATCACTTATGCAGTTAGAGACTTCATATGATTCCATGTTCAAAGTATTTACTTCTAACCACCAGAGACACTTGCAAACTAGATGACAATAAATCCTAAATTGTAAGCAATTATCTCACGTATAATTAAAAAAAAAAAAAAAGACAGAGACTTACTTCTTCAGGTACTTGCACACCATTGAAGCCACATTTTCACAGTTCTTTTTTGTGGGACAAAAGATAAGGCAGGAATATTTAGGAATAACTTCAGTAACCAGTGCAATGATGTGGTCAGGATCTGCTTTCTCCAGATTACTAGAATACTGTAACAAACACAGATTAACAAATATTTAAACTTAGAAATTAAGTCATAACCTAAATATTCAATGCTTTTTCTCAACCATTGCTAGAATACTCCCGTTGGATTTAATGTGATATAATTCTAAGAAATTGTAGGATAAACTTTTCTCACTTGAAAGGCATCTAACTTGAGGGATACATGGATATACAAATCAAATTATTTGTTTTTCCCCTTAATACTTCATTTTCTTTTAGCAACACCACAGTGATGTCCTTGTGATACTGGCAGTCCACCATAAGACACATTTTTCTTTGTAAAGGTTGAAATGAATCCCTACAAGGCAGTAGTAAGCTGGCTAAACCCCCCAAAAGATATCTTTTTCAGTTTTGTCTAAGAGTGATCAACTGTCGAGAAAATACATCCCAAAATATAAAGCAGTAAGTATGTGAAATACTTAAACACATTACTCAAACATGTCAAAATACAGAAGAAACCTCTACCTTGAAGGGTAAAAAAGAGTGAACATCAAGGTAAACACTCAGTATTTTAAGGTCTTTCTCCTTCACAAAGCCTATCTTTTCTTTCTCATAGGTACTACAAATGAATTATCATGTTCAAGTGATTTCTCTAGTAAAGGGTATGTAAACAAATCAGTGTAAAATAACACATTTTGTGTCAACAGCTCAAAGAAACCATAAGCACTTTTTTTTACCTTGAAATTAAGGACACGTGAAAAAACAAAGCCATTTTCTGTTTTGCTGTCCACTGCATAAATGGTGTCTCGTATCTTTACGTATTCCTTTAATTCTACCTAGCAAAGAGAAAGCCACAAAGAGAAACTTTAGTTAAATTACTCAGTTTTCTCTACAGCTATTGCTGATGTACAGCTAAAGCTGTTTTCCAAGCATCACGTGTCATAAACATACTTGCACACATGCACACACTTAAGAATTTTTAAAAGAAGTTAATTGTTTTAACTATTTGCCTTGATAAAGTGTGGAATCGTAATGCAGAATAGCAAATATTGTATCCCATGAACTACTCCTAAACCACTGTTCTGACAGCATATAAGCACTAGCAGTACAGATTCTAGTTACATCAAAAGGACTGCAATGATTCATTACAGTAGCTGTAATTTAGGAACTGCTTTAGTTAAAATGAAACAAATGCTTTAGCACAGCAGTAAAAAGGTTATTGCCTTCATGTATTTAGAAGTGCATAATACTGTTGATTATATTGTTAGCAATTGCAAGCAATAGCAGGCCTTATATTGTATTATATTGCACAATTAAGCACAAAAGCTTTGATAGAATCCTAAACAGATTCACTATAATTTTAAAGGCAAATATGTTCTTTACTAGTTACAGGTATCTCATATACAGACCGGTCTAAAATTGTTGGTGTAGTACTCTGCTTGCAAGAACTTCTGCAGGTCTCCAACATTATTTAATGTTGCACTCATGCCAATGATTTGCGTGTTTTCTGTAAAAGAGAAGCTGAGGTGAATTTATTGTCACATTACCAATTTTTAACACTTCTTCTCTCTATTTAAAGTCATGAGGCTCCTTCATCTTTAGTCTTTGAAAATGCCGAAGTAGTGGCTTTGAAGGGAAAGGCTGCTACTAAAGAAATACTAACTAGGAAATACTACTACGTTACAAAATACTACCTAAGACTTAAATGTAAACTTAAACTTAAAAAGACTTAAACGTAAGAGTATTTAATTGGAATGGCTGAAGGGAAGAAATGGAAGACATTTGACAATACTCAGGATTTCCCAAAGAAGTATCAAAAGAGCTTCAGAAACACCCAGCCCATCATTAGAGGTCAATTAACACTTAAATGAGTAAATGCTGTCACCTCATGGAGTCACGCTATGCTTTTGAAAAGCAGCCAGAACACCACAAATCCAGAAAGTGAAAGTGTGACCTCTCTAGAGGCCATAACTACAAAATGCTAATGACATTAACTGCAGCCATGACTTACTACTGGTGTAAAGAATTTTCGCCAGAGTAATTTCCAGTATTGCTCCACGACTTCCCTCACCAAGCATATGCAGCTGCACAGAAGGGAAAAAGAAAATGCAAGGATGTTACTGAGTTGAGAGTATTTCTAAAAAACCTCCAAAATACATAGACCTAAACAAATACTACAGAACTGTCTTTGCTGGACCTCCTCATGACATCCCTCTTGTAAATTTGAATTGCTAAGTTCATATGTATAACCTCACTTAAAATACATTTAAGAACCACAGAAAAACAGACTCAAGGGCAAATGTAGACAACAAGATTTACCTTCCATTTAACTAGACCACAACAGGCATAGTTTAACTCCTGACAGTAAACAGCCAGTGCAGAGATCTTTGTATTCACCAGTCTAAGGCAATTTTAAACAAAACGTGATTTAAGCAACACTTAGAGTAAAAACATTTCCAGCAGCCAGCTTCCAGAAAAACTAGCAATTAATGCTTCGGCTGCCCTCTGTTTAGAAGCTACAGTGCTAAAGTATGGTCAGTCAGCCTGAAGAATTCCATGAATTAAAATCCCTGTTAGATGCTATACATGTTATTCAACCTCACAATAAAGCCTTGGTAGCACAACTCAGCCACACCACTGAAAAGCACAATAAGGGGCAAATCTCACAGACAAGTGTTACTTGGTATTTTTCTTTTTTGTCAATGTTTCACTAGGTCATCATTAAGACCAGACACAAAGTTGCATGATTTCACATCTAAGAGTCAAGTTCTGGGCTTCATAAAATACATTCTATGCAATTAAAATTATTTGTGCTTTTCTGTAATCTGTTAGAGACCTCAAACTGCCAAGTAGTTATGCAGGAATTCACCATCAACACAGCAGATCCCTTAATACAGAATCTATCACTCTGATGTAACAAAAAATGCTTCATTTAAAGAAAAATAACTTTCAGTATTACAGAACGATGTGCCGATTTGGAACATAAAAAAGCAGTAGTAATTTCATGATGAACACTCAAGGCAAAACCAAGCAGGCAAAGAACTGCTCCTTCTTAAACAATTGCTTATTAGAAATCTAAAACAACTTTGCATCTGATAAATTTGAGTACATCTTGTGGCCTACCTCATCTACCACAACCAGGCCGAGATCATCGATTCTTTCTGTTTCAATTAACGAGTTCACCAGAGCATGTCCTTTTTCTATAGTAGCAATATACAGAGATTTTTTTACTCTCCTTTTGATTGGTGGAAATCTTCCTTTACTTCCTGCATACTCTTCAATCAGGAAATCCAATTCTATCCCAAAAGTCGATAAACCCCTAACCTATAAAAGAAAATCAATTAGAGAACAAATTCACACTCATTTTGGATTTCGGAGCTGCCTCAAGAACTCAATGTACATAAAACCAACCCACACCACGTTCAGCTGCTTGAATTAGTGAAAATGTTTCAGCTAAGAATATCTACCCAAGTTACAAAATTGAAGTGTCTACACATATTATCAAGTTTGGTTTCATCTGCTCTCTAAAACTAAATTTCCCTTTATATCAAAAAATGTTAGTTTTTATTTCAAGACCACTTCTTTAGCAAGTTGGACAGCCCAGCTCTTAGGGTGCAGAGCTATACAAAACATCACAAACAGCCATAATATTAAAATTCAGCACCATTTATTTCATAACCCAACATCTTCACCTCATAATTTATGTCTGATCCATTACAAAATTACTGACCCTCAGTAATTTAGCAGAGGTCACTCACTTCCCACTGTATATTCATAAAAATCATGGGAGCTTGCCAAGTAAGCAAGTAAAAAAGCGTATCAGAAAATACACGTATCCAACAAAGCAGTATCACAAATACTCTATCCAGACCTTTTCTTGGACAATGGCAACATATGGCAGGATCATCAGAACATCCTTCTGTCTGCAGAGTAATTCTTGGAGAATTATTATTTCAGCTACCAGAGTTTTCCCACCACTGGTTGGCAATGAGTATATCAAGTTCTTTCTTTGCTGTAGGGATTCTAACATTAAGCAATCATGCTGCCACTCTGCAAAATGAAAAAGGAACTATCAGAGGCATGTTATTTGATACCAAAATACTTATGTTTCATTCAGAGTACTCTGAGCCTAGTGTTTGAGAGCTTTTCCCCCATAAAGCACTAAAACTCTTCAGTGATGGTGACTTCCAAAGAATTTGATAATCCAGACAGATACCATTCACCCATTCCACCCATCTAAAATACCAAAACAGCCACTTACTAAAACAGAACAACTACTTCCCAACATGGTTTACATTAAGCATTACCTTAAATATTTTTACAGTATAATGGGTGAAACAGACAATAGCAACTCTTTTTTTCCAACAGCCCATTAATTACACTACCATAAAGTGTTTCAATCCCTCGAAGTTGTCTGAATAAATCTTTAACCTTGCTAGGTAATCCATAAAAAGGGCCTATATCAACAGAAGAAGATTCAATAGCTTTCCTAGCCACAAAAATCTCTTTGGATAAAACAGCTTCTTTAAGCTGCTTGGTCTTAGAGACCTGCAGAGTCTGGGCTTTGGCATTTCCAGTCATAGCACTTTTCAGGTGATCTTTGAGACTCTCAGTTTTAGATAAAACACACTTGGAGTGTGAGGAAGAGTCAGCAGGTCTGTTCCCGTGTTCAGCACCAGCATAAAAAGATGATGAGCCCCTGATTTTGTCCGAGGAAGAATTCCCACATTCATCTCTCCCTTTTGAGACTGGAGATGTTCTAGAAGCAGAAGAAAGTTCATTCATTTTTTCAAAATACAAAAGTTGTGACGATGGCAAGTCATCTAAAATAGACTCAGTTAGTTCTTGATTGCCATCAGCTGAGTCACTGTAATGCATTTGGCAAGCACCTTCTTTGTCACTTTTAAGGACAACCACATTTTCTGAAGCAGAAAGGTTATCTTGCTCTTTCTGGTAAACTCCTGACTGAAGGTTCCCAAGTACCATCTCTCCAGCTGCTTTCACATCCACATGTTTATCCTGGAGGTATTTGTGTTCAATATCATCCACTTGAGCCAGCAACGAATCATTTCCATAAAAGCTATCATAGTCACCAAACATATCCTCTTCGCTGTCATTACCGCACTGCAAAAAACAAATCAGGAGTTATTAATAACCCGAAGCAACACCACAGAAAGAGGAATAACTTGCACAACACACACATCAGAGGCAAGTCACTTAAGACTCCCCAGCTTAACATAAAAGCATTTTGTCCGTTGTCGTCTGTGAGGAAAACACAGCTTGGGTTCTAAAGGAACACCTTGAGTCAGTGAAACCCACAAGCAGGCAGGACACGGGCGCAGAGGGCTGATAGAGATGAATTTTCTCAAGGTAAAGCCAAACGGCATCATCGCCTCTCATACAAAGCACGGTCCTTCGCGACACATGCCACCGTCCCAGATGGAGCTCCCCCGCCTCGCCACCAGCTCCAGGATCCCGTTATCCCATACCAGGGCCTCCGCCGGGGGCCCCTCGCCCCCAGAGCTCGGTTTCTTGCTAGCCACCGGCGAGCTGGCGGTGATGGGCTGCAGCGGGGCGCGGCTCCGCTTGCGCTCAGAGCTGGAGCGGCTCTTCCTCCGCACTACGAGGCTGGGTTCCGCCATGGCCGGGGCTGCGCGGCGGCGGCGCGGGGCCGTCATGGCCGCGGCGGGACACGAGAATTGGCCGCCGTGCCGCCACAGGGAGGTGCGGCCGCCATGGCGGGAGCAGGGACTTCCGGCAACAACCCGCCCGGGAGAGCACGTGATCAGGTTCTGGCCAGTCGCCTGCTCCGAGTCTGGAAGAGCGCTCTGCTATTGGGTAGCGAGCGGCCGGCGGCAGTGACGCGCGGGCGGATGTGGCGGCGCGCGGTGCGGCTGTCATGGCGGCGCAGGCCGTAGTGGCGCGGAGGCAGTGGCAGCGCCTGGTTCCCGGTGCGTCCCTCCCGCTCCCCCGTTCCCCCGCTGTCCCGAGCGCCGTGCCCGAGCGGCCGCGGGAGTTGTTCGCGTGCCCCAGCTGTCCCGCCGCTCCGCCGCTAACCCTGTCTCTCTCTCTCTTGTAGCGGCGCTGTGGGCGCGGCCCCGCCGCCTGCAACATGAGGCGCAGCCCGAGCGCTCGGACCAGGTGAGGCTTCCCCGAGCTGCCCCGACTGCCCTCCTGCTGCCCCTCTTTGCAAGGCACCAGGGATGTCTGCAAACGCTTCGCTCTGGTCGCTGTGTAGCTCGGGCTCCTCAAAACCCCGAATCCATTGTGGGGAGCGCAGCGCAGAGGGAGTCGCCGGGCGCTGGAAGTTAAGGCGCTATGGATCTGTGCTTTTGTATCTTAGCTATAATCTGTTTAACCTGCTGTCTCAGTAGCTCGGATGTGGAGCCAGCGACAGGACAAGGACCAATGGCCATAAACTAAAAAAACGCAAGAAGTTTCACCTCAGCACGGGGAAGAACTTCTTTACACTGAGGGTGACAGAGCCCTCGAACAGCTGCCCAGGGAGGTTGTGGAGTCTCCCTCTCTGGAGACATTCCAAACCCACCTGGACCTGTTCCCGTGTTACCTGCTCCAGCTGACCCTGCTGTGGCAAGGGGTTGGACTGGACAATGTCCAGAGGTCCCTTCCAACCCTAATTGTTCTGTGACTGTGAAAAGTGAAATGTAATCTTTCATATCTTGCAAGAATTTGGTGCTGCGTGTATTCTGAAGTTTGAGAAAGCTCTCAGTCCTTACAAGATATTTGTGAATCTCTTTCTTTAGAAAGTGTATGAGCACACAGGCGCTCCCTCAGGCCATTTGCTTTGAAAATATTTTTTGAAAAAGACTCTTGGGGCTTATCAGACAGCACTATTTTACTACCACCTTCTGTAGATATTGACTTTCAAGTAAAAGGTGCAAGCACTATCTTACTGAACTCTTTAATACACTTGTTAGTGTCTTATTACTAAAATATAAAAGGCATTTTGTCTTGAGAAGTCTTTTAGATTGCAAGGTACCAACTGCTGTGTTAGAAAAATAAAGTTATTGAAGAACTTGAGCAGTGCACTAAATACCTCTTTTGGTTTCAAGGCAAATACTGATCAAAGTGTTCAAAGTAAGAAATAGTCTCTATTTTCTTTTGAAGCTTACACCTGTTAATAATTCTCTAATTTCAGCCCATACAAATGGAGAACCCCTATAAAGACCCTCCAAAGAGATGTGTCTTATGTGGAATAAATGTGGACTATAAGAATGTGCAGGTGAGTTTGAAAATTGTAGTCCTTGGATGAAGGTAAGTGGTTTACTGTTTTTAAATATGTGTGTAGAAAGTCCACAGGGATTAAAAAATATAAAAAGAAAATCCATTAATATGTGTGGGGGTTTAAAATTTGAAGAGTAATAATATGTGCAGATTAAGGGCCAGGTAATGTAGTCGTCATAAAATGCTTAATCTGCTATTTATGTGTGAGTGTGACAACTTTGTTGTTTAACAAATAGAGTCCTTGGTTACAATTCGGCTGTCACAAAGCATTAAAGTTATTCTGTAGAAAATACTGTCTAGTTCCAAGCTGTATTTTTTCTTCAGGTAGAACTGAGTTTTGTAAAAACATGAAAAAATGAAAAATAGAGTGCAAGTAGTAACATAAAGCTCAAAAAAAAAAAAAAGAGTTCTTAAACTAACTTTGATTTTCTTTATTTTAAGTAGCTTCTTTCCCAGTTTGTTTCTCCGTATACTGGCTCCATTTATGGCAGACATATCACAGGTATGTGAAGTATTCAATTAAATAATTTACTGGCTAATAATAATGTTTTTGTGAGTCTAATTAACTGTGCATCAGCAGTCTTTCTGAAAGTAACTACTCGAACTCTATAGACTTTGTAATAGTATTCCCCTGACTTAGTAGCCTGCATCAAGGAAATAAAATATCCCTTAATTATATACATTTCATATTTAACAGTAAAAACACACATGCATTTTTCTAGAAAGACTTAATCAAAGCTAGAGGGAATTGTCAGTAATATCACTTTCACCCTCTAATGACTTGTTTACTGTTGAAAATAATTCATCTCTTTAGGCTTGTGCAACAAGAAGCAGAAGGAAATTACAAAAGCCATTAAAAGAGCTCATGTATTTGGTAAGTATTGTTTTGCTTTTGAGTTTTCTAACTCAAGGCTATTTTTCTATTAAGAACACCTCCATTTTTTTTTACAGGGTTTATGCCAGTTATGTTTAAGAACCCACAGTTTCTCACAGACCCCAAGCTATGTAATATCAAGTATCCAGAGTAATCTACTGTAAAGCAATAAACAATAAAACTGTGTTTCATGTTTATATACTTGTTTACTGGAAATGTGGTTTGCTAGCATAATGTGTGGTTGACTGAGGGGTGGATGTCAGTCATTCTTTTTTTGTAATGAAGTCTCTAAAATTTATTTTCTCAATGAAGTGTGAAAGATCAAAGCAATAATAGCAACTGGCAGCTATATGGACCCCTTTCTCTGCTCACAGGTCTTGCTAAAGCTCAGGTGGCTATTTTTTCCCTTGCTGGGTTGTAAAATGGGGGGAAGTAAACAAGTAGTGGTTTCCTGAGCATAAATTACTGTATATAAATTGTGGCAGTTCATGTGGACAGCTAATTCTGTCACGTTTTGTGTTCATTTGGTGCTCCCTGCATCAGGAGGGTAGCACTGCTTCTTCAACAGCACATTGAGGTTGTATCACTTAGAGGCAGTATGTGACATGCTTATCTGACTGATAGCATCCTGCAGTATAGTCTTTAAGCCCTGCAAGAGAAAATACAGATGGAACTCTAGAAGGCAAAGTGAGGGAATGTCATCTTGGACTTGTCTTTATGTCAAACAGGATTTGTGCACTGGGGGAAAATATCCCAGCATGCAGAAATGCCCTGTTACATACATCCCTGCAGTGCTATAGATTGATACATCACTATAAAACACTGGCAGTAGCTTTTGGTGTCAAGTCGTCTGACAGATCAAAAAGTAGGAGAGTGTGGGTATTCATTTGCATCTCTGTTTTTTTCGAACACATCCTCATCTGTTTCAGTGCCACTCAGTGTAAGCTTCCTTTCCTGGTCACTGTCCTCTTGGTCTTGAAGTGATTCTTGGTGAAGCTGCAACGATCTGGATTTCTTGAATGACTTTGAAGCTGTTGTGGTCCCTCTGCCTTTACGCTTGTTTAGATGCCTTGTTTCAGGTTCAGTGAAGTCTCTTTCTTCTACCATGAGAGTCAGTTTGTCTGTGACATTAATATGATGGTCTGTGTTACAGCAGTTCTTGGATATCTGTTGGCCTTTGAAGGAAACAATACATGTCTGAAGTCCAGAATTGGGGAAGAATGTTTGCAGTGCCTGACAAAGGAGAACATTCTCTTTTGGCTCTCCTGGGTGGTCTCTGTCTTCTCCTGGGGAAAAAAACAGAGAGTTGTAGAATCTCTTGCACCACTACTGTTTTGGCTGCCTCAAGTTCAGAGGTGTTTTCTGCTTCTGCCACTTGAGTCAACTGTGGAAGAGCAAGACTCCCATCGTATTTGGTTAACTTACCTGAATAATTTTGTTGCTTTTTCCTCTTTATTTCTTCTTTTAATTGGCTCACCTCTGCTAAGAGTTTCTCTACAGATCGTTCACTG
This sequence comes from Grantiella picta, assembly GCA_013397955.1. Taxonomy (NCBI): domain Eukaryota; kingdom Metazoa; phylum Chordata; class Aves; order Passeriformes; family Meliphagidae; genus Grantiella; species Grantiella picta. The sequence goes on from VZRM01004279.1 coordinate 39,581, forward strand.
ACTTCTACTGTAAAACATATTTTCTGCCAGAAGAAGAGAGTGTGATCAGATTAATAGTATTTACAGAAGCTGACTTTAAAATTGTTTCAAAAGCCTTAAAGGTACTCATGATTAAGTTGGACACAAAGTAGTAGAAAGCTTAAGTAATGAAATTGAGGTGGAGTTTACAGATAACTTAAACCTTGTGTTGAATGAGGTGTGAGATGTTTTATTTGTTCCCATCTAGGCAAAGGAGATCTAACAAACTACAGATAATACTCCTTCAAAAGAATCCTCTTGTGAGAATTTATCAGTGGACTTGAAGATTTAACAGTGTACTTTGATCAAAGGGGAACTGAAGTCTTCAACTTTGAGAACAGTGTGCAGCTGTGGATAGTAAATGAAACTCCTGATTTTTCAGTATGCCCTTTCTAGACATGGCTTTGCTTCTTGTGCAGTGCAAGATATTGTAACCCTTGGTTGCCTTGGTTTTGTAGTACTGCTGAAGGTGAGGCAGGTGTGCCTGGCTTACCTTCAGTTCCTCCTGCAAGGTGGCATACATCTCATTTATCTTATGAACCTCTTGTAAGGACCCATCTTCATGAAAGAATTCTGACCTGTGGACAGAATTGCATAATTGCAAGTTAGTTATCCCAGCACTTACTTAGTAGGAGCTTTAATGACTAAAGAAGCATTTTGAGCTTCAATGCCAGGTGCCTGTGTTGAGACAGACAGCTCCTGGCAGAGTATGGGACTGAATTAATTTCCAAGTATTATGGAATGGTAAATAATTGCAGAAAATAGGTCAACCAGGGAGCAAGGTATGGCTATAGCGTTTGCAAAAGCACTTAAATGGTTTTACAGAAAGATAAGTATAGTTATGGTAACTGGAAATTACAGCTATCAGTAAATATGGCATGTATTGTACCTGTGTCGTCTCACTGCTCTCACAAAACCAGAGGATACGCAGGAACCAGATACTGTTCTGTAACCTTGCTGTTCTGCCATGCCCAAGTTGGTAACCACCAAAGGGACTTTCTGGAAAAGACTTAAAGAGCAGAAGTGTCAAAACATCTATTAACATCCAAAGGTCTGTCTTTGATAGTCAAAGGTTCTTGACCATTCAGGATCCCAAAGTGAGGTTTGCAGTACAGTTAGCCTTTGCTAAATGTATTGCATCACATATAGATGAGGCTAAAGGCAGACTCCAAGAGCAACCAGATGCTAAGCAATGCCCATAGTTTTTCCCCCTTTCTGAGTACACCACACACTAATACAACACGTGCATGTTAAGCCTAGCCTGTGGGCAGGATGTCTCTGAAGATAAAGTTCACATCAGTTTAAATATTTTAATGAACATCATGTACGGATGAAGTCCTGTACACAAAACAGTTTGATCAAGAGCAGCTTACATGTGTAAATTGGCAGTGTCTGCCTGGTGATGCTGGCGCTACAGATACAAAGGGCAATCCCACAACAGAATTCCAGGGTAAGCCTTCAACTGGCCTCTGGCAACGTAAGGTGTTGTCTTACTTAAAGTTTAAGTTTCAAGTGTAAAATAAACAGTGTTACTGATTCAGTTGCAACAAAGTAGAGAAACTTTCAAGTTTTAGCACATGCTGTAGAAAACAAACCAATTACCCTTCCTGTGGGCGATGTAGGGCATGTTCCAGTCTGTAAGTAGAACAACTTTCTGTCATCACACTAGAGGTTAAAAGGAGGAATACAAGACCCTGATTTGACAGGTGTGACTGCAAGTTCTTATGAAGAAGTCTTTCCCGGAATGTCATTGTCTGGTCTGTGTTACGTCTGAATTTGTACCATCCTATTACACTCTGCAGGCAGAAGAAAATTCACAGTTACTGTTGAATCATGGTGTCACTGTGTGTCACACTGAAGCAAGTTTGATTCATTGCAAAGTCATGTCTGAATTGTTTGGTAATAGGTACATATTCAAGCAGTTAGTTAACTTGAAACCCTTAAAACTTCTAAGCCTAATTCCAGTGCGGCATCTTCTTTCCTTCAAAACCATGAGTTGAATTGGCCTGTTTGTGATCTTGTCTTCAAGGTGAAACTGCAAACTTTCTTCTATTTTGTTGTTTTGTTTCTTTTCAGCTTCTACTTTCCCCCTGTGAGACTTTGTTCTGTGGAAAAGACTAAGTTATTTTGATCAAGTGGTCCTTAACCGCTTGTGAGCTGACCTCAACTGATCTTAAGGTGGAAACTGGTGGAATTCCTTTGGGATACTTGAAGTGTTCACTTGAGAAATTAATAATTAAAAATAATAATTATTATTAATGTAGGCAAACCCTAGTCAAAGATAATCTAAACTGTTTTTTTAAGGAGGAAGAAGAATGTTGCTGCCTTGACCAGCAGCATAAGGGACTATAAAAGGTTTAAAATGAGAAAATAAAAAACTATGATGCAAGAGGTATCCAGAAGAGCCTTCAAAATTTGTGTGAGCTCATCAGTATGGTTTAGATTTAAAAATAAAATACCTTCTTACAGCCTGATAGTATTTTCTTCAGGGCGAGTTCATTCAGTTCTCCTGCAGAATTATAAAAGCTAGAAGAAAATTAGGATAATTAGAGGGGAACAAATTGTACTATAAAAATAACTCTAACATGCTGGGAATCATCTCACTTCTGTTTTTTTGAATTTTTAATTAATACTATTGAAGATGAAGGGTTAGAATATATGGAATGCTTTTTTTCAATGTGTTGACATTATTCTCTAGTTTGTATGGTATCATAGCTCACCAGACGGTGCAGTATGCCTTATCTCTATTTCTATATGCACAAACACACACACACACACATGAAGAACTAAAATAGGAATAATATAAGGCATTTTGCATCTGTAGTTCCACAAGGTAGATATGGCTACTACACCTAAGTGATTTTCTCAAACAATGTAAGTTAAACTCTTGAAGAGTTCAAGTTAGGGTTAATTTTAACTTTTTCATATCTATTTACTTAAGATTCTTACCTGAACAACTGGTAGCATGGAATATGCTTCTGTATATCTGGAAAGAGAAAGTCATATTACTCTGGGTTCATCAGCTCAAGATGTATATTCCTCTGCATGCTATGATCAGCATTAAACTCATGGAAGGACCAAGAAATAATTCTATATAATTTCCTAAAATCAACGTCTAATTAAGATCTAATTAAATAAGGTAAAGAAAGGAAACATTTTTAGAATAAATTCTAATAAATTTTTTTTAAATGTAAAAGGGAATCACTTACATAAACTGGCGTCTACTTAATGGAATTAATAAACACTTTGCAGCCTTCACACAGAGTGTTTTATAAGCTCCAAAACAGGTAATAGATGCTAATACATTACAGTTCACGTCACTGAAATAGACCGAGTTTTTCCAGGGCAGCTGTAGACCAGGATAGTTTGTGATGTAGCCAATATAAGGCATCTAATTTAGGATTCTAAATTCTGTTTAATGTAACAAGATACTTGACAAAGAGTAGCTATTCAAGGAACTAAGAACTATTATTTCTTTTAAATTAATGTGTTTGCTGCGGTAAAATTGTATTTTTTTAAGCAGTTAAAATGTTACAAACTAACCCTTCCAAGTGGTTTTGGTTTGTTTGGTTTTTTTTTTAACATCAGTGTGGAGTGTAGCATCTTGTTGTAGGGTTTTGACTGCTGTCCCTCAAAAGTGAAAGCTGTCATTGACTGCCTGAAACCAAGCAGGGTATGAAAAATGTGGACACACTAACCGATTGTATAAACAACTTCAACATCATCCATTTGTGAGTCAGTAATGCTGTTCTTGGCTTCACCTTTCACATCTCCAAGGAGAAAACCTTCCTTTAGAGGGGAAGAGGCAAAAAAAAAATCACATTAGCAGTAGCATGGAACAGACACTCCTGCTCTGCTCGTTGCTGGTGCAGCTTCACCCCCAGTCCTATGTGCCGTTTTGGGTATTACAATGTAAGAAAAACACAAAGCTATTAGAAAGTGTCCAAAGGAGAGCTGCAAAGGCGATGAAGGGTCTAGAAGGGAAGCTGTAGCAGGAATGGCTGTGGTTACTTGGTCTGTTCAGCCTGGAGGAGAGTGAGGGAAGACCTCATTGCAGTCTACAGCTACCTCAAGAGAAGTGGAGTGACAGGCAGTGATCTGCTGACCAGTGACAGGACCTGAGGGAACGGCATGACGCTGAGTTGGGAGAGGTTTAGGTTGGATATCAGAAAAAGGCTTTTCACCCAGAGGGTGTTTGAGCACTGGAACAGCTCCTCAGGGAAATGGTCACAGCATCAAGTCTGACAGAGTTCAAGAAGCGTTTGGACAGCACTCTCACAGGCACATGGTGGCATTCTTGGGATGTCCTGTGTGGGGCCAGAAGTTGGACTCTATATTCCTTGTGAGTCTCTTCCAACTGAGCACATTCTATGATTTCGTCTCTAATGTTAAGTGTGAATGCTGTCTTCAGGGGTGAAAAAATGCTGTCAAAATTAACTTTTTCTGTTTATTTTCTTTTTCTGACAGAGCAGGTCCTCGCTCGTCGCTCATTTTCCAACACTCCCCCGCAGTTAGGAAACGATCCCCAGCCAAGGCGTGCTGTGTCCTGGTCAGTTTCCCGCGGCTCAGTGCTCACCGAGCAGCG
>VZRM01004279.1:44318-75403 GCA_013397955.1 Grantiella picta
CCGCTTCCCGGCCCTCAGCGAGCGCGGCCCGCCGGCGGCGGGGCCCGGCATCCTCCTCAGCTGCTAAATGCTGATTTGGAAACGTTTGGAAACATTTTTTCAAGAAAGGATGAGCTCTGATGTTTGATCTTTGTCTGCTTTCAAGCCTAGTCAGCAAGAAGGGAGATCTAACCCGTGAAACAGGTCACAGAATCGATTAGGTTGGAAAAGACCTGAGCTCATCAAGCCCGACTCGGGACCGAGCACCACGATGTCAACCAGACCGTGGCAGCGAGTGCCACGACCATGAACACCTCCAGGGACAGTGACTCCACCACCCCTCTGGGCATCCCATTCCAGTGTCTAATAACCATTTCTGTGAAGGAATACTTCCTAATACTCAGCCTGAACCTCCTGGTGCAGCTTGGGACCATATGATAGCAGCTAACAAGCAAACTCTAAGTGATGGGGTTAGGAAGACAAATTACTTGTTGGTAGAATTGCCTTGTTAACATTTAAGGCTGGACATGCTTCAATGGTCTCACCTAGGGGGAGGCTTAACAAAGCTCGGGAAGAAGGATGTACACTGATAGTGGGCACAAAGAATGCAGAACTTAGCGGCAGCTCACGGCTTTGTCCCGAGGACGAATCCAGCTGTCCTGTCCTCAGCCATTGCTCCCAGTCCCCTGCCTGAAAGCTCTGGGCCAAAGGGCAGGATCTGTGCGCGTGGAAGTGCCTCGCTGAGCTGTGCTACAAGCTTTAGTTTGATGCTTTAATCAAAACATCAGCATTTAAACCAAACTGCCTGGCCCACATATTCCCATTGGGAGTGTGGGTGGAGCGAGCTGTGCTCCCAGCTCCAGAGTGGGAGGATTGTGTCATGCCAGCCTGCAATATGAAAAGGCATGGCACTGGCTGAGCTCCTGTCCATAACAAGGCTGTGCCTTTTGAAACAGGACACGAGGCTGTGAGTATGTCTGGAGGTGCACTGTGCTGTTTAGGATCGCGGGGAGAACCTTCTAAGTTAATAACCTAATAAATTGTGATAAGGAAGTAATAAAATGATAATGATCATGCTAAACAACGATCTGACAGCAGTAAATTGTACCACATTTTCCTCAGATATAGACTGAGTTTGTGGAATGTATGTTTTGTATTTTTTGAGTTGTCATATTTTACATCTTTTTAATGCTTGTAGCATATTTTTTTTTCGTGTTCTAGTAGGTGTTCCTGACATATCAGTCAGAAGAAAGCTCTGGAAAACAATTTCAGAAAGGGCGACTTGAAAGAGACGACATTCTTTGAAATGTGATCAGAGATCTGGTCTAAAGGCCGCAGAAATTTTACTCCTTTATTTCAGGAGAGCAAATGTTTCATTTCATCCCTCATCAGGACCATAGGTAAGCCCATTCTTAGCCTTAGATGTGAATATCCTGAGTCTTGAAATAGGACATATGGACCTGCTGTCTTTCAAGAGGTATTTCCATGCTGTTTAGGTCTCACATATGTTTTTTGAGGTTGCATGTAAAGTTAACATTTTCAGTGCAGTTTCTTTTCCCTTAATTTTTTTTTTTGCAAGATTTGGAAGGCGAATGGTTAGTTCTGGCATATTTACATTTAAATAAAATTCTTTAAGTATTATTTTAAATATATATATTAATGATGCCAGTATTTAGAAGGGAAGATTGTTGTGATTCTTAACTGTTGTTACAATGGACAGAGAGGGGCCAGCTAAGACTTTTATTCCTCAATATACTCATAAATTATCTAGATTGCTGAATTAGGTATCTCTGAAGATAAAGTTAACACAAGTCTCTGGATGGTACAGAATGGTGGACAAGGTTGATGGGAAAAATCTAGGATGCATTCCTTGCAATGCAGACCATGTGGTATTAAACAAACGGGTAGCAAGTAGGACACTTCTAAAGGGATATATTGCAACGAGTGATTCTGTTAACTCAGGAAACCAATAATACGTTGAGCTAGGGAGAGATTTCTAGAACATAAACCATATACAGAATGGGGGTGGGGGAGAGCACAGGGCCAATGATCTCATGCTAATATGCATACCCTAAATCCTGCTAGCACACTGCAACAGTTGTGGACCACATTGCTGTGGCAGAGGCAACAAGAACAGATGGACATGACTAGCTTCCATAGCTGTTTGTGGAGGAAATCATGAAAGGGGACACAAGTACTGATATCTTTCAGGAATTGCCCCAAAGGACCCTGTGCTACGCTTGAAGTCACTCCTAAGCCAGAGCTGGGACAACATTGTATGCATTTAATCAATGCAGTAAATGTTGGACATTGACAGATTAATTTATTGCATTTGGTGTCAATGATACACAAACCGTATACAAGATTTATATGGACAATGTATGAGATATGTATTGACAGCCATGTAATGCCTACACAAGTGTGGTTATTTATACATTGCTGAGGCAAACAAATGTAGTCAGAACGTGTAGTGGATTTTCCTCTTTTGAGATACAAAGACTCAAGCCTGCTTTAAGCACAGGATATAATAAATAACTTTCTGAAATCATTAAATTTATCTTTTGTGGAAACAGTAATGCTTCTGTGGTCAGAGCTAAATGTGTTGCAGTCATCCTAATGAGTGATACAGTAGTTAAAGATACTTCTTCAGTGTTTTCATAATTCATCTGTTGATGGCCAAAGATAAAGAGTAACTAACACAATCTTGCTGTGGTCAGATATAAACACACACGTGTGTAGAGGTGTAGATAGGATCTGTAGAGACCTAAAGAGCAGCAGACATAACTCAGTTAGAGTGAGAATGCAGAGGAGCACATATTTGCACTTCAGTGCATGCAGACAGTGTGGTTTCCATAAATAAATATTGCTCCTGACATGGCTTGCCATGCAGTAGGTGACCTCGGAGGTTATTGTGGCCTTTTGGAGGATTTTCCACAAGTAAAGCATGAATCTCCGTCTTGATAAATATCAAAACAAATTGATCAGAGATTATTTCACCCTCGAGTAGCAATCAGGTAAGGAATTTGACAAATGTGAGGTTGAAACACTGAGAGGACATAAGCAAAACTAAAAAAGGCTTTTTGCTGTTGTTGTTATAGCTGGTTAAAGTTTAATTGAAAAAGAGGTGTTCTTAGTAGTTTTCATTCTGAGTACACACATCAGAATTACCGGAGTGCAGAATGCTATGGTCAGTCCTGTATGAAGACTTTCTTATCCTGCAAAACATGATCCTGGTACCCAGGGATGTTAAATGATGCTGGGAAATCAGCCAAGGTTTTCTGTCTGACTCTATGTCATTGACTTATAAGGCTTTTCTAAATAGATCAGTCTGCTTTGTAGCATGGCAAAACTCACAGAGGAATACCAGGGAGCCCTACAACTGGAGTTAGAGGAAAAAATTTAGCAACAGTAACATGTCCACATGCCTAATGGCAGGGCTAGGGTGTACTTCTGGACTTCTAGATGTAAGCAGCTTTTGATCACATTGCAACTCCAAAAAGGTGAACAACATACCCTGTATATTTACTATAATAAGGATCAAATGGTAGAAGGTTGACACTGATTGACAGTCATGGTCATTGTCATTTGCCTCAGGTAGAAATATCTCTTTGTTAAGCCTTAGGGAATGTATTACTTCAACATCTGAAGCACCATCTGGCTGAAGCTGATGTGTCAGTGCTACTTTGGAGCAGTATCTGCTGGGGACATGCGATGTTCTGGTTGTCTGATAAGAAAGGCATTACAGGAAAGACAGGTTGTAAACTCTCTCCTGATATCCCCTCAGAGTTGCTGGAATGGTTACTATTGGATAGGTTGGAAGCATACCAGGGAAGACTGGTTCCCAAAATTTCTGTGACTGTGTGGTTCCTTCTTTATGAAGACCCTGTCAAGTGTTATTTCCAGACTGTGTTCCTTCTGTGTATCAGAGGGAAGGCAAAACCATAGTGGCATTTCTTGAAAGCTGTCACATCCCACTGCAGTTTTTTATCTGTTCACAGTGTGTAAGAACCTGCTTGAAAGCTGACTGCTGGATAACCACTGCTGTGTGGGAAAGGCTGTTTATACCTGATTTAACCCTTGCATGTGAGGCACTACAGACAGACACAGGCCAGTGCTGTGTTTGCTTCTCCTTGCACTGAAAAAATAAATGGGTCGTAATTCCGGTTCCCTCCGACAATTGGCACTTAGGCATTAGGCAATGTTTTGCAATATGAAATTAGTAGAATGACCTCAAGGGATCTAGAGCCTAGAGTAGGCAGCTGACACCCATTCCAGCTCCTTTTCATTTCCCTAGGAGACCAGGAACTGTTTCAAGTAAATTTCTTATGCTTGTGGGTGTCAATTTGAGATTCATTAAATTAAAGGGAGATTGCCTTTGGATTCTTCCTGTGTAGCCAGCATCCCTTTCTTCTAAGTTGGATTTCATTCTTCCAAATGAGCAGAGATTTTTGCACATTGTCTGCTGACTTTTCCTGATATGTAGGGTACTTCATCATAAGGAAGTGCTTGTGGTAATTTGCTATAAATTCATCAGCTGTCATTTACTGTTCCTTACAAATGAGTGCTAAATTCTGTTGCTGCATGTTTATTTGAATTATTTGTAATATCTTCACACTTCTGGATAAAGTCTCTCTCCTACAACTTCAAAACAGACATGATTGCAGCAGGCTGGCTGTTGTTAAGAGGGACAAAAAGGGAAGAAGAATGATGTGCAGAAGCTCTGTTTAGTTAGTGGATGGCAGAACTAATTCTGACAGACATGATTGTGCTGAGGAAATTTATGTAGCCACATCATAAACTGTAGTTATTCAGCCTAATGTTGGATGCATATCTATTCACACTGGAATTTGACAAATATATACATTTCATGGTTCTTTTGAAATAACAGTAATAAATAAAAATCAGTTATTGTGATGGGGGTGCCAAAAGCTGTGCCAAATTTCTGACCAAAAAATAGCCAGCTGTGTTATGAATTACCTGGAGAAATAAAGAATTTGCTTTCTTCTTCACATCATGAACAAGTTCATTACCTTCATTCAGGGCAGAGGGAAAATTCAAATCTGTATTTACTTCTAGAGCTGTCTCAGTCCTTTGGAGTTCAGACGTAGACATGCTTAGACCACCATGTGTCAGTTGTTTTTATGATCATGATCTCAATAGCAGAAAGATGCTTGAGAAGTTTGGCAGTCATTTTCGGCAGAAATTTAACCAAGATTGGACTTCTTGGTCATGAGTGGACAAGTTCCAGTACTCAAGTTCATTCCTTAGTGGGTTTTGGGGCAATTTGCCATTGAATTAGAATTTTTATTCCATACTGTTAATAGGTAGATGTGCAGAATGTCTGTTAATAGGTAGATGTGCAGAATGTCTTTGGCATCTGTCTCATTCCCAGTTTGGGTGGTTTAGGTTCGGGTTGTGTTTAGTATGTTTGGCTGTTTGCTTTTCTCCCCAAATAATGTGACATTGAAGGTAACAGAATTGTAAGAACACTGAAATGTTTTTCATTATTTCAAGAGGTACCAAGTCGATAAAGCAAAGAATAAATGTAAGAAGAGCCTTGGCCATATGGATCTTGTAGTACCTTTTGGCTGGATAGTTTGACCACCTCAATAGAGAGGCTACTGGAAACTTTTCAATTCTTTCTGTGTTTGGTTTCACAAGGATGAGAAACAATTCTCCCTTTTCCAGGAGAGGAAACATCTTCTTCTTCCCACCCAGTCTAGGGAAGTCTGTTTTTCCTTCTATCCTTTTAAGAAATGCTCCGTCTTTTGTGTGCCTAAACTTACTGCTGAGGCATCCCACCAAGCAAGTCACCACATCTTCCTGCTCCTTGCAATACTTCATTTTGCCCACCTTTCCTGCCTCAAATCAGATCGCAGAAATTATCTCCACCCTCCCGCCCACGAGGTTTTTAGCACCCAGACAGACGACATGCATACCGATCCCCTGTGCCGAGGCTGATGGCAGCTATTAAGAGGTGCTATTGGGTGGATCAACGCCCTCTCCTCCAGCTCTCCACCACAGGCCACACTAGGGAATGTGTGTTAGCTGGGCAAGCCACTTGAGGAAGACATCAGAAATGAGAATAAGGAATGGTAGGTAAAGAGAATTGGGTGAACAAAGCTGTTTTACAATGGAGCATTGTTCCTAGAGAAGCCTTTTGTTGCAGTAGATGAGAAACAGTGGTTTATGGCGTACCTGGCAGCAGCAATGTGATGAGAGTGAGGGGCTTGAGGTTGCCATTGAGGAAAAGAGCATTGGGGAACTAGAAACAACTGAAGAACAAACCAGTGACGTTTTGTAGAAGATACAGAAGACTCGAAGAAGGCCAGCAAGGGGAGAGAAGGTATAGAAGCTAAGTAATGAAAAGATGCAAAAGAAAAGTTATATTGGTGGAAAAGATTGCACTGTAATTTGAAAGACGTGAGGGATGTCATGCAGCAGCAAATCTGAAGGTACAGAAGCTACTGGACCCACTATGTGGCACAAGAAGCATGCCATGGATTCGTGTGGGCTTGTAACATGTCAGGAGTCTGTGTGCTGGTGCCTGGGTGCGTGGTGTAAATTAGAGGTGGTGCAGGCCCCTCTGATAGCTGTGCTTCTCTTCCTACCTGGACAGTGTTTAGTGCACATTTTACAGAGGATCCTTGGGGTTGCTTCCATTTCTAAGGAATTCAGCTGCTCCACAACACAAAACAAGCAATAGTACTTGGGGATGGCAGTATTTTAGACGGGCAGTCCCGGCTTCAGAGAAACACACTCATTTAAGTACTGACAAAAGGAAGATCTTTTGTGGACTAACATATTCCTATCTTGGAAGTTGTGCCCTAAATGATCATGCCATCAAGGCTGGTTAATTTGTTTTGTGGGAAGGTTGTAAACAAGCAGCTGGTGGGCTCCCCTGAGGTTCTAGAGTCACTCACCTCTTTGTTTTCTGTGATGCAAACAAAAAGACAGGAAAGGAGTGCTTGTAAGGGGCTGAGTTGGGTCTTTCCTGAAAAATACTGCATTAAATTATTGATATTTGATAGGCTAGAAGAAGAAACAGGATTATCTATTGCATTTCAACTCTCTAGTTGAATAGGTGTAAAGATAGATGGCTTGTTACTTCCCCACAGTGTATTTTGTAACCCTGTAATAAAGGCTTTTTGGCTAATTTCTGATAGAGCAGTGGAGGGAGCAGGTTTGTTGTCTTGTCAATCCTTGCCTGCTGAAACTTGCATCTTCATTTCGCATGTGTTATTAAAAAATAGAATAAAATAGAAAAGTCCTGACTCGCACCTCAAGCTTCAGTTAAATTGCTTTGGTCGAATACCAAGCAAGGCAGTTATCTCACTATGAAATAGAAAATCTGACTGAATAAGTCACAAATTTGTGCAAATGTCAGTTGGCAAAATGCTTCATATGTATGAATGAAATTTAGAGGAGATTTTAGGTAGTCTGAAAAACACACCCACCTAGTTCTGTATTGTAATTTATTGGCAGGACACTTTGTGAAAACCAGCTGTCACATTGACAAGGTTCCTTATTGGCAGCATCTAATTATCTGTCATATATTATCACTTATCATGTTTTTTCTTTCTTCTCCCGTGGTGAGTAAATGCTTATCAATTACAAGGAAGTGGGCGGAGTTAGGGTGGGACAAAAGGTAGAAATTACCGTATCATTGAGAGTATCAGTAGTGTCAGTGTTCAGTGAGCAACAGCCTTCTCCTAGAGACAGCTTTGGCTCTTAGAATGTGTAATTTTTATTTGCCTCTGTCTCTTGAAGCTTGCTAGATTCTCCACTACAGATGAACATATATTCTCAGGAAGGCAGCTGGCTGGCATTTTGGGGGAGCAAACATGGAAGAAAATAGAGAGAGCCGTGACCTTGCAGAAGGCAAGATTTTGTCTATCTGGATGATTTTGTTTGTGGCATTAATTTTGTTGCCGTCAGTGTTTCGAGTGTCACTGGGGATTTCTCATTTTTATGTGAAAATTGTAATAAAAATGTTAAAGGTAAGTTGAGAAGTTGGTTCAAAAGGTATGTGTTTGCTACAGGACATGTTTAATAAAAAAATTAAAATTTGTACTTTTGATAGTAATGCCATAAAAGTTGTCAGAAAAATGTCTATTAACTTGTATGTGTTGTTTGCAGCTTAATGTGATAATCCTTTGAGGGGTGTCTTTAATGATACCTAGTTATGTACTGGCTTATAATCTGCTGGTTTGAGGTTTTTGGGGTTAAAGTAGAGATTCCATCTGTTGGTTTGAGGTTTTTTGGAGTTAAAGAAGAGATTCCATGACATTTGCTTCTAGGTCATGCTGGTTAGAATGCTTCATTCAAGTAGAATACTCATGACAATTCAAGTGTAAAGAAAAAGATCTATTAGTTTATGGGAGTTGGTAAGTAATAAAAACATGTGTTTTAGATGTATATATGTTTCAGTGGGTTTATTTGGATTGTTTTAACCATATGGGATTAATATTCTGGGCAAGGATCCAGACTCTGTGTGTTTGCTTCATCCAGTTATAAATCTGGGGGATCCAGCAGTTACAAATTCTGCTGTACAAGACTTGAGGAATCTGTGCAACCTTCTAAAAGTGTAATTATACTAGAAATAAACAGATCATGGCTAAGATCCTAATTGTGCTTTTATCAGTAAAAGGTTTCTGGGGCTTTTAGTAAGCCAGAATTCCATTTAGGTTTTTTTTCAAGTTTGACTTTTGATATTCATCATTAGCCAGAAGCAGGTGCTGCAAATTCATCATATTGAATAGTTTCCATTTTCCAGTAGAATAACTTAGTGCTTCTGGTATAAACCTGGTTTCTGTGAATATACTCCCTATTTGTGGCAGAAAACATGTTACTATTATTGTTGCTATTATTATTAAGCTGTTGGGGTTATCTGTTTTGCAGTAGAACATATCTGTAACAGTGTGATACAGCTAATATCGTGACCATCTCACCTGGCCAATTCTGTCTTTTATTCTTGTAATTCCTTTTTGTTATTGTTTGGGTTTTTTTTGTTTTTTTGTTTGTGGGTTTTGGGGCGGTTGCTTGTTCGTTTTGTTTGTTTTAATACTGATTAAGATCTCTTGGGCAGTATCTGTCTTCAGCTGAATGAACATCATTTAGCATAGAGCACGACAGCAAAATTTAGGGCTTTCTTATTTTTCCAGATGCTGATGTCAGTGGGCAGTGACAGCCTACAGTGGCAGTATGTGATATTGGCCTTTATATGTGAAACGATTTTTTAACCAGCCAGTGGTATGCTAATTAATTGGTAATCTTATTGGTACCCTAATTAAGAGCTACTCTCATATCAAACCTGTGTTTGAACAGCTTTGCTGCTGCAGTTGGTGGGCATTAAAATAATTTCTGTATTTTTTCTTCCCTTTGCATTTCCCAACTTCGAGAGACATTTGACCCTCTCAGTGTGTGTGTTTTATGTAGGAAGACACTTCTCTTTTGTAAAGCACCTTAAGTGTTTTTCTTTCCACAGTTTTTTTAAAAGGTTATGCACATTATAATTCTCTGTTCACAGTGTGGAAGATCAATGTATTGAAAAGTAGATAAGTTAATTGTTATGTGATCAGCTATAGCCTTTTGTGTCTAGTTCCCTGTTGCCACAGCAGCTAATAACAGGAACAGCTCAGCTCTATGCACTGCTGTTCAGGCTCCTTTTGTTCTCTAATTGTCATGTGGGCAAAAAAAGGAGTTTCCTCTATTTCATCTTACAATTAATTAGAATGGTTTCCTTTGAAGTATTGTCAAATGCCTCTCATTGTGCCCCAAGAGTAACTAAGAGCTATCTTGGTGGGAAATGGGAGGGAGAGAGTATGGAGAGAATGTTAGGTCCCCTTTGCATGTGTTGTGGCCCACTGGGCTCTTTGGAAGAAAGGGTAGGACTGAGACATGCTGGGTTAAAGCTTGTGCATGGAAGTGCTGGGCCTATTCTTGGAGTCCTGGGGCTCATCACCTGCAATATGGCCAGAATGGCATTGTGGAATACAGTCAGCTTTACAGCAGGCTTGTTTGAGATACTAACAACCTGATATTGAAAGCCTAGAGAAGTGTTGACTGGTTTCTAGCCGTGGTGTTGTCCTCCTCAGCAATTGCTAATGGGATAATGCACAGAGACCATCCGTGGTTCCTTTTGCCATCTGGAATGGCGAAACAAGATGCCTTCCCGGGTAGCTAAGCTGGAAATGCTGTGAGCAGATGCTTAGTCATACATCAGCACACTACTGACTATGTTGCAGGAATACCATTGCTCTAGGAAACACCAACTGGTTTATGTTTCAGCAAAAATCCAGCCTTGACCACTATGACAGGTCTCTCCATTGTGTTGCCTTTGATTTAGTCTGTTATGTAGACCAGCAAAATTAATAGAAATCTTCTCACTCGGGAAAAATTTGTATCGGTTTCTTACAGCTGAGCAGAGGGAAAACATGTTTTATTTTCCTCCGTGTTTGTCAACTTGAGAAAAATAGAAGAGTGGAGACTGAAATCAAGGACTTCAAAGCATCAAAAATATTTTGTAAAATTGTGTTTTCAAAGAAGGCATATCTGTAGACCTTACTGAATTTGTTGGGAGCAAAAAAGGTGTTTTAGAATGAAACTCAGGTTCTCGGGTTATTACTAAGCAGTGAGTAATGTTGCCATATAATGGCACATTTGATTCTTGACTTTGATCAAGTCACCTTGATTTCTTGACTTCACTGAAGTGTTTTAGCATTGTGAATGGTGATTGAAACAAGTGCGAAAGATGTAATCATGTATGGAAATAATTTTTACCCTCTGCTGCTTTTCTGTCAAGGAACCTAGATACTTGTTTTGTTAGAAAGAAAATAAGTCTTTTGATAAAAAAGTAAGATTCAAGATTTGAAAATTTTGGGAGTTACTGTTTGTGTTTGCAGGTGTTTTTTGTGATTTGTTTGTTTGAGGGTTTGTTTTTTTTTTAGGACATATGGATAATATGATAGCAAAAGATCTCCAATACAGTAATTTCTCAGTTGCATATCTGTTAGCCTAACATTACTATTATTACCCTTAATTTATCCTTCAAATATTTCTGGAAATCGTAAAGGTGAATGTGGCTTGGGTTTTGTTAGACTTATTCTTTCACATATACTTGTAAACTTTTATTTGTAAACAATGTCTTTTCTCTGAGCTTTGTCTGTACTGGGGTTTGTTGGAGATGAGGATAATAGTAAAGGTGTGCTAGGGATGTTATTCCAGCTGTTGCAAAAAAAAATGCATTTGCCAGGATGAAATCTATTCCATGCTCTCACAGCCCTGTGAAACATATTAAACATCTGCAGCTCTATTTGTTAAGAGATATTCTGGAGTTTTATGAGATCTGAACTTCCAGATGAAATTGGATCATTGTTGCTTCTTGAGAAGAAGAAATTGCCCAGCAGAAAATAGTGATTAGTTTTTGAACTGAGAGCTCACTTGTACCCAGAGGTAGCTCATCTGCTGTAAACTCCTACTGGGGGTATGGCAAATGCTGCAGTTACTTCAGCTGGGGAAAAAGTGCACTGCTGTGCTTTCAAATACATGGTTATCCAAAGCTAGCCTCTGCATCAAAACCCAAACAAATTATATCTGTGCTTTTATCCCAAACAAACCCTTCTCAATCCATTTCATCAGCCCCCACAGAGCAACCATGAGATTTGTGAGTCCTTTCCACCGTCTGAGGGTGGACAGTCACATCCACTCAGATAGAGTGTAACACTCAGATCATTTGATCTGGGTTCATGTTTGTGATGGGCAAGGGGAAATGAGGCCAGGCAGAAAGGGAATGAAGGGGTCACGAGTGCTTTGTCTTAGATGGTGATTTTAGTTTGTGCTGAAAATATACCAACCTTCTCTTTGCCATTGTAGTGGAAGACTTCACATAGAGGAATTGCCCCAAAGCCTTTGTGACATGTGAGGAAAAGACTGAGAAAAGTTCATGGAATGAGTGATTAGAAAAACCTTTTGTGAGAGCATGGGAGATGAGGTAGTAAAATATGGGAAAGGAGACAAAACTGAATTACTATATAGTATGGGAAAATGGAGTACCAAGCTCTACTTGAAAGGGACAAGAGAGGAAAAAACCTGCAAGAAATGAGATTTCAGGAAATGAACATTCCACATTGTATTTCATGTCATGTCCTATGGAGACAGTAATGAATATAATGAAGTATTAGGCACCCTTATTTTGTTTAGAATGTAATTACAGGAAACTCAAACTAATGGACTGTTGGAGTTAAGCTGTCAAGTCTTCAGTATTCCAGCTGGGATCAACTGTTGGATATTTGGACTCGCTATGTCCTCATCACTTCAGAAATGGGAGTGAGGAAAGCACAACACCTCAGTTCTCATTCAGTCAGCAAATGTAGGAATGAAGTTGCTACATTTAATACTTAAATTCTGTGTTAGTTGCAACATCTATGTTTTTTTTGTAAGGTATTTAAAACATCCTTTCATTACTGTTTTGCAACAAAGACCAGCGTGACAGCTCTGTCTCAATACTGTGCAATACAAAGGTGATCACCAAGCCTTATTTCATTTTTAAAAACAAATTATACATACACATGCTACTGAATGCAGACCAACACAGTAGCTACTCCAGGGCTAATTAGTCCAGAGTTTGACCCAGACAGATGGCTTTGACAGGTGTCAATTCGATGGCTTGACTGAAAGCCAAATACCTGGGTGGCTGTACAGCTGTATTCCCTCCTCACTCCTTGTGCTTCATCCTCCCATGCCGACCCATGAGTTAGGAGAATTTTGTGTCACAGGATGGTTTGTGAAATATATCGCCTTTGCTTGCTCATACACTCTGCCCAAAGCTGTCCCATGGTAAACCTCAGTTCTTGTAATAGAAGAGAAAATGGATAACTGTTCCTTAAGCACCTGCTCTGTGCCAGTCCAGACTTTGTAGATGTCTGTCTTAACCCATCTCAGCCAGCCCTTTTCCAGTCTAACAAGCCCTGTGTATCTGTTCAGCCTTTGAAAATTCTTCCTCATCTTTCTTGTAGCCTTTGTAGCCTTGACTATTTAGTTACAGTCTGCCACTTTTGCCTCACTCTTTCTCCATGCTAGGAGGCAATATTTTATAATTTACTAGTAAGCTTTATAATTTTTTTTGGTTTTGACTTGTCTTGCTCATTTAGATTAGTTAATGTGTATTTGTAGAGTCAGTTTGGTGAGTGATTATCACCCTTTTTCTATCTCGGAATCAAAAGCCAGCCTCCTGGAGGTACTCCAAATCCTTCAGGACAGCATGAGCAAGCTCATATCTGGCAGTGCTGGCCAGCTGACAGGTGCTTTTTTATGTAGGAGGACAATGACAGGCAAGATAAAGGAATTAGACAGGAGACAAGAAAGCAGAGACTAAGGCAAAAGGCTTTATTCATCAATAAAAATGATTTTTGTTATGTGATATGGTTTTTGCTCCCTTGTGCCATGCAAGTATCCTAAAGGATATTGGGGAAGGGATGAGGAGCAGCAGTATTTTTAAAGAGGTTAAATTTGCCGCATCTGCCTTTACTCTCTTTTGCAACGTTCCTGTACCTGTTCTATATGTTCTTTCATTTCTCAGTGTGTGGGCTGCTGTTTTCATGACATCCCCTGGCTCCACAGTTCTGAATGACTCTCCGTGTGTTGCAAAAGATTGAGAGAGATGATGTACCTGTTGACCTTTGCAATAGAAAAATTGGGAAGTATAGACAAGATGAAGGTCTGTGGTGTGGGTTTTTTAACATCTTGTTTTTGGGGGTTGTTTGCTTTATGGTGTGATAAAAGATGGTTTGCATGGAGTTTAAAATACTACCTCAAAGCCTGTTCTGCTTTCACTTTTTTTTTTCTTTTATGATGGCTGGTAAAAAAAAGGGTCAGCTAAGGGTAACTTATATGTCCTTCTTATGTCATGGCGAAGCGTCCATTTTGTTACTGACTTAACTTTAATAGCAACAGAAGGAGCTGGTAGAGAGCATGGAAAAATTAAGGGTGGCAAAAAGCTGGTTGATATTTGCACACGAGACATGTTGTAATGTACTGAAGACTATTGGAGATCAGCTTTGTGATTACTTAAATGGCTGCACATGTCAGTAAGAGGGGAATACACTGTTTAGCAAGAGTTTATGTGAAGCAGATGGATTATCCTTATCTGTTGTAGATGGAAAGCCTTAATAGCAGGTGAAGGTATAAACTGCTATTGAGCCTTTAATAATGAGCAGAGCCTACACTGTCTTTGTTAGGGCACGTACCTTGACGTAAATACAGGCAGAATTTGTACTCATGAGAGCTACTATTTATGTGTCTATATATGTATGATGAAAACATTCAAAACTAGGAAAACTTTAAAAATTACGCATATTGGTATATTTGGTTTTGCTAATGGAGAATTTTATGATGCTCTGCACAAGGAGGAGAAACTTAGTTTAGCTCAAAAAGGTGAAGACAGGAAAGGGTGAAAGCTCATTACCAAAGCTGCTCCTTCTGTAATACTATTGATACAAAATGTTTCTGCCTCTGCTTTCTGTCAACAGAGACCACTTGAATGCCCTTAAAATGAGGTAATCTCTTTTATTATTTAAAATCAGTCTTTTAGATCTATTTTTCTGGCATCTTTGTCATGTCAGTGATACTATTTTGCATAATCCTATTGCCTGAAGCTAACTGGAGAAGAAAGAGTTTTGGACACATTGGATCTCATAGAGTCTCATAGGTAGTTCAGTAATTTGTTGGACCTCCAGAAAAAAACAACTTCATGTGTCATAAAAAGAAGTTTGAGTCAAACGATTTTCCTGGAAATGGCAAAAGGAAGTTGGTGTAACAAATAAAACACAAGGCGTTCAGGGCAGCCTTCAGGCTGAATTTGCAAAATGAACATTTTAGATTGGACAGGTATAAAAGCAGCTCAGACAATTCACATGAGGTAATTACAGAATGTCTGGAAATGATGAAATGAAAACCATCAACATCTGCTTTTCTTGTTTTGGGAACAGTGGGCCACCCTGCAGATTGAGGAGGGAGTGAAAAAGCAGAAGGCACTGGCACTCGAAAATTTAATCTCCACTGGTAAGATCTCTGGATGAAGGGGACACGGCACTATTTAGCTTGTAAAAAATAAAGGCAATTATTTAATACAGTCTTACTTAGAATGGCATTTGATGGGCAAATATCTGTTGAAGTTACAAACTTACAAAAGCATGTTATAAACAAGGTAATCTCTGAATGTCTGAGTCTTGTGAATAAAAGAAGTTTGAGATGAGTGTGGGTACAAAAAGACATTGCTGATAAGCATTTGGGAAGCTGTCCCTGTTTTCATAAGTCTTCTCCCTGTTTTCATAAGTATTCTGTGCTTTCTGGCTTCCTCAGCTGTCTCCTTAGAGGACTGGGAGGATTTCTTTGTTCTTTGTGCTTGACATGGCTCTGCATGGTTCTTTTGCTTCTTGTAACTCTTAGCATGCAAAAAATCTAGAGTCTCTCAAGTAAGAGTTACAGCATCCTATGAATCAGTAAAAATTTGCCCTCTTCTGTAGGCATGAGGATAAAATCCAATTTTTTTTTTCCCCCAACTATTTTTTCTTTCTTCTTCGACCAAAGGGGAGTGGGTTAAGTTCTCATAGTAATCCTTTTACTTGTAGTGCCATTTTTAGTCCTTAGTCACATAGGCTGCTTGGTTTGTCAGCTAATGATTTCCTGGGTGTTGAAGGTTTGACTAAAATGCAGCTGGAGGAAAGTCTTGTAATTCTGATCAGGGGGCAGTATGTTGATCAAGATAAATTAAGTGTATTTTTATAATGCATATTTAATGTCATCCAATACACACCCCCCCCCCAAAAAAAAAAAAAAATCAAAAGAATTTTAGTCACTGTAATCAGCCAGATAACAATCTGGTCTCAGAGTGATCTCAGTAAACTTGACTGAGGCTTGCTGTTTGACTGCCCTGTGGAGTGTAATTTTACAAATAGCAGAGCAAGAATGGGTTGTCATTCTTCCTGCACAACATGTCTGTGTAATGCTATGTATGGCTGGGGGGTGGAAATTTAGACACTTTAAAGTTTCTTGGTAGAGAAGTGAGTCTTAAAGAAGAAGGGATGGGGGAAGATAGAAGGTTCCAAGGAAAAAAAATGCCAGAGGAAGGTGTTTGTTGCAGTTGGGAAACAAAAAACTAATCAACACAGGAAGAATAACAATCACACAAACTCTGCCTGAGTTTGAGTCAGGGCACCAGGAGGGATCTGCCATCTTGGCAGTGTATTGGTGGCATTTCTAGGTGTGAGTACCTATGTTGTTTGGTAAACAACAATGAAATAGGTGTTGTGCTCAATGTTTTATTTGCAGCTTGATCAGAATCCTTTTCTCCTTCCTCAACATTTTAGGGGGGTTATATGCCATAGGATTGGAGAAGTAATTTGTGGAATGAACTGTCAGTAAATGGGGCATAAAAATGCCATTATGGTGCTTGAGTAGGAGGAGAACTGTTTCTAAAAAGCACATGTATTTTACTCTGTTTGGAATCCATATTATTCGTTTCACTGTGTGGAAGGAAGACTCATTTCCTCGTGCAGGGATCATCCAAAAAGATGAGACCCCCATGGAAGAGGAGATTGCTGGCTGGTGCCAAGGATGCTTCAGCCTTGCTGATGTCATGTACTTCTCCAAGAAGGGCTGTGAGGCAATTGCAGAAGATGAAGTCACTCGACGGTTCTCCTCCGAGGAGCTGTTGTCCTGGAATCTCCTCAGCAGAAACAATGCCAACCTGCACCATGTCAACTGGAAATTGGCTGCTGTTTGGGTCACTGGCATCCTAATTCGGTATTGCCTCCTGCTGCCTTTCCGGTGAGCCAGATGGAGTTTGTTGGGATCATTGTTCATGGTACTTTCTACAGAAATTGTGAGATAATATCCTATTGGCTAGTGCAGGAAGGAGAACTTGGCATGACTATTTCAAGAAGCCATCTACACTCAAATATTTCCATTAAAAAAAAAAACCCCTCAAATATTTCCATTAAAAAAAGGTAAATTTCTCATGTTCCATATGTTTTATTAGTAATTAATTTGTTTTTAAAATCCAGAAAAATTGGATTAAGTGGTTTGCATGCTAGTTAGCTAGTGGTATGTTGTTAGTTAGATACCATTAATGCTGGGAGGAAGCTTTGTGAAGTGGATCAAAGGACCAAATAAAAATACTTTCTTACTTAGTCCTTCAGTTTTGCTTCTTGGCGTTTAATAAGGATTATTTTACTTTGTAGCATCTGCTTGTCTGTTTTCAGCATCCTGTTGCTGGTGTTGGCCACTGCAGTAGTAGGACATTTTCCAAATGGCAGGTAAGCATTTGCTGAGGGCTCTTTTGACTTCTTTATTTCTTTAAGGATTTGAACTAGTACTTGGAACACTCTGCTTGAGTCCGGAAGATTGATGTGGACTATCATGGGGTGACTTTTTCTCTCCTGTAAACTTATAGAGTGATGTGAGAGAGAGTTATGGCAATGGCATCTGAAGGCAGACATGCAGTGTAAGCCTTAATATGGTCTTTGTAGTAACAGCAATTGGGGATAATTCAGAGAGTTTACATGCACTATCCTATGTGTGACTCCATAGAACTGGAAATGGATCTATGGCTTCATTTCTTTTAGAGTTAAAGGCTGGCTGAGCAACCACGTTCAGATGATATGTGCCACCTTAGGTGTCCGATGTCTGAGTGGCCTTGTTCATTTCCACAACAGGTGAGTGATACCATCCTGCTCTTGTTACTCTGGAGCTGATTTCTCGCAGTATTTAACATCTCAAGTTTTGGATCAGGATTCTTATTCCATTACTGCATGGATGCTGTGATGGCACCGTTTGATCCAAAATGCTCTTAGGATCACCTAGACTCTGCCAGGACATTTGCATGCTCTGCTGTTTCGTGTTGTGTGTTGGTAGGGTGTGTAGGTGGCGTAGTACTGCCTTCTTGGTTAAATAGACACTTAAATATTGTTCAGGGTTTGCCACCTGACGGGCCCTGTAGTCTGGAAAATAAAATCTAGCTAATTACTTTTATGGTTGTCATTGCAGGGAAAACAAACCACAGAAAGGAGGCATCTGTGTAGCCAACCACACATCTCCATTGGATGTCCTAATCCTGACCAGTGATCGATGCTATTCCTTGGTATGAACAAGACAGTTGGCAAATATCAGAAATGTTGAGGTGCCTGTAGATGTAGCATTGGGTAAGAAGATAAACTTCCTGGTAGAAAGGCTGGGATTTGACAGCATTCAAACTCACATTCTGGACTGCAAAAAAACAGATGTAGGCAGGTGTGTGCACTGACCAACAGGATTGGCATAATTTGTCAATAAATTTAGAAATGGCTGCATCTGTGTTTAGAATTTTATCATTTAAGTGCATGTGTTGTGTGTGTTTGCTTTGTAACAAGTTTCTTTTGGGCTTACAGGTTGGCCAGGTACATGGAGGGCTTATGGGACTTATTCAAAAATGCTGCACGCGAACATCTCAGCATGTCTTGTTTGAACGCTCAGAAATGAAAGACCGTCACCTGGTGAGGAAAAAGTAAGGTAGTGAGATGTTTGCTTCATTGTCTGGTCAGGTGTGGTAATTTGTCATCAGTGTTGTCATTTTTGTCGTCAGTTGTCTTCTTTCTTTTCTTTTTGCCGGGGGGGAATCTGATGTTTTGATTTTGTTCTTTATGAGGCTGGAGAGGAGCTACATGCTCTTGAGTAATTGGAAAGACAGTTGGAAAATGGACAGATTTTGGTGTCAATAATATGCTTAGTGATGATACTCATGGTTTTAAGTGATGCAGCAAATGTAGTAAGATAGTGGCCTGTCACTTAACTAGATGTGGAGAATCATTAGATACGCATAAAAAAGATGAAAACCAGGAATTTGGAATATATTTCAGTCTAAAGGAAAGTTTGACTGCATGCATAGCTGGAGTCTGGGAAGTTATTTTCACGTCCTTCAAGTACCACTATTCTCTGGTTAAAATGGTAAAATGAAACTTCATAGAGTTTTGTAGAAAATCTACTTATTTAATTAGCAAGAGATACTGAAATAAAAGCCTGAAACCAGCACATATCCCAACTGAGGCTACTGACCTGCAAAGGGCAATTGGGCAAGGGCTTTTCTTGTCCTGTGTAAGAGGTAACAGAGGTTTAGATTCTTGGACAAATATAAATATGACGTATACACTGAAATTTTATTTTCTCTCCACAGAATTAGAGAACACATTGCAGATAAGGCCAAGTTACCCATTTTAATTTTCCCAGAAGGTAGGAAACAACTATATTGATTTTATTGCTCTTTGCACTTCTTGCCATTGAGTGCAGTTTATTATATCCAGTGTCTACAAGTGAGGTGTTTGTTTCTAGTTTAGAAAATTAATTAGCTCTTCTGAGATATAAAAAGTCAGGTTCTAGTATTTTATGACAGTTTTATGGCAGTTTATTTGCTTCAGCATATAATACAATGAAGACATACAAGGCTCTGGGATTATGTTCCAGAACTAAAACTTACTTTCTACTTTAGTAACTAAGTCTCCTTAAAACAGTTTAGGATTCATTTCCTGATACTTTTCTCAGAGCGGATTAAACTCTTCATCTGTTTTAATTCTTACCAGGTACCTGCATTAACAACACATCAGTAATGATGTTTAAGAAGGGAAGCTTTGAGGTAGGAGGGACCATCCATCCAGTAGCAATCAAGGTACTGTAACAAGTTTTCCAAACATGGAAGGATCGTTTGCAAAAGCTTCTCATGTCAGAGAAGCTGTTCATGTGTAAACCTTGAAAAGGGGTATGTTTGGTGTGAATAAAGTACTGAATAAGCCCTGAGAAACTTTTTGTGGTTTTAAGCAGTATGGGAAATGCTTCATTTCTGTGCTAGGGCTGCTGGCTCTTGTGTGCTGTGAGGATAAAGGCAGTTTTCTTGGCACTTCCAAGTCTTTCTGAGTAGCTTTAGCCAAGTCACCCTAGATCCAGATACATCAGTTACTTTTTCTGGAACTCTAATGTTGCCTGATCCTATGGAACTTGTTAAAACCAGTGTGAGCGTTTTCAAGGAAGCCTTTGTAGTCGTCATATCTGTAGATAACGAGTTTTTACACTTTGAGTAAATCTTTTGCAATAGTAGTATTTCAACGGGTCTGTCACAGTTTGGGTTCATGCATTGCTTGTAAAGGTTAATGGTTAGAAACTTGTAATAAATGTTGGAGCTTTACTCTGAATTTACTGATGCTTTTAGGAGGTGTGATTAGATTTGCCCCTTATTTTAGAAGTTAAATTGTGACTTTGTGGCCAAAAAAAGCAGTTTATGTGATTTAAACTAAGGTAGATTATTCTTCTTGTCTTCCAGTATGACCCCCGCTTTGGAGATGCCTTCTGGAACAGCACAAAGCATTCCATCATGACCTATGCTTTTAATGTGTTAACCAGCTGGGCTATTGTCTGCAATGTGTGGTACCTGCCACCAATGGTCAAAGAGGTTCTTACACTTTTGTATGTTTTGAAAATGCTTGTGAAATGTTGCCTGGAAGGATGTCTGTGTTACTACATAAGGTGCTTATGGATCTCTCTAGATAACTTAATGGAAAAAGGCCGGGAAGCCCTGCTATAGTCTTAAAATTAAGAGTGTGGATTTATGTGGGATGCATTTCCTGCTCTGGCCAGGCCTGGGATCTCAGGCTGTGTGTTTTTTGAGATTTCCCCAGAAACCGGAAAGCCTCCCATTTAGTTCTCTTTGGCACCAAACGTGACAAACCAGCATCAGCTGAAACTGCCCTGCAGGTCACATTTGGCTTGTGCATCTGGAATAAACCCCAGTGCCTTCTGTCTGACAAAACCTGTCTCTTTAGGTGAGGCACAGAGAAAATGTCTATGTTGTACAGCAATTAATTCACATATTTTTTTCAGGAAGAAGAAGATGCTGTTCACTTTGCTGACAGAGTCAAGACTGTCATTGCTGCTCGGGCAGGAATGTCTATGCTTCCTTGGTAAGAAGCAACACCTCTGGAATTTGGTTTAAAGCATATTTAGGTGTTCTGTATTCTGAAACATTAGCATGGAATCCTTTTAAACTTGCTTTGTTTGCACTGTAGTGCACCACCCTTAGTGACTCTGAGTCAAAAAATATTACTTTATTACTTGAACAATTCCATTAGAATAATTAGAATAAGATAGTATATAGAGAGAAACAGAGCTGACAGGTGGATCTAGACAGCAGTCAGTATTGGGTGAAGATTAATTACTTGCCTGTTAAATGCTGGGTTAAAAGAAGGACATTGTTGTGTGGAAAGTCTTAGCAGTATAAATCACTTAGCATTGTCTTACAAAAGTCACCATTAAGAGTGGAAACTGCTTTGACTACACAGTCTAAATATAGTAGTGTTTTTCTGCTTTCACCCTGAAGTGAGTTTAAGGCTGTTTCTTGTCTGTATCTTTCAGGGATGGGGGACTGAAAAGGAAAAAGGTCAAGGAGTCTTTCAAGGAAGAGCAACAGAAAAAGTATTGCCAGATAGTAATAGAAAATGGATCTGTGGTAAACAGAAATGTTTGTTAAATGCTATTTATTTTATCTCATTTTTCCATGACTTACCTCTACCAGAAAATAGACTGATTTTATATTAAACCAAACATGTTTTCCTTCTATCCCGGTAAGATATTTTGCATGTGACACAGCAGGGTAACCGTAAAGAGATAACCTTATTTAATGCAAAGTACTGTAATTTTATAAATAAGAAAACATACAATATGGTAGTCAAATTCTCCCTGTTGCTGAGAAGAATCTACAATAAAATTAATTATGTTCATTAAAATACAATTTAAAAATATTTGCAATACCTTGAGGACGAAAATGGTTACTTATAATAAAACACCTCCGTACTCTTAGACTTTCTCAGTGACTAGGACTAGAAGTATTCCTGTGAGCCACAATAACCATGCTGCTCTAGAGACAGGTCTCCTGATGTCCGAAGACATGAAGCAGTTCACCAAAATATGTTTTCTGAATTGCATGTTGGACAGGAAGTGTTGGATGTCAGAGGAAAAAAAGCAGGTGCTGACTTTCCCCTCTGTGTCACAAGACCAGGGATGGCGTGGTTGAAAGTTTTCTGCTCTTTGTCAGAGCAGAACGGTGTCCAGGGCAGCGTGTCCCTGATGCCTGGGTGTGTCAAGCTGAGATAAATTAGTCACAGCCAAGGACAGTGTCATAAAGATATACAGTGTTTTTAAATTATGCCTTGTGGTTTTGTTATGTCCCTTTCTGTGTCTGGTGTCTGTTTGTTTGCATTGCATAAGTTAAAGAAAACATGTGATGTGACATCCACTGTCCTCTGTTGCTGTTATTTCTGGATAGCCACCTACTTTGTTACCACTGGATATGAAGGCTGAGGATCTGTCCTCTGACAAGCCCACCATCCAGGAATAGAGCAAGTGTACTTGAGAAGTATGCAATGGGAATATTTCCATCTCCTATAGTATTTATTGGTATAAAATATTTGTTCTCCTGGTAAGTAGCTCCCATATGGAAGGATCTGGCTTCTTTAGCAATCTGAATGAAACACACACAAATAGGTGCTGTTTTGTGCTGCAGTGTGCTAATAGGATTTTTTGCATATTGATGCTGTTCTAGAGATTTCTCCCTAGCAGAAGCCTGTACCATCCCATGCTGTAAGCTTATTGGTTTACCCCTTTTCCCCTCCCTGGCTCCACCCCTCTGGCTTTCCCTGGTTAGCTCTTCTGAGTAACCACGCCTCTCTTCCCTCTCCTGATAACCCTCGGAGGGAGGCTCCCTCGGGGTTCACCACCTCGGCTTTCCAGCACTCCGCATCCTCCTCTGCCTCTCCGCCCCTCTCCACCATCCTCTGACCCTCGACTGTGGACCTTGAATAAAATCCCTGGAAACCTCAGATGGTGATCCTGCATTTCTTTCATCGGCACGCCTCCACGGTCACTCGTGTCCCTTGCACCTCCACCGCCTGCCACAGCCACGTGTGTCTGCCTGGCGTGTTCTGGCCCCGGGCGGTCCCCTCCACATTGCGGCGTGAGGTGGCCGTTCGTGAATTGTGATACTGCGCTGCCGCAGTTTTGGTCAAGGTGCTCTTAAGACAGACATTGCCAAGAACAGTTAATAATGTTTACATGACAGCAGCCTGTTGGCTGAAGTCAGAGGACAGAGGACCAGTCTTGGTGAGCACAAATACACCCTGCAGAGAGACAAATACACAGATACAACTCTGCCCAGCCCTGGAGAGTTTAGAAAACCAATATCCGGGTGAGGGGCTAACAGAGCCGATAACTGCCCTGAGGCTGCATGGCACAGAGGTAGCATGGAACTGAGCTCTCTTCTTCTGTGGCCAGGCCTGGCATTGCTACAGATATGTGAATTCCTTTAGTGGATCAGTCAGTCCAAGTGTTGGTGTCATGGGTAAGAAGCAGGAGAAGCTACCCTTTTAAACAGCTTTTTACCCACCCAGGCAAAGAGAGTGCCAACAGTAAGGGAAATTGCCTCAGGTTCTCTTGCTGTGGAACAGGTCTACAGTCTGCTGCAGCTCCCAGCTGCAGTAAGATGTGCTTCCATGGCTCTTTCAGCTGTTGATTTATTTTCTAGGTATAAAAATGTTAAGAAATGTGATTAACAATCCCGATAACTCTCAAATGTCTTCAGTGTGCCAGAGTTTAAAACTGGAGATTTTCCTTCTGTGGGACTGATTTCTGAGAGTTGCTAACAGAGACTGCAATAAGACAAGGGCTAGGAGCGTCCTTCCAACAATACTCAGTGGTTTCTTCCTGCTCAGAGGTAAAATGGGAGACTGAATAGGCAAAAAGAGGGGCCAGACACAGGAAAGTATGAGGAGATAAAGAACAGCTGTTGGAAGAGAAATGTTCTGCTTCTGTCAGAAATTAGGAAATGATGTGCCCTTTTTTCCTGTCCTGCAACACATCTTCAGCTCATCAGGAGGAGCCTTGGAATGTGTGATTCTCACTATGGTTATGATTCCAAGTTGTGTAAAAGCAAAGCTCAGACCTCTATGTGAGTATTACATAGCATCTGTGAGGGAATGATGGAATTGTCAGTTTTTGTCTGCCATTTTTTGGCTGTCTTGATAAAAGAAGCTGAAAACTCTGAGAAGTGGGTAGTTATATAGAGAGTGGGGAAATGTAAAGCAAGTGATGAACCCCAGAACTTGTCAATGAGTGAAGTGTGCTTTGTTAGCTGCTGGTAAAAATGCCAGCCTGACTTGAAATAGAGACTACTTTGTCTTGCCCTGCTTTAAAGAAGTGTTTCTGAATTTTGGTGTTATTTTCTCTGCCTGCCTTCTACCTCCTCCTTTCTTTTCTGTTGAAATGCAAATGAAGTACAGAATACATCAGCAGTGCCCTTGGCAATTGCTTTTACCTGAAATTGTATACTGCCCTTAGAGTGCCAAGATTATGGAGGAATTTATTATCCAGAAGGGCTCCACAGATAAGCGTGTCTTCTTCCTCCAGGAAGAAGCAGGCCATAGTAACAGTAAAAAGAACGTGTTCTCATGACAACATAGGAGGGGGAAGCTGACAAACATTGTAGGTAGCCTTGCTTTGTAACTTGGTGTTGCTGGCTGGTACCTGTGTATGAAGCATGTAAGTGATGCTAGCAGTTGCTGTGGCACTAATGCACCAGGAAACGGAAACAAACCACAGCAGTCCTAGGTGCATTCATCCCAAACTTGAGCTGCCTAAGGAAATGAGCCACGAGTAGAAAATAAGTGTAGGTTGGAATGAATGAGTAAAATAACTCCTTCTCGCTATGTGGGTGAGGCAGAGAACAAAAATAGCTGCTGTTTCTAAGTCTTGAAGACATCACTGTTGGAACAGCTGTGTGGTTGGAAAACCAGATACAGTAAAAAAACTTTTCCTTTAGGTCCTTAATGAAACTCAGGCAGTGTGCTCATTTTTATAATACTCTTTCACTCTAGCATACCTGCATGTTAAGACTGATTGATGTAGCTCGAATGCTTTATTCCCTTGGCTCGAAATGTCTTTTTCTACTGCTGTGTCTTACATTTGGGAGCGTTTGAAATGCTCATCTCCGATTTTTCCCAGCTAGCTCTCGGTTCAAGGCGCCCTCCTGACTGCATCTCTGAGCATTAGCAGAGATGTGCAACGGGGGCCATCTAGTGGCATCTAGTCATTGGCTATAAACTGCTTTGCTCTCTGAAAACTTGGAAATAACGTTGCATACCCCAAACACTGGGTTTTTGAATACTGGTTGTGGCTTACCACCAGCAAAACTTGTGCTTGCTTGATGTTTCAGCAACCTATGCTGTGTGGGGTTTCTCCAGGCCATCTCTTCCTGGTGGAAAGCCAAAATCAGATCTGCTTCTGTCCTGTAGTTCATTCAAAATCAAGTAGGGGTCTAACCCATGAGCTTTTATTTGTATTTTAAATTCAGTAGAGGCGATAAACCTGGGATGATCCTGGAGGCAGTACAACTTCTTAATGCTGTTTGCTCTGGGACTGGGGATACTTTCAGAAGAAAACAAGTTTTCAGGATAATAAGGGAGATGTTCTGAACTTGTTTTCTACCAGCATGCATTTCCTTGAACTGTAGTGAAACCAGCAGTTAGTGCCAAATTTAACAATGCAGAGTTTCACTCAAATGCTTCCATGTGCATCTTGCCCTGAACAAAACCAAGAAAAGCAGCCTGGGCAGCTCCTCACCTGGTGTTTGATTTTAGCCTCAAGGCACTCTGAGGAACATATTTTGGTTCCATGTCCAGTCTGAGGCCTGATTTCAAGCAGACCAATGGAGATTGGCCACATGTGTCACAGACCAGACCTCTGGGGTTTCTGGCCTCCTTGTGGGATTTGCTTTTGGAAATGTCTCTGCTGAGGTGCTGTTCAAGCTCTTTTGAGTCGGTTTCCCAGCTGTGGCACAGATTGTGGAGATGACCAGTGAGGAGTTCACAGGTTCCTTTGTTGTTGGAAAAGGAGGCTTGGAAATTAGTGGACATCCAGCACATAGAGAGGCCTTCCTGGCTTTTTGGTTTATTGTTTTGTTGCACACACAGGAAGGACCTTAGCTTTGTAGCCTTTTCTCCTCTCCCCTCCTCCTCTATTTATTATTCTATTTAAGGATGGCTCCTCAATTAGTATACCAGACTCCTCTGTGAGCAGAGTTCATCGTGATCAATTGTCATCAAGGTTCACGTTTAGTACATCCAATCAATGCTATTCTATATAATGGCTGTGGTATTGACTGATTTCTGATTTTACAGTATGTTGAGCCCTGTTGAACTCTTTTAATATGATAATTGCTTTACTAATCAGTAGTCATGATTTGTGTGCAGTTGTGGATTTTTGACATCAGTTGATATCCCTTGGTATTTCTATTTGACTGTGTAAAAGATGCATGTGGTGAATGATGTGTAATATCTAAACTGTGGATATTAATCAGAGTAATATTGGGAAAAGTACTACATCCTTGCCTATCAAACTTTTAAGAAGTACGTTATTAAATAATTTGGAAAGGTTTATTTCTTTTCACAAGGGATAGTTATTAATAACTATATTATAGGTTTATACAGACATCTGTTAAACAGCCTGTTTTGTAAGCATTCAGTAGTTCATCTATTAAATATTGTGTTTTTCAATTATATAATAGATTTTTTTAAAAAATGGTCATCATATATGCCTATGTGCAGTCTCCTCATATAATTTATAACTTAAAATAAGATATATGTACATGCATTCAGTGAAATAACTGAAATATGTTATAGTTCAAAAAACCACTTCTGTCTTGTGTTTTATTAATATAATTTTCTGGAATCCACCTACAAGGGATTAGAAGGAGAGATATCAATATAGAAATTACATTCCTATTAGATTTGAGCTGAGGCTGACTTCTATCCAGGTGCTGTCTTAAGACTTTTGGTCGTTTTAGTTATTCTTTTCATGTTGCAGTGTCCGTGTGACAAGGGGATCTGAGTGCATGGTGCTCATGGATTACACTGCATGGTAGGACCAGGAGATGGTACCCCTGTATGTGTGTCTAAGCTGCCATGAGGACTAGAACCTTATCAATGCTCTTTTGGGAAGTGCAAGCTTTAATATCACTCGAGGGAAAAAAAAAACCAAAACTAAAAAAAAACCAAGATGCAGAGGTAAATTAATTTACTAGCTATCAGTGTGTTTTGTCCTTCCTTAAAATCCCAGCAAGAATGGAATTGTTACCCTGGAAGTTGCAGTCATTAAAGGGATCACCTAGTTCTGGAATGATACTTACATGTTTTTTTCCTTCTCTGTGTCTTCTCTCCAAATGCACTAGAAATCCAGGCTGCCAGGTCATGGTTGACAGCCAAAGGAGGTGCCATCCTTGTGGCCTGCTCCTTGTGGTGATGTCACAAATTCTAGCATGTCTGCTGTGTCGGTTGGTTTTAATAGTAGCTGGATTGCTGAATACCTAGAAACCTAAATTTCCAAATGACAAAATTAAATTCCTTGAGGTGGGACATGCCTGGGTGCTATATTGATGAAGTGCACAGGGCCTATAAGCCCTTGTTTTTGCTGGAGAAAACACAAAAGGCTGCAGCTCTGTCAGTGCACACTGCCAGGCTCAAAGGCTGTATGGAAGCCAAACTATCCATATTTATTTTCAGTGTTATAAGAACTGGAAGTTCGTGATAGCAGACAATAAAATTCCATTTAAGATACAAAGTGAAGCTGAAAACGTCTGACTACTTGCATAAAAGATATAAATTTTTACAGTGAGTTACAGCAAATACAGTGGTAGAGAGAAAGCATGACCTGCCTGCAGCCAGAAGACAGACGAGAGAGTGCAGAATTCCCCGGAGTGGTTTGTTGGCTATCTGCCATTCCTCAACAGCAGAAGATAAAAGGGAGCACTAGGATAACCACCCTGACCCTATTTATTTCCAATAAAACACAGATATTTACATGAGATGAAACTGTTTGATATTCTGAAGCTGCCTGGCTCCAGTGACAGGAGACAAATGAAATGCTACTTTTTATTAGATCTGACCTACCAGAAGCAAATAAGATATGCAATAACTTAGCAAAGGTAGACTGGGACTGCCACATGAGGTCCATGCTGGTTTAACAAGATATCCCCCTTCCTGGAAACCAAGTTTGCAGCCATGTCCCATATTACCAAAACTTGAGAGGTACTGATCATTAGGGGGGAAAAAATAATTATGGCAAAACAAACAAACAAAAAACCCAACAAAAAAACTTTTAGAAAAGCATTATGGTAAGACAGAGGAAAAGGATCAGTCTTTGATTCAATCCAACCCCCTTTAAAATCATGTGTTATATCACACAGCCACATGTATTTAGACAATAAATGTATTCTTGCTACAGACATAAAAATACATTATTGTTAGTGTTAATAGGACGAAAATTAAGAACCTTGGTAACTTCTCACAAAGTTCAAAAACCCCAATGTTTTGTATCCATTTGGAGCACCTGGTTTAGGCAAACTTGAAACATATCACTTCAAACAAAGCTTTTTTTGTATGCACTGTACTTCGTGAAATAAATTGAAAAATAAAGATATATAAAAATGTTTTCTTCCAAGTATAGCAATTCTGGTATATTCTCATGGGATGTTTCTTTCTGGAAAATACTCCATTGGCAAACATGACTAAATGTCGCCTTTCTTCACAAAATAGGCCTTGAAAAATGAAAGCATGGAAAATTGTTAAAACTGGCACTCTTTCTGTGCTTTCATTTGACTCATGCTATCTTACCCATACTGAAAGTATGGCCTTAGTGCTTGAACAAAAAAAAGTACTCCTCTCGTAGGAAAAGAGGCTCACTGGTAAAAGTGAGGCAGAGAAATTTTATGTCCTCACAGATTACAGTGCAAACAAATAGAATGCAATGATGTAATTAATTTGAAATTAAATTATCAGTAGATAGGTGATCAGTGGTTTAGAACAGCTTTATCTTTAAAAGGCAAAGGCCACTTGGTAAAGAGAGAAAGTCGGTTTGTTGGTTTTTTTAAATAAATCAACAGTTTTTGCAGTTAACAGTCAGCTATTCTTTGATGGGAGTGCAAGATCTGGGCAAAGGCTGAACTTCAGCACAGTCATGACAGGACTTTGCCAACAGCTCTGTCATGAGGAGGTGGTTGGATGAGCAGGCATTTTTTCTCCCTGCTGTCCCAGGCAGAGAAGGTATTTTTTTCAAGCAACTCAATAATAGAATTTTTTTTCCAATTTAACAATAATGGCTTTGTGAATTATTCATACAAGCATGGATGGCAAGCCTGGATGCAATAGAGTAAGAGTTTGTGTTTATGTGCAAGTCTTGCCTCTGTCCTGGTTCTGTTCAGCTCACATAGGATGGCTGCCTGTGCCTAAAACTGCCTCCTGTCATAATACATTTTCACCAGTGTTTTTTCCCCACTGGTGTGTAATGAGAGCAGGGGTCAAGCCAGCCACCTTCCCCAGCTCTTAAAACACAAACACTGCTCCCTTCCTACTCTTTGTTTATAGAGCCTGCAGACACTGCCAGCAGGTTCAATAGCCAGGCTGTTGCAGCAAAAAAAGCAATGCCTTAATTCCATGTGATGAATATTACAAGTAGAGGTCTCCAGAACCTTCTTTTGTTGCTCCAGGTACACGGATGGATTTCAGCCCTCTGAGACTCAGGAATTTGCCACATGCCATCAAATTTTACATACACTGTGCCATTTCACTAAAGCAGAGGTTAACAAGCACATAGAGTAAGCCAAATTATTTTCAATTTTCAGGGTTTATTTTCTCAACAAACATACAAGGCAACACTTTGCCTTGCACAGGATTATCTGTATTGCAATTCTTGCTTCAGATGGCAATTTTAAATGTTGCTATCTAAATGAAGGTACTGAAATGTCAGAGAGAAGCAAAGCTGTGTGACCCATTACTGTGATCACTGTACTGTTTTCCTCAGGATCTATACAGCATCCACTGTTGCTACTTGGGCTACATCTGTTCTTTGGATAAATTGAATGAATACTTCTGCTCCTTAATGCCAGATGAAAACAAACCAACCAAGCCTCTGACCTCTACCATTTGCACCCCAATTCACAAGCAAGTACTACAAAAACTGTATCATTTTCTGCTTGGGAAGCAACAGACAAAATAAAAATTTGAAATAAGTTACCAACAGGTGTGTTATAAATATCAACCAGTTTGAAAAGTAATGTTCTTTTGATTTGTTTCTGTTCTGGACTTTGGGCACTTTTAATTGACTTGGATCCACACACCCTTGTAATATCTGAAACCCACTTTTAGTGCAGAGAGTAAGGACTCTTTATTTCCATGTGTATAGCACTGGCAGGTTATTGCTTTCATCCTAACTGGGTCTTTTGGGCATGATCATGACTAAACACTCAGAAGAATGAAGACACTGAAGTGCTGTTTGGCAATATCGGATCTAGCTGGACAATTGTGGTTGCTGTGTCTAGAGGCTTCATCAGGGACCGTCCTGCCTCTGCCTCAGAGAAATTATTTAACCAGATGAGGCAAAGAATGGGACGAGAGACACCAGAGCCAAAAACAGGAGCCATAAAGCAATGCCCTCATCCACATGACTCTCCTGGAAATTGTTCTTCAGGCCTTGGACTACAATTCAGGTTTTTCCTTGGATCCTAAGCACTTGGCTCTCAGATTTGTTTCTGATCTCTCCAACGTGGAGAGGCAAACCAAACACCCCATTTCTATGAAACAGTTATGAAAGATGCATGCAGAGAATATGCTGACTGCTTTTTTCTCGGAAGAGGATGTTATTCCCTTTCCCAGGGATGCTTTGTCAAGGCTGCCATCTCTCTTCAGCCCCTTTCTGCTAACCTGGTATGGATCGTGTCGTGCCAAGTGCTGTAGGGCTGCGGGGCACAGGCCCGGGCAGGCACACCCTCCTCTAGCCACTGTCCACCCCATTTCGTTTCTCTTGGAGCGGCCCGATGCCGGGCTGGGGGCTGGAGCCTCAGTGAATCCTCTTCCCAGCCCAAGCCACGAGACAGCACAGGTGGACCAGCGCAGACCTTGCCCCTTTTCCCTCCTTTCGCTGTCCTTGTTCTCTTTCATATTCACACACCCGGGAGCTTCCCCCGGTTTTCCTTCTCGCGTTTTCTC
>VZRM01004279.1:75447-181630 GCA_013397955.1 Grantiella picta
GGGCGGGCCGGCCGCGGGCCTTTAGGGCCGGCGAGAGGCGGTGCCGCCCGGTCCTGCTGCCGGCGCTGGCGTCGCGCGGCCCTGGCCGCCATGGAGGTCGTGTGGGCGGCGGGCCAGGTGGGCGCCGTGTGGGTGGCCGTGGTGCTCGGGCTCATCGTGCTGCCCTCGGCGCTGGGCATCTCGCTGGGCATCTCGGAGGCCTATATGTGGGTGCTGGTGAAGACGCTGGAGGTAGGCGGAGGCTCCGGGCGGCTGGAGGGTTGTCCCCGGCGCGGTGTCCCCCCGGGGCTGGGCCTCGCTCGCTTCCCCCGGGCCGAGGGGAGCCGGCGGGCTCCGGCCGGGGCTGTGCGGGGTGGGTATGCCCGGGAAGCGTCTGCTCGCTCCGCTCCCATCTGTCCGCTCTTGTAGAGGAGAGCGGGTGGGTCACGTCCTGCCTGGCATCAGCTGTGCCCGGCTGTAGCTTCGGGCTTATAGCTCTCGGGCGCAACTGGAGTGCTGTGTTAATGTTGTGGTTCTGTAGGTCTGGAGCGCGCTCCGTGAATCCGCAGGAGAGCAGAGTAAACCATGTTACCTAAGGCTGTACCATGGCCTGGGTGAGGCTGTCGCTGCTCGCTGGCAGCTGTGCCCCCCCCGGGGGAATGATGTCGGGTTGTGCTCTCGGAGGCTGTAAAGGTCTGGCACCCGGCCTGGCGCCTGCCATGGGAAGTGCCAGCGGTGCTGATGCTCCGAGGGGCGGACTGCTCTCCAGGCTGAGCATGTCCAGCACCTCAGTTGCCGTCTGCCCCTAAATTCTCCGGGGTAGCCAGTTTCCTGCAGAGGAAGTGCTTTCCACATGGGGCATATTTAATATGTGTGTGGAAACTCTCCCTCTGAAGCTCGTGGTAGCGGTGAGGTAGGGTGTTTTTAAATTGCTGCTAGACATGATCGGGTTTAAATATTTGCTATGCTTTGTCCAAGAAGGAGGGCCACCCAAACCGAGGAAACAGCTGTGAGGAGGAAAAGTGAAATGACTCACAGCAGAGTCAGTGGCCATGCAATATACATCAGTATGTGACTATGGAAAGTAGATTTTGTCTAATTTCATCTTGTTCTTCAAGGTTTTCAGACAAGCCATCTCATGCACTTTGGTGCCTGGCTAAAAAAACCCCACCTACTAAATCAGCAGCTGTTAAATGCATCTTAATGCAAAAAGTTTTAAGGCTTTTGGGCGAGAATGAATCCACTGGAAGTATTCTTTGTGACCGTGAATGGTATCAGGATAACTGTTAAAGGGAGAAATGCAGTTGTTACTAGAAAAAAGATTTTAAATAGCAGCAGCTGAGGAGGTGAAGGTCACCCTGGCCTGAGGGAGCAATCCAGATGGCCTAGTGAGATAGTCTTATTTGGATGACTTGGGTTTGCCTGTGAATAACCACAATTTGCATTCTTTATTCCTAGATCATTAATCATTATTTTTTAGTGTCATCAAGTGTTGCGACAAGAGATGACTCAAAATGTTTTGGGTAAAATTATGGAGCAGTATCTGACGGCATATCTGTGATGGTTAATTGCAAGAGCTCTCCTGTTGCCTAAGGGAGGAAATAATGGCTATCTTGAGAGCTGCCATTACTTCAGTAAAAAATACTTTTTGGAATTGCATGCTGCTCAATATACTCAAAATAATGTTAATATTAATACATAATTACATTGAACATAGATATGATATAAAACATTGTATATATGAAAGAAAAGGCATTGAAAAATTGGAAGGTGTTCTGATAAGGAGAGTCAGCTAAGTTGGACTTGGTGTGGGAGAGTGAAGGAGCTCAATCCACCCAGGTATTCTGCTTATCTCAACTTGGCCTTGCTTTCCCTGTGAATTCTCTGTCCTCAGAATACTCGCATGGGGATAATCCCTGAAGGGAAGTGGTTTGTTGTGGGATGTCTCCTCTTCCTTGGCTCACAGGTCTCTCTTGGTTAGAAGCCTGACAGAGGCTGACTGTCTGCCAGCTAGGTCCAAGCAGAGCCTGCAAGAGCACCTGAAGATATGTGATGTCATGCCAAAATCATGTTAACAGTAGCTGGTTGTCTGAGACTTCCTGGGGTGTTTTCTCCTGAGAAGAGTTTTCTGTCTGTGAAGTCACAGGATGCTGTAGTCTCTGATGGCTGAGACCTTTTTCAGCACAGTGTTAACTTAATAGCTTCCTTAAACTTCCTCTTCTGCTCCCAGCCCTGGATCATCCCAGGCATTTTCCCCTGTTTCCCAGGAGGAGGGTAGGACCTGCAGAGTGTTCAGTCAGGATGCTGCTGTTTTTGTTGTCTCTTTACAGGGCCAGATTGCAGGAACTGTCTGCAAAGTGGTGGCTGTTTGTGCATCCCAGCTGATACCGAGTTGCTCCCTGTCTTTTCCTGTTTATATCCTGTGTGTTGGCCTAGTGAGGGGACACAGTGACTGTGGTTTGTTTCCTACATGGTCTATTTTGTTAGGTACCAATGTGTGCTTTATTAAAGTTAATCTAATTTTAGAGTCCAAGTCTTAGTTCAGGGACAGTTCTACAGTTTGCTGTGATACCTCTTCAGGTCATGTCAGATAAAACAAGACATCCAAGAATGAGTCTGTGGTGTTCAGTTGTTGTGTAGGCTGTGGGATGGAGCAAGTTGAAGATGACAGGGTGCTTGTGCTTGAATTTTTTCCTGCCAATTAAAAAAATTAAAAATCTTTTTCTGCTTATTTCGGGAGGGCAGAACCTTCTTCCCGGTGCTGCAAGCATGAGCTGAGGAAAGGGAGGGGAAAGCTCCTTTTAGGAACAAAGTGTTTTTGTACTTTGACCACCTGACATTTCTGACAAGGGACATCAGTTGGTGCACAATAGCTTTTTCTCTCTGCTGAAGTGCCTCAGCAAGCACATGCTGCTAAGCAAAATGCAGCATGTACAGATGAGGATGTGCTTCTGTTGGGTTGCATTTGACCCTTAAGTACTGCACTAGGGATTACCAGCTTTATATGGAGTATATGTCTATATTTTTTCCTATGGGATTGTATTGTTTTTCTATGTGAAGAGG
Organism: Grantiella picta; assembly: GCA_013397955.1. NCBI lineage: Eukaryota > Metazoa > Chordata > Aves > Passeriformes > Meliphagidae > Grantiella > Grantiella picta. The sequence goes on from VZRM01004279.1 coordinate 78,490, forward strand.
GAAAAAAGTGTAGAAAGTTGTGCTAGAGAAAAGAAGTACAGCACGCAGGCTACTTAGACCAGCAGGCTATTAAAAAGCCTGCTTCCCTCATCATGTGGGTATTCTTGAAAGTACACTAACTAGCTTCTGAATTACCTTACCAAACTCAGCAAACTTTTAGGATATTACTCATTTCTGCCTGTGGCTTTCCTTTCAGTGTTAATAGAAGGATTTCTGGCACCATGTTAATATAGATATTTTTTTTTTTAATGTGGGAGTACTGCTGCAAAAACATCTCCAGCACCTGTTCATCCCTATTAGGAGCCAGTCTGGCCTAGTTACCTGCCATCCTGATGCTTATGAAATCACTTGCCACAGAAATATTCCCTGCTACTGAAATGCTGGGGACTGCCTCGTGCAGTCATCACAGCATGCTACATTTGTTTTTCAACATCAGCAGATAGCTTCCAGCTTTATATTTAGTGCATCTTTACCTCTTGGTCTCATTTTTGCTGTCTTAATCCATTGTCTCTTATGAACTTTTAACATGATTTGAGGCTGTCGAGGCCCCTGCAAACATGCCATTGGAGCTGTCTTGCCAATCACTGGAGAAACCCAGCCTTTCAGGAAGTCCTTTGTCTTTCACTGTGGCTCTAGTGCAGCCACTGTCACAGGGGATCAGTTTCTCTATTTCCATCAGATTGTAGATCTGGAGGACTGGTTTGGACTGTGTCTATATATTTGGCAATAGCAATGAACTCCCTGAATGATGATCTATGCCTGGTGGATTGCAGCTCACCTTGTTAAATACTTTGTGGGGTTTTTTTCCAGTCTGCTGGGGTATTTTTTGGGGTGTGCTTTGCAGCCTGAGACAGTAGAGTTGTCAGCAACACTTTGTACAGACTGCCCTGCTTGCCCTTTCTAATGGGAAACATTTCTTGTGTTTTTTAAACTAGGTGGTGCATAATACTTGTGAAATATTAAGAAACAAGAAAGCCTAGGGGAAGTGAGGTCTTCAGGTCACATTTGTGTCAAGAAACAAACAACCTGGCTATTAACTAACATACATTATTGTCTGTTTCTGAGCTAATGGTTTGTTGATGACTGCAAGCACTTTGAATGGACTCTCCTCCCCAGTCTCTCGAGGCTCTTTGTGGGGGCTTGCAGTGAGCAGAGAGGGCACTTCTTGTGTGGCTGGTTTTGCTGGCTGTAATGCACAGCAGATGCTGCGCTTGTAGGTGTTTTGCTCGTCTTGTAACTGATCCATTGGGGTTTAATAGCGGCCCCATGTTACAGATACAATTTCTGATAATTTATTATGCTGCCTGCAGGGAATGTAGTTTTGCTACACAAGGGTGTAACATTATTCTGTAGCTGGAGGTTAAGCCCAAGTTCCTTGTGTTGCAGATGACCTTAGCAATATGAATGGACCTAGATGTGAGAAATAAGATATATATATACACCTGTGGGGGAAAAAGGACCTCTCAGTGCCTCTAGTTAAACTGGAGATTATGGCTGTGCAGGGCAAGTGGGATGGATTGTTACTTCTGTCCTTAGGTATGCCAGGCTGCAGCTTCTTCTCATGAGTCACCATCAGGATTGTGTGTGGTGCCAGGTATGAGGGTGGGGAAGGGAAAAGCTGATAAATAGATGAATCACTGTGGGCTTTGACTGCTGCTTCTGTAACTCACTGGCCTCGGCAGCAAGCTTTGCTGACTAATGTCATTGCACAGAGTCAATGAAGGCCTCTGTCTGTGTAATTGGTATATCCTTCAAGGACTGCTGGGCAGAGGAGAATCCAAGAGCTCTGAAAGCTGCCAGCTCAGATGGCAATGAGAAGCATGTCTTGGAGACATGCCTGATGTGAATGATGCATCCTTGTTTACAGGGCTCAGACTGACTTTAGGAAGAGTATTTTAGCAAATTTTATGCAGAATCTCGAAGCAAATCCTTGGCCTGTATTAACCTAGACTCCAGTCCTTTGAAGGCCTTTATGTATGTTTACCACAGATTTAAAAATCAAGGGTCCTTGCACATCAGTAAGTTTGGCAAAGCTGGGAGTTGCCCTCTGCTGTGGTTGCATCAGTAATTAATGCACCATATTCCAGGTCAACAGCTCTTGTCTGAAACTGTTCTCAATTTTTCAGCATGTGCACACTGTTAATAAGCAAATGCTGTTAAAAAGGTAACAGCAGCTGTGTTCAGAGCTTGCCTTGAAGTAAGAATTTGTGAAGCTGCTGCAAAAGAAGCTTCTTGGCATTCTTTTTGTTGATGCCATTGGTGTTATCCTGTAAAGCTGGAATATTTTTGCTCTTGGGATACCTGTCCACCAGGAAGGACTTGCTATGCAACTCCCGCATGCAGAAGAATTTGGGAAGGTCCTTGGAGGCAGTGCCAAGGGTGTCCCATAAGAATGAGAAGTGCATGCGAGATGAGAGGACCTTTTGCCCTCACTTGGAAATGATTGGTCCTCTTGGTGGTGGTGGTGTTCTTGCCTCACACAAAACAGCCCAATAACTGGCATGCAGATTCTGCTGTGTTAAACAAGGTGGCATTGTGTGGGAGGTGCTCTGCAATCTTTCTGTTGTTATTGAGGTTTGGAGAGATTCCAAGGAGAAGTGTGAACCTTAACTAGCATATGAACTTCTGGCTCTCATCCGGCAGTGTCTTTAAAACAGGAACACCAACGGTCTGTCTCCGTATGACTGCAAATGTCAGTCATTTCTCCCTTCTGAAAAATTATCAAATATTGCTGTTAAGTCGGAGATGAGGGAAAGGTGGTAAAGGAGGTAAAAGGCTAAGTCTCATTTCTTAGGGGAGCCGAGCAACACTCTGAAGTGTTCCTGATAACTTGACTTTTGATCCCAGCAAAGAATGTTTAGTGCGTTCATGAAACATGCCAAGCTTGGCTCTGGAGATAGTTAGACCTCAGAGGCAGAAATCACACATTATTTACAAGAGATATCAAAAGCCCTTCCTAACTCCAGATAAGACAGTTGCCAAGTAATTTATCTCTCTCAAGTGCTGCATAGGTCCTCTATGTGTGGCAATTGCTTTGTGATGCATAAGTGAAATTGATCTTTTGGCCATTTTGGATGTTTAAGGTGCAGATAAATTAGATGCCTTTTCTAGGAAGGTGAGGAAGGAGGGAGACCTTTTCAGGGGAAGTTGATGTTTCCTTGCCTGGTAAAGTGTGGTATCTTCAAGTTCTGCATTTTGTGATTAAACATCCAAGCTACTTTCTTGTCAGTGATTAGAATACTAAAGTTTCAAAATCAGGCTTGTGCTGCTGTTTGTAGTTCTGGGATTATGCAGTTTTTAACTTTATTTTTTTGGTCCAGTGGATAGCCCCAACTGCAAAACTGTTTTTAATCTGTTCGGGAGCCTGGTGTTTTTATTCCCCAAAGCTGCTTCAAGAATCCCTACTGAAAACGTAGGTCTGCACCAATGTGCTTGGGACTGCCAGCTCAGCACCAGCTGGGAGAAGCCACTTAGATTTCTGTCACCGTTACTGACAGATCCAAAAGACTTGCCAGCCTGCTTTTTGCTCATTTCCTGAGTTGAATGGAGGCTATGGCTTATAATTGTTTCATGCTTTGATCTCTGATATGCAAACATGTTATGTTCCCCTCTGTGGGACAGATCAGCTCACTTTGTGATAGCTTCTTGTAGCCTAAAGTTGTCCTTCAGCATAGGAGCCAGCTGAAATAGCCATGGATGGCACATGTCCCTGGCTAGCAGGAAGGAAGGGAAATTACTCACCTTGTTATGTGTGGTGTCTCTTTTGTTTCCCAGCCTGGATATAAACAAGCTTTTTGCTTGATCAGTGTTCAGGTTTTGGCTTTGATGATAGAGTCTTTATTTCAGGGACCTGGGAATATGTGAAAAATTTTTACCTAATATCCAGTTCTCTTATTTCTTGCGTCTTGGTTGCTGGAACACACATAGTTTTTGGAAATACGATGTAGTGAGGTAAGAAGAGAGCTGACATAGAGAACTTGTTTGCTGTGGCATCTGGTAGATGTGGGTCCTTAGGAATGCCCGAAGGCTTCTGACCAAGAGGGAGAGCTGGTCTCATCTTTGCCTATTTTATTGTGTGCTTAAATCCCCTGGGAGACCTGGCATGGAAAGTAAAACTGCCTCAGCCATCGACTTGTGGAGCACAAGTCAGCTGTTCCCTGGAATACTCTGTGTGACCTTTGTACACTCTGCCACGCTGGTGTCAGGCTTGTGGCACTGCTCCCATCTCCTGGGAAGGCACGGGTAGAGGGCAAAGGGAGCTGTGCTCTCCAGCCTCTTTACCACTGTTCCCCCATCCCCCAGGTGGGCTATTGCACCCTTCTTGAGTTAGATGAACCTGAGGAGCAAAGGTCAGACCAATTAGGAAGAAGGAATGTGCTTTTCTGAATAGGGTTGATAAATGCATCTGAGCAGTAGAAACTGACTTGAGTTACATGACCCTGGAATTCCTCTGCTTTGGGAAGATTCCACTGCCCCCTTTGTGTAGCAAAATGTCAAAAGATACTGCGGTACAGGAGGATGTTGCAAGCTTTTGGGCATTACAGAGGCATGTCTCAATAACCTGTGTCCTCATGGTTTGTGCTGAGGCTCAGGCTTTGACGCAGTCTAGCATGAACTCGTAACTGCAGGATTTCTGTAGCAAGAGCTTTGTGAAGGGAGTGTTGCATATTCTTTCTGAGCACCAAAGTGTTCTTCGAGGTTTTGATTACCTCTTTGAGAGGATTTGGAAGATGAAAATTTATTTTCTCTGCTAGTGTGTATGGCTGAAACCATTAGCCAAATATACTCTTGTTCTTCTGTGTGATAAATTACTTAGCTGTTTGTGGAGATTTTGATTTGTTGAATGCAGTGGTTCAAGTCTGGTCAGAAATGATTGGGTAAATGTATTTGCTGGTCTCTCTGCACCCCCAAATCCATTTTGTAGACAAAATGTAAAATGACAGTGCTGTGAATAGGTTCTTTGGTTTGGTATTTCCCAGAACTTTTATGGTCACAGTACTACTGAGAATTATGTGTAGCCTAAAAGTTACTGAAAGTACTTGAGTACTACAAAAAGTACTGAGTTATTCCTACAGTTACAATTAATTCCGGAAAAAGCTATTGCCTCAGCAGCAGCAGAACTGAGAAAATGAGTGACTATATTGACAGGGTAGGATGTGATTCAGCAAGACCTGATACAGAAAGCAGTACGGGCTCATACTGGGAAGTTTTTTGGTGAAGATAATGGCATGAGTCAGGATGCTGACCTTTCAAAATGGAACTGCATCTCCATATGTCCCACAGCTTGTTTGGAGGGGGGAGGTGGAAAATGCATGGTTCAACATGGGTCTGGGTCCTTCCTGTGCAGACCAAACATCATCTGTGTGCTCTCAAAAATAGTATGCCTTTTATACTGATTAAGCTATTATGATTTGGACAGGATAATATCCTGATCTCTTCATATGAGCTCATTTCTACCAGGTCACCTCTCTGTCTTGGAAATGCCCGTTATGACAGTGTTCCTAGAACTAGAAAAGAGTCTTGTGGAGGAGGAATTGATGTGTGTAATGGGGAGCCACGGAGGCAACCTTCTTTGACTGAGTTTTCCATCCCTTAAAGCTGCCATGTAGGGAAAGGAAGGATTCAGGCCAGAAGGGCTACTCTGACATCTCAGACTTTGGGGTGGACAAAGGATTATAATTGTTAACCAAGTAAAAATGAAGCCTGAGATAGAGGGCTGTGTAAAAGCTCTCTGGAACTGAGTCAGATGGAGGTCAAGAAAGCCTCCTGTCCTGGGAACAGGTTAGACTGGCTCCAGCCTCATGAGGGGTGGAAATTAGAGGAAATCTCCTGACTCTGATGTGGTTGTGCCGTGGGCTTTTGCAGGAACCAGGGCAGCTGGGAAGCTGTGACACTCATTAGAGAGCAGAGCTTACTTTATGACCTATTTCAACCTCATTCTCTCAGACCACCCACTGGAAAAGAGCAGGTTAATCCCCGGGAGCTGGCAGCCCTTCCCAAGGGCAGGGGAAGGGGCTCTCTGTAGCTCACACTAAGGCTGGTGGTTTGGCCAATTTTTTGCTGCTCAGAGCTCCAAAATGAGAGCTGACAGAGTTGGGGTTGTTCAGCCTGGAGAAGATAAGGCAACTGGAACGGGTTGCCCAGAGAAGCTGTGGGCTCTCCATCCTTGGAGGTGTTCAAGACTAGGCTGGTGGGGCTCTGAGCAACCTGATCTGGTAGAAGGTGTTTCTGTCCAAGGCAGAGGATTGGGACTAGGTGATCTCTAAGATCCCTTCCAACCCAAACTGTTATGTTTACATGAAAATGCTAAGAAATGAGCAGTTACAGTGTCAAAGGAAACATCAGATTTGTTTAGCTTGGAAAATTATTGGGTGTAACCTTTTTTGGATTGAGTCTGAATTTAATTAAAACTTCCCATGACTGCAAATGCTGGTTTTGGTTTTTAGTGAAATCAGCTGTGTGCAGGCTTCAGTTTCACTTAACCTAGTAGGACTATTTTTTTTTTTCTTCAGTATGATGGAACTACTCTGAAAGAGGACAGATTGAGTTGTGATGTGTCTGTCAGCTTTGTGAACATGTGCTGTGTGTCCTGTGTCTAGCTTAGCTCCTGGGGATTTCCACGTAGCCTGGACTCATTGCTGCTGTGCCAGTAACAGGGCTGGCAGAGCTCTTTCAGGCTCTTCAGACTGTGTATCTGAAGCACAACTGAAACAGCTGTGGAGCACTGAACTGGCTCGCTGAAAGCAGAGTTGGGAAGTAATGACTTAGCACTGAGTGTTTTGTTTTGGTTTTTTAAAAATTATTAATTACTCTGAGTTTCCTCATAAAAACTATGTATGGGTATGGGTTTGGGTTTGTGAGGTCATCTGAGGAAGATGAGTGATGATTACCTGGCGAAGATATTCTTTGAAAATCACAACATGTCTTTGACTAACTGTTGTTTTTTTAGGTGACTTTTTTTCTTAAGTGAATACTGCATTTGTGAAATTAATGTTTTCTTTCTGTTCCACAGTGGGCCACTACCCGGTTACAAAAAGGTGGTAAAAAGCCACAGCCGCAGACGCTGCAGACTGCTACTGCTAATGGTGAGAGCTTGGGGTAAAGTCACATTGATAAGACTGATGTTCTAACATTGGAGTACTGAGGCCTTCTCAAATGAAGCAGTGAGATGTGTTCATGAGAGAACTGGAAAAGAGGTAGGGTGTTACATGTTCACTGAAAATCATGGTTTATCCCCAGGCAGCTGCTCATTCACTGCCCCAGCAGGTAAAAGCCTGAAAACTTGTGGGTTGAGATAAAGACAGTTTAGTAGGAAAAGCAAAAGACACACACAAGCAAAATGAAACAAGGAATTAGTTCACTGCTTCCCTTGAGCAGGCAGGTGCTCAGCCTTCTTCAGGTAAGTAGAACCCCATCATGGGTAACAGTGACTTGGGAAGACAAATGTCATCACTCCAAATGTCCTCCTTTCCTCCTTCTTCCCCCTGCTTTATGTCCTGAGCATGATGCCATATAGTCTGGAATATCCCTTTGGTCACTTTGGGTCACTTGTCTGGGCTGTGTCTCCTCCCACTCTCACACCACCAGTGTGTGGTGGGACACTTGCCTTTTTTTTCAGTCTGCTGCTATTGACCTTTAACCCTCTGGAGTTAATATCAGTGTTTGCCAAACTTCTTACACTCACTATCTGTAGAAAGACAGCTGAAAAGTTGCTTCATATTTCTTCCTTTAGCCTAATTTTGAAATTAATTCTTTTACTATATCTTAACCCATACTGTGTGTGAGTTGTGGTAGGCTGTAGTAGGTCAGAGTTGGCTTTAAGACTTTGGAGCCATGAGAGCAGTCTGAGTTTGCCCAGGAAGCAGGAGAAGGCTGAACAAGGCATTGTAGCCAGTACTTGGTTTCCTCCTAGTTCCTGAATGTTTCAGTATTGCTATTCAGTTGCTCTGTTTTGACAGTGTTTGGCAGCAGTGTGAGCATTTTCTGTGTGCTCCCTCCTTAGGCAGCACAGCTGGAAGCAGGCTCAGCTTGCCAGTTAGCAGACAAGTCACTTGTTACCTGAGCCTATGAATTGGCTCATGTGGACATGGTCCAGTAATGGGGATTGAATTGCTGAGCTGGTTGTGTGTGTTTCACCTCCAGAGGGATATCCTTATCAATGCTGCAAGCACTGATATTGCTTTATCTGCAGGCCAGGCACTGAACTAGCTTCTGTAGCAGCAGATCCAATTGTAAGCACCTGGAATAATAAACTGGAGGTACTGCACAGCAGCTCTGAAAACATGTTAAAACTTATCTTGTTTAATTGCTGACTTTAGAGTGGCTGAGAAAAAGTACATCCTAAATTGCTCACCCATGTACTGAAAGTTGTGGGTTTTTTGGGGGGAAAGGGGGAAAGGCAAGGTTAGCAGTGCTTTCAGCTAATGTCAGTGCCACATTGTCTGCTTCCCAGGTTGTCAGTTATGCAGGAAGATACCCTTTTTCTTCCTGTAAGGCTGATAGTGCCCCATCACATCATGGGCCAGTGAGAGGGCAAGAGACCCTACTGTGCTGCTGTAGCTGCACAGTAGGAGCTGTCATCCTCGTAGACACCTGCTCATTCTTCTACATAGTTATTTCTTCTCTAGAAAGGAGAGGTGAAGGGAGAGAGATCCCAGCTAGTAGACTGCTCTATGAGCTGTCTTTTAAAAAAACTACAGTAGCTATTTTCCTTGCATGCAGCTGAGGAATGTACACTGTGAATATGTGCTGTGGTCCAGAACCTGCACTAAATTGAGTGTACTCCACTGTATGGAGGAGCATTAGCGATAGTAAAAATGGCCTGAGGTAATGCATATAGATGATTGCGTGCAAGCTATGTTCAAGCAGTCTTATAGATGGGGCTGCACAATCACAATGGTAGCCTGAAGCCCTTTTTAATGTCCTTTGTATATCTGAATTAAAGTTAAACCCTTTCCCCACTGGAGGTGGCTCTTTCTGCAGGAGGCTGGAGAATTAACTGTTCATTACTTGAGAAAGTATGGGAAGACATGAGGTCTGCAGTGTCGAGCTGTGCTCCATATCATGCTCTTGGGAATTTTTTAAGCACAGGAGTAAGTGACTTGTGATTAGGAGTTCCTGGATGTGGAGGAAAGTGCTTGGCCAGGGCAGGTGTAGGTCTAACAGCACATTATGTAAGTTGGTGTCCCCTGGGGTGACAGAACATGAGCAGACATAGAGACCAATTGCATTACACAATATTTACTGAGGGAGGAGAAACTCCTGCTGATAATGAATTACAGAGTAGTTGATTAAAACAGACTAAAGGTAAATCTTTTTGTGTGTGTACCTATGTATAAGTGCTGGAAGGATGTGTGTATCACCTCTTAGTCTTTCCTGACCACCCAGCCATCACTAGGACGTGAGTTAGGATAGGAGAGACCACTGCAGATGTATGTGCAAGGGCAAGTTTCCTTGTTCCCTGGCAGAGCAAAAATAGTCCTCTCCAAGCACCTTGGAACTGTGTCTCTCAATTGAAAAAAACAGACAAGTGGGCATGATTGAGGACACACCACTTTTCCTCTGCAGTACCAAATCCAATGTATTTCACGTCTTTTGGCAGAAAGGGCAGTCAGTGTTCCTGCATTGGTGGTGAGATAAGGAATAGTTTCAAGAGAAATGTTGGCTGGTGTAGTTATGTGGGGAGTTATGTGGTGCTGTCATCTCAAGGCCCTTCTCTGTTAGAGGGCAGTGTGTACTGGACCCAGTGGAAGCTCTTGGCTGAGCTGGTACTTGGAGGGTAAGTGTCTATCTCACTGCAGCTGAATAACCAGCTCTCAGCTCTCTGTGCTTCAAGGTGGTGGGTTTACAAAAGACAAAAATGCTACAAAGAGTTTTAAAAACTACATCCACTAAAAGGAAAGCTTATGCAAATAATGTCAGTAGCATCTACTTACTACATAAGTAGATACTACTAAGCGGCTAATTACTAGATACTACTAAATAGATACTGCTAAGTAGATCTAGTTACTATGTAAGTAAGATAGTGTCAAATTTGAGCCTGGTATAATTAGTGAACTGCAGTATGTGAGCTTGAAGGCTTGGGCCTTGTGCTGCAGCACTGAGAAAAACAGTGACTCTGGCTTTTTTTTTTTGGGTTGAGAGCGATGTTTGCTGTACTCCTGCATAGTGCTGTCTTTGGCAAGCTTAGCTCTGCCCATGGCCAAGGGATTAAAGGCCATTAAATGTGACTTGTGATTACAAGAAGGCTAAGTACATCACCAGAGCAGCATGTTTTAATTCTGTTCATAATACCTTCATGCGCTGCTGAGATCTTGGCTCGGAGTAGCTGTCCCAAGGCTGCAGGGCAGCTGGTGCATAGGGGTGTCATGTGACAAGGACAGCACAGGCTGATGAGGCAAGCCATTACAGCCCTGCTATCTCTGCTTGCTAGCAGTGTGATAAACTTGAACCCGGGGCTGATTTCAGCTGAGTAGGTGGAGCCAAGTGAGCCAGCTGTTTGACTGGTGCTGAATAAGGGAGAAGGATAAGGGCTGGATAAGAAGGAAACATTGCCAGCTCTGGGAACTGGAGAGAAGTGTGATGGGTGCTGGAGAGTTCCCCTGATTTCTTGCCTACAATCTGTTTCCAGCAGCACTGAGCAGACAGGTTGGGCTGACTCGCTTACAGTACTGGATGTTTCAGAGTTCAGAGATTTTCTAAGTGCAAGAAAAATTGTGTGAAAAAGTAGAGCTCTGATTGGGTTTTATTGTGTGACGTAAGCATAGTCCATTCTGGTGAAGGTTTCATGTGATGCATGCTGGTATAATTTAGATCCCGAAGGGCTTGTGGGTTTTTGGGTGTGCCATATTAATGGTTTATGTTTGTAGGCTTGTGATAGGATGGTGCAGTGAGGTGGCCTGCTGGTACAGTTGGGAGTCGTGGCTGCCAGGTTCAAAGTGAAGGTGCCAGTAGGTTTAGTTGCAGTGTAACATCTCTTAGATTGTGTTCTTCTTGAGTGTTTACCTCAGTGATCTGTGGGACTTGTCTTGGAGCTTCCTGTGTTATCCCATACGTAGGCTACAGTGCAATATGAAGATTTTCCATATCACTTGTAATTTAAATGTTACATGTAATTTGCACAGGAAATATATTGAGAGATTTTCTGCTGGCAAGACTTCATTGGAAGGCAGATTTCCTACAAAGACACCTCCTACAATGTGGAAAGTCCCTAGTGGCTTGAAGAACTTGGGTCCTATGTCCTTTCCCCTTTTTTTTATCTCAGCGTGGAACCACAGAGATTATGCAATTTATCAGAGAGTGTCTGACAGAGTGGCAACCTGAACTTGGACCTCTGTAATTCAAGTTGAGTGTCTCAGGAGATGGTTGTTCTTGGTTAAATGTTACTCCAGATTTTTTCGGCCAACAGTTTCTGGAGCCAGACTTGCTTACCAGCAAGCAGCTACTTGATCTTTGTTTAGCTTACACAATTTGTTCTTGCCTTTGAAAACTCTAATGAGAAATTGGTGCTTATCAGACCATAAACTTAAAAAATGAAAAGGGTGGAGGAGGGGGGAATACTTGCTGTTTGTGTTGCCCAGGTTTCTCTTCTATTGCCAGGCATTATGTAGTCAGAGTTCAACAGAGACAGTTGTTAGTGCAGAACTAAGTCAAGGCACCTCTAGGCACAACTTTCTTTGACATGATGTTTTGGAGGGCTTTTCTTTATTTGATTTTAAGTAAAATAAAAAAATGTGTGGTCTGCCTGTACTTACAGAAAATACTTGTGCTGTGAAGGCAGGGAGTTGTTTGGTTCAAAGCTGTTCCATGCACAGTGTTGTGGTCAGGGGCTTTGGCAGTGTTGTGGCTGTGGGATACAGAATGTCAGACAAGAGATGGACTTAGGGAATAGGGAAGCCTCAGTCAAAGAGATTGAATGCCCTTAAATACACAGAGCACAGAAGAGAATGGAAAGGCCCAGGTCTCACTTGGTTTCTTCTGAAAGCATAACAGTCCTGGATAAAGTGTTGAGTTGAAAACATGCCAGATGGTGGGAAAGGGTTTACCTTCTTGGTTTGTGTTCAGTATGTAACACAACTTAGTATATTTGCTGCTCAAGGTGTTGGTGTGAGGAAGGGGAGCTGAAACTGGCCTCCTAAAGAGTATGCTGTGTTCAACTGCACCGCTTCTCTTCCTGTTCTAGGAGGGGCTCTGACAGTAAATTTGCCTCCTTGACTAATGCAGAGTTACAAGTGATCAGGAGGGTGACTGTCACATCACAGAACTATTTTCTCATGTGGTTACCCATTCCTTCCCAAGGTATCATTGAAAGGGATGAAACGCCTATGGAGCAAGAAATTGCCCGTCTGCATCGAGCAGACTTCGAATTCTCCCACATTTTCTACTTCTGCAGAAAAGGGTTTGAGGCCATTGTGGAAGATGAAGTCACTCAACGATTTTCCTCAGAAGAGCTGCTCTCCTGGAATCTGCTCACAAGGACTAATGTCAACTTCCATTACATCAGCCTGAGGCTGACTATTGTTTGGGGCATTGGGGTGATAGTGCGGTACTGCTTCCTGCTTCCCCTACGGTAAGCTTGTGGTGCTAAGAGATTTTGTCATTCTGGGAACAGGTAAATTTGTGTTTTCTTGGTAAATGTCATTTCAGCTTGCTTTCATCCAAAAGCAGGATTGCCAGATACAGAATATTAACCTGCTTAAAGGCTCCTTTTAGGTTAAGAAGCCTTTCAGAATGCTTTTATCTTGCCCCTTCACTGTGGAGAGTAGAGTAGGGCTGGTGGTCATCTTTTCCATGAATGCTTCCCCTAAGTCATGTGTATTGGCAACATAAATGTAAGGTGTGTGAGCTCTAAATCTCCCTGACACAGTGTGCATGGGAGTATCTGGGTCTGCTCCCTTTGCTACACCCTGGTTTTAAGCAATAGGTCAGGGAATTGCTGATTTAGAGAACTGCATATGTCAGGTATCTGAGGAATAATTGAATTTCTGCAATCCCTTTAAAATGGAAAGGGGAAAAGTGTTATTGCCATGACCAAAGCTACTTATTTTGATTTAATATCTGTTTCGTCTGTAGCTTTACCCTCGCTGCCATTGGGATTACGTCAATGATTGCGGGAACAACATTGGTGGGACAGCTGCCAAATAGCAGGTAGGTACTGTGAGTGACGGGTGAACCTGCCAAGTTGCATCAGTGCAAACAGCTGAAGATTAGGAGTGGACAGATTTTACCTACAACAGACTACTGGTAGTTGACTCCACCCACAAGTCTGTGACCTTGCTTTTAGTGGCATTTTGAAGCTGGGCCAAGGCTGGGTTCTTGCCAGCCTTGGCACTGAGGTTGATGATTTCTGATGGGCTCCTCCTGCTGGCATGAGATACAAAGGGGATGTTGAAGGGCAGGTAATAGTGTTGGGGTGAAAAGCACCTAGTAAAGAGAGGACAGCCTTGCCTAGCTAAGTGACACTGAGGGTATGACACATCTTGGCTGAGCTGCTGTAGCAAGTGAGTGGTAGAGCTGGGAATATCCCTCTCTGCTCCACAGTACCAGGAAAATTTCAGCCCTGAGTAGTTTTGAGTAGGCTGGAGAATACAGAAAGTAGCTGCTTTCCAGGATGCTTCAGATGTCTGACTTCTTTCAGTGTGAAAAACTACCTGAGTGAAGTGGTTCACCTCACGTGCTCTCGCATCCTCGTCAGAGCTCTGTCTGGGACTATCCATTACCATAACAAGTGAGTGAGCAAAAGGGTGTGTATGCTTATGTGTGTGAACATCCTAGTGGAAATGGGAGCTGCTGAGCTGTAAGCTGATGTCACTCTAAAGGCTGACTCACCTGACAGCTTCATGGAACTGTTGTGTGCATAATGTGGTGCTCAGTGCGCTAGCAGTCTAACAAAAAAATCTGTGATTGCAGGGAAAACAGACCTCAGAAAGGAGGAATTTGTGTCGCCAACCACACATCACCAATAGACGCGATCATTTTGACAAATGATGGATGCTATGCAATGGTATGAGAAGATCTATGATGACCACAGCAGAGGGACCAGGAAAGATTGTGGGGTATTGGTTGTGGACTTTGTCAGTAGAGATGTTTCCATGAGCACTAGTCAGTGGGGAAAAGTGTAAATTGTGTTGAAATTTGTCTGTAGGTTTGGGGAAGTTATCCTGGCAGTGTCAATGCTAGGCTCTTCATCTGGTGAAGTACTTGAGGTACACTTCCATGTGCATGTCTAGTTCCTCTCAAGTGAATGCATTTTCACTTCTGTGCTCACTGCTCAATCCTAGTTTGCAGTCTTCAGTGGGTTTTGGTTTGGGTTTTGTTTTTTTGGAGGGATGGAGAGGGGAAGGTTCTGCATTTCTGGTGTCTCAGATACTGATATGCCTTGCTGGACTTGCAGGTTGGCCAGGTTCACGGTGGGCTGATGGGTGTTATCCAGCGAGCCACAGTCAAGGCCTGTCCTCATGTCTGGTTCGAGCGCTCCGAAATCAAGGATCGCCATCTAGTGACAAAAAGGTGAGGTGTGGGCTGGGCTGCCTCCCTGGAGAGTCATCGGGCAATCAGAGAGCCCAGATGAGGGGATTTGGGAGTGAGTTACAGTGGTGGTGTGAGGCACACTGTATCACTCAGAATGACCTGACTATACAGTCAAAATGTCAGGTTCCCAGGTCACCAGGGAAGGCTTGAAAAATTTATACAAGGTTCAGACCAAAGCTTCTGGTAAGGTCTGGATTGCAGACTGTCACAAAGCATCTCAGTTGGGAAGCCATCAGTGTAGTAACTAATGTCTAATGAATTCAGATATGCATTTCAAAAGAATTTGAAGATACTTATATTGTGGGACTTTCTGTTGAAGAGAAATACTGATGATAAAATGTGCTTTCTGTGACAAAAATGGTCTCAATTTCTCTGGAAATTGTGAGACACTAGAAATAAAAAGCTCTATTTGTTTGGGTGAGAGGCAAAATGTCTTGTTATAGGAATAAGCTATGTAAAAAAGTGGGTTTTTGCAGGTGGTTACTAAAAACATATATGTGAACAGGAATAAAAATTCTTCCTAATTTGTAGGCAACTTTTTACGTTAATTTTGACAGGTTAACTTCTTCACTGGCTTATTGGCCTCTACACAGCAGGACGGCTTTGCCAAGTCATCTAAGTGTTATTCAAGCAGTGTGAGCTGCAGGCATTATAAGTCCCCTTTATAAGAAATCTGCTGTTAAGTAAGCAGAGGCTGGATGGACCACTGCATCAGTAGCCTTTTTTCTCATGTAGGCAATTTCTTGAAGGTTGGGTTGATCAGAGTTATTTTAACTGGCTTAATGGCATATAATTGTTGGCTTCCCTGACAGTCAATAATAAAGTAATGTGGAGGAAAGGAAACAGGATGTTGCCTCAGTGTAATGCTCCAGGGGCCTAAGGGATGGCTGGTGCAAAGCTTCAGTTTCTGTAGGAGAGAAAAGCAAGTACAAATTAGTGTCTAGTAAAAGGCTTTGGTCTCAAACATATGTAATAAATAAAGATATTTTTAATGCACCTGCCTGGGGAAAGAAGAGTGGAAAGGAGCTGGTTTTTAAGCTGTCCTTCTGCTTTCACAGACTCAGGGAACATGTGGCAGATAAAAGCAAGCTCCCGATCTTAATCTTTCCAGAAGGTAAGAAGCTGAACTACTTATTTCCATGCAGTGTAGATGTCATCCCTGCTCTCTTTTCATGGCTTCTGCTGCTCAAATTTATCTTCACCTCTGGCTTCAACTTCATTCAGGCATTCCTGTTTTTCATCTTTAATATAAAGATGAATGTACATGGAGACAACACAGTACTATCCCTGGATGTTGCTTTTCCTGGCAGAAGCTATAGGCAGAAGAATGGATAGATTGTTTATTTTGCCCTGTGAATATCAGTTCACTGTCCTACAGATTTAACATCAGCATTGTGCTTTTTGTCTTGCACACCTTCTGGCTTCATTCAGGGGGTCAGTCACAAGACAAAGGATAAAAGTAAGCAGGGGAGAGATGCTGAACTTACACTTACTGAGCAGCAAATGCAGGCCCTTTTGGGGTAACACCTGTATGTGATGTTGTGTTGATACTCAAGTGGCTCTGTGAAGCAGTGACTTTGTCTTCTGGACAGGCACCTGCATAAACAATACATCCGTGATGATGTTCAAGAAGGGGAGCTTTGAAATAGGAGGGACAATCTATCCTGTTGCAATCAAAGTAAGTAGAAATAGTGCTGAATTTTGAAGTTTGGGATGGGTTTTTGTCAGAGTTGCAGGAAGCTGTCTCAGTACAGCTGCTATTGAAGAAAGCACAGTAGCCCTGGCAATTAGGTGCATGCGGGGATGGTTTCTGGAGTATAAGTGGCTGAAAGGAAAGTGAAGTCCTTTGGCCTATGGAGCCTGGCTGGTAGGCCCTGATGGGGTCAGCTTCTTCCTCCAGAAAGCTGGAAGGGAGATCCAGCTAGTCCTTCCCTGAGCTGAAGGGAAGAGAAGCATGCAGCTCACATCAGACTTAACTATTCCAGCTGTTCAGGCAAATGGGTGACATCTGCTGCTGGTTCTGCCATGTGATCCCAGGTCTGAGAAGCTGAGATGGCCTGGGGAAAGGCTTAATAATTTGGTTTTTGTGATCCTTTGCAGTATGATCCTCAGTTTGGAGATGCCTTTTGGAACAGCAGCAAATACAACATCGTGAGCTATCTGCTGCGAATAATGACCAGCTGGGCCATCGTTTGCAATGTGTGGTACTTGCCACCAATGGTTAGAAAGGTAATCCAGCATCTGGTTGACTGATTGCTATTTAAGAACTTCATTGTGTCTGCAAGTACGCTTTTTCTCTTTTTTTTTTTCTCCCCCAAAACCTCTGTCCACTCCATGTCTCCAAATCAGTTTTATACTGGATTTTTGTCAGTGCTGACTGATGTATGATTGGACTCGGCTTTTCCTGGTGCAGCTTGGTACCATCAGCAGTGCATCAGATAAGCAAAGGATAGCAGTAAATACAGTGCTGTTCACAGTAGCAATAATGGTAATGCTCCATCGTGTTGAAGCAAAATTTTCTCCTAATTTCAACACTTTAGGGGAAAAATGTGTTAGTTTATTATCACATTAGAACATCAGATCGCATGATTGATATTGGCATGATAAGGGATGGATTGTTTGGCAGTGAGCTAATTTGATGAGGCAGCAGATAAAAAAATTTTTTGAAAACGTGCTTCAATTGACTTCTCTCTGCTTTGATTATGTTGGATTTATGACCCCTGAAGGAAGATGAAGATGCTGTTCAGTTTGCCAACAGAGTGAGGTCAGCCATTGCTCGCCAAGGAGGACTTACTGAACTGCCCTGGTGAGTGATGCTATCCTTGTTAGAATTCGTGGACTGTCCGTGGTTTATTTGACTGAGAGGTGCTTCCCTCAGCTTTGTGATAACATTCAACATTACTTTATTCCACTCAGGAGAAAACAATGGGGTAACCCCACATACATGTATGTAAAAGTAAAAATAAAGATGTATAGTCTTTGGAGCACATAGCATGCAGTGAGTTTCATCAAAAGGTTTGATGCTTTTGAAGTAGGTCATTCACAGTTGTTTCTCATGTTGAGACTTCCGCTGTGGTTAAGTAGCAGAAGTGAATTTACTTGGCCAATCTGAGGAACAACAAAAAATAGTGCAGAAAGCCTCAAGCTTTGTTCTGACTTTCTCATGTCCTACCTTAGTAAGTAGCAGGATAATGCCTAGATTTCAAATGACACAAACTTGAGAGCAGAATTCAGATGAAGAGAATGGGCAAATAGATTGAACTATGAGACCCAGTTCTGAATAATATAAGGCAAAGCACAACTCTAAAGTTGCAGAGGAGTGCCTACCTTTACAGTCTAGAGAATAGCATCCCAGATTGCCAAAGATTTATATTGTAGGTACATGAATTGACTGCTTTACTGGGCTTAATTGAAAATTTGAACTGCATAAGCATTGTGGCTTAAGGTAAAGGTTTTCATAAACGTGCTTAAAATTGGATGTGGTAGAAGTTCTGAAGAAAAGCCTTTAATAATAATAATTCAGATTAAAACTCTGTAGTTGATTAAGATAGTTAATATAATGCATAGTTTGATAACAATAGCCAAAACAGTCCTGATGGTTTACTGTTCCCTCTTGCTCTGTTCCAGGGATGGAGGTCTGAAACGAGCGAAAGTCAAAGATACTTTCAAAGAAGAACAGCAGAAAAACTACAGCAAGATGCTAGTGAGAAATGGATCAATAGGAAGCTTGTCTACAGGAGCTGAGTCAGACTGAATGGTGGTTCTTGAAAACTAACTTTGCACAACCAGCCTTAGCAGGAATAATGTTTGGGGTTTTTTTTTAAATTAAAAAAAAACTGACAAAAAATAGAGCAAGAAAACAACAAAATCCTTCCTTTTGTGTATGCATATTCTCTGTGTGGCTGGTGCAGAGCCTGCCAAAGGCAGTGTCTCTGTTCTTCCCTGTTCACTCTTTCACTCTCCTGCCCCTCTCCATCTTCATGTGATGATGCACTGCAGCTCCTGCAGCTCCTACCCAAGCTGAAGGCCTGCAGAGTTAGGATATGAAAAAACACCCCAGTTTTTCTGAGTTTGTAAGGATGAAGGGAAGTACACTGAACAGGTGCTGTCAGGGCACTGCTTGTGAAGATACCTCTTGCTCATGGTTCTTTAAAGTTTTAAACAAAACTAAATTTTGTCTTTTTTTTTCCTGTTGCTCACAGAATTTTTGTAGTAGATTACTTAAATAATGTTTTAGGATGTTGTCAGAACTGTAAAATTGACTCTTTTTGTTAGTTGGCACCTGGATGTGCAAGGAGAGAATGGAAGCAAGGGCTGCAGAGACTCTACAAGATGGGAAAGGAGCTGCCCTGCCAAAAGCACAGATCATGGACCATGAGGAATTTGGTGGCCTTATAACATGGTTTTGCCTTTATTGAGAACTGCTGTGTGAAGGAAGATTAGGGCCAAGTCCTTAATCTCCCTGTCCACTGCTATTGTTGAAATTGCTTTCTTGAGCTCTGGAGATATAAAGGTAAGGTACAGTAAGGGTTGAATAATATGGACTATGACAGATGAATTTTTTTGGACTGTCAAGAGTACCCATCTGCAAAAATTATTGCTAATGGCCTAAAGTTCTCAAGAGAGCCACTCCAGAAAACCATTTTGTGTTTTCTGGGCTAGCAATAGCTATCACAACTATAAACATAGGATGCATAAGTCAGCTATGATACAAGACATGGCATGTCAAAATCTTCAATATACTGCTGTTTGAATGTAATGATAAATAAATTCTATATTTCTAATTGGTCTTGTGTGGCGTTACTGCTGTTCTCTAAATGTATGTAACTGAAACAGTTTTACTTTCTGAGAACTTAACATTGGAATCATGGAAACTTCAGTCACCAACATAAAGGACCAATTGTACTTGAGTTCTACAGATTTATGACTTGACTTTCTTTCCTTTTTTACTTTCTCCTTGGACTCTAAAGCCACATATATGGCTTGGTGTTTTTTTTTCTTAGAGTAGGAGTGACTCATCATGCAGACTGATTTTGAAATTACAACATGAAATCATATCAGGGAGACTCAATTAATGAATCTTCTGTAATTAACTGGAAAACAACCGAGCTTCTACATTTTTAACAGAGTCCATTTCTAAGTAGTCTTTCCCTTTTAGCAAAGAGAAATTAAATTTAAGGCTGAAAAAAAAGCTACTGTTCTATAAATCAAAATTTAAAAATATGTTAGAAAAAAAATCTATCTCCCAGAAAGAGTTCCTGTTTTCCATTATGCACTTACACAAGGACAAATATACAGGGAAGTGTTTTCAGGTTTAGCATGGCAGGCTTTTAAGAAGGAAATTGTCTATGTTAGAAGGGTTAGAGAGATAAGACAGGTGAGACACAGCAAAGGCTTTTTGCTTAAGGTGAACCTAGTTCAACTGTGATCTGAGTTATGTTATTACTATTAAGATGAACTGGTCGTGCAAGCTTTGGGCAAATGAATGTGCTCATCATAATTTGTGGATATTAGCTGTGAGCTTGAACTTTCCTGCATTACACTCACAATAGGAAGCTCTGTAAGGACAACATTTCAAAAAACATGCCTGCCTGTTTTATATGCATACACACATAAAATACAGTTTAGATAACATGTTTAAAAATCTACTCTTTATAAATATTGGGGTATATGTATGTATATATAAAATATTTCTTTTAAGGTATAGATTATGATATATTTCTCTGTAGATGAAACAAGAGCTTGGTTGAAGGTTTAAATATATGATTCCTAAGGGAACCTTCACAGCCAGTTCATGGGCCTTCTGCTTTCTTCCTGCTTTTGAAGTTGATCATCAGTAACTGAGCTGCAGTGGTATTTTGGAATCTTGACTGCTGTCTGGGATGCTCTGTTAGGTGCATGTGTTTACAGCAACAGGATTGTGAGCTTTGGAAAAAGTGCCCAAGGCTGCAGTTTGCTTCTTGCTTAGGGCAAAACTGAATTTTAAGGCAAAAAGCCCTGCTAAGTTGAAGAATAGTGACAAGGTAATATTATGACAATGTAATGAGATGTCCTTTTCCCCGCCAAATGGAGTTCTGTGACTTAATTACAAATAGTCTCCACTGAACTGATTTTTAACAAAATCTGCCTTATTTTGGGGAGAATTTATCAAGGAAATGTGTAGACTTAGCTGTATGAGTGGTGCTGGCCATGAGAAGAGGCCTCATGCAGGCAGTATTTAATTAAGAATATGTTTTGAAAATGGAGAATATTGAAAATAAGCTGAGGTTTCTTGAACCTGCAGCAGCTTGTACATCTTTACTAAGCAGTAAGTCTTCTTGTGTGTTCTTTGACTCGTGGTGGGTTTTTGGTGTTTTATCTCCAGACTTCTCATCTAGCTTTGAAAATGTGTTCAAGGAGGCTGTGTGGGCAGTGGTGATTACTAATAGATGGTTCTGGACTGTGTTCCAGATTTGCTACAGACATGAGATCCACATTCTTTGGGTGGTTTAATTTTTACTTTAGAGAAGTATTTTTATAGAGTAGTAATGAGCACCATGATGACTAATAGCAGAAGGACAGTGCATAGAAGGTGTGACTTGACTCAGTGCTAGTTAGGCAACTCTGCTGCTTTTGGAAAGCTGTTTGTACATTTTTTTCCTTTTCCCCTGACAGTCCTGGGAAATGTTGCAGCTGTATCGGGTTGGATCAGTAGAGATAACTCAAGAAATCAATGGTTGAACTAGAAGTTTTAGTTTCCAGTGCTGGGTACATAGAGTACTGATTCTTATTTTAGGATGTAAGTATATATTTTTGTTTAGGTTTAGAGAAAAACCTTTGAGTTTGGAGAAGGGTTGGCCTCTTTTAAGCTCTGAAAAAGCTCTACAGGCCTTGGACAGGTAGGTGGTTTTAAAGATGGTGACAGAATCAATTCAAATGTTAATTATTGTTTTTCTGTTGATATCTGTTTCTACCTTGAGCACGGTGTGTGGGTGTGTGTAGCCAAGGGTTCTCTTTGTGTGCTGTTAAGCTGCACTGCCTCTAATACAATGAACGTATGCAGGCTGTCATTATAGACAGCTCCTAGTTGACATGAAGGAGGCTAATTGAAAAAACCTCAATTGAATGTCCTTGGAAACTTACTATAAAAATCTCAGTGCTGACTCTGGAAGCTCCTGGGCCAGTCCTGAAATTTAAGGTACTAACTGTCCTTGTCCTCCCCATTACAGAACAGATTGATAAAAAGGTTTCTAGTTAAGATTTAGGTCTTCCTGCATACTTATCTGGTCTAATTTGTAGAAGACTTCAAGTATCTGGTTGGCAAATGTGATGTGTTTCTGCTCTTCCTTATTTTAACTAGTGCTTCTCAAGAATTGGGCAGTCCTGATATTATCCAGTCTGCAAATTCTTGCTTGAGGAATGGAAGTGATTTCAGACAGTACTGAGATCTTTAAGAAAAGGGCCAAAGAAAACTGCAGAGTGACATAACAAAGATGAAAGACTTTGTGAAGACTTCTCCAAGGTATTAGTACTAAATCTCTGGAAGGAGGTTCCTAGTTCTGACTTTTTTGTGGATGGTGGACATCAAGTAGCTGTTGGAGAAACAAAAATATTTATCAGTACTAGCAGTAAGAAAGCCTGATTTTGTATGCATTTGTGCCTCAACTTAGACTGCAAGCTCTGATTGAAGTTGTGGTACAATGTGGTGTTTATCACAGAATGGTTTGGGTTGGAAGAGACCTTTAAAGGCCATCTAGTCCAGCCCCCTGCAGTGCACAGGGATGTATTCTAGACCACGTTGCTCAGAGTCCTGTGTACCCTGACCTCAAATGTTTCCATGGGTGGGGCCTTTACCACCTCTCTGGGCAACCTCTGGTCAGCATTTCACAACCCTCATTGCGTAAAACTTCATCCATGTATCTAGTCTAAATCTCTCTGTTAGTTTAAAACCATTCCCCCTGTCCTATCGTTACAGACCCTACTAAGAAGTCTGTCCCCATCTTTCATGTAAGCCTCATACAAATACTGAAAGGCCACTGCAAAGGCTCCCTGGCCCACTTCTTGAGCTTGTCTGGGTCCCTCTGGATGTATCCTGTACCCAGCAGAATCCAGTGCCCCCTCAGCTTGGTGTCATCTGCAAATGTGCTGAGGGGGAATTAATCTAGTTAATACTGGTCCCAGTACATCCTTCTGACAGACACCACTGGAGTGTGTTGTAGGCCAGCATGTGCTGCAAAACACAGCTTGACTCAGCCCTGTGGGAGGATATGCAGTTGGACTAGAGAGCTGCTAAATGTCTTGGGGATTTGTAGTATTTATTTGTGTGACAAACAAATTGGCTGTTCAAGCCCAACTATGAGGGTGAATTCTTTGGTGTTGTCACAGACATGTTTTTCGGCACTGCAGCTCCTGAATGTGTCCATGTCTTTATCAACCTGAAATGTTCCTATCCAAAAGGGTTTTTTGTTTCTCTGAAATGAACATAATAAAAACAGCAGAGCTGTGACCTCAAGAGTCAAGGTAGAGACTCCAATGACTGTTCACTGTCTCCATCTTCATATTAAATTTTTCTGAGGCTCTTTTTTTGCTGGATAAAATCCATACAAATGAAATACAAGCCAAGTCAGTAAATAGTAATGAAAAGGTAAATTCATTTTGCAAAGAAGCCAGTGCATATAAGACATCATCTGGAATGATGATGATTTTCTTTTTTTTTCTTTTTGCACAGATCACAAGGCTATTACAGTCTTTTAGAATTAATATCTGGCTTTTAGGCTCTGTAATGGTTTGTGTGACTTCTTAGCCTTTGGCTAATGAGAAAAATTATATAGTTTTTAAATACAAGACAGACACAAGATATGATAATTGTATGGATAAGGCTGATATTTCTGTTAAATAGCATGGAATGGGAAAGTGCTTGGCTCAGTTTTCCAAATTGTGACCACCTTTGGGACAGGGAGGTATGGATTTGTATCTGAGCTTCAGCAGAGCTGCCCTGCAGGGTAGTAGGAGGCACAGAGAAATCTCTCTGCCAGCTTCCCACCTCTCTTCTTGGGCCAGGCATGGCACAGGGCTGCAAACTCGGCTAGACGTGGCCAGCTTGTGGTTTGTGCATCTCTCTGGTGGGAAGGGCCACCTGCCCTGGACCTGGCCTGACTGAAATCCAGGATGTTTCCAGTGCCACCAATGGCAGTGACGCTGTTATGTCCTTATGCTATGGTAGTGTGCAGTATGCAGGCTGGACTGTATCCAGTTTTTTTCTCACACAGCAGTACTGTGCATGCAGCATGTCCTGGAGACCCAATTTGTAGGGATTTTAATTTCAGAGAGAGCCTGAGGGCTTAATAAGCTTTATCTTCTGTGAATTGTTCTGTTATGTGATGGCTTGACACTATTCCATAAGTGTAACTTGCTTCATTTTACTGGAGTCATGTCAGTTCTTAAGGAATTGCAGAATGGTCTGGATTGGAAGGGACTTTAAAGAGCATCTCATTCCAACCCCTCTTGCCATGGACAGGGACACCTTCCACTAGACCAGGTTGCTCAAAGCACCATCCAGCCTGGCCTTGAATACTTCCAGGAATGGGGTATCCATCCAGGATGATGAGGAATGGATCTCAGAACTGAGGTTTTTAGCAATACCTTAAATACATCTTAATATTTAAGCTTTACGTGTCCTGTCTTAGTATTTAAGCTTTTCATTTGAGAGCTGGCTCATGTAAAAGCAAGTTGCACAGAAGTCCGAAGAAAATTTGTTTTGGAACCTGGATGCCATCACCTTAATCCACCTGCATTGCAGGAAATTTCTTTGTCGAGCAACACCATCTATCAGCTGATAAGTGCATGAAGGTTTATTGGGTTTTATGGTTTGTTTTTTTTTTTGGTTGGTTGGTTTGAGTAATGAAGAGGGCTTTTGGGATGACCTGGCACTGAGCTGGGATGGGAGCAGGGGATTTGTGCCTTTTACATTTAAGTCTTCCTTGATGCTCTTGGAATTTTCAAGTAAAGGGCATTCTCAGCAGAGCACTGCCGCCCTCAGTGTGGGGCCCTGTGTTGGTGTCAGGCTAGGCAGGCCAAAACTTTCTGCCTCTGATGCTAACAAGTATCTTAAGTCAGAGCTTTACAGGGCAGCAGCAAGTTTTTGTGTGTGCTTTATTCATCAGGACTTTTCACCTTTCTGTATTTTGTGTCATGTGTTAGTTGTAACCTAATTTTTATTTTGGTTTTTTTTTATTATTCTCAGACTATGCAATTCCATGCCTGAAGTTTAAGAAAGGCTCGAGTTTTGTCACTGAAGGATGATGTCTGTATGTACTTTCAGCTTTGATTGTTTCATATTGCTTGCCTGCGGGTTCTGTCTTTCTACCTCCATTCCCATACAGCAGCAAGTCACCGTCTCCTGCAATTAGTTACAAAGCACGATGAGATTGGCCCTGTGTTCTCCTCACTTCATCCTGGGATAATGGATTAGTCCAGATGCTTGACAGCATTGCATAAAGTGAGCGTGATGGACTGTAAGCCCATGTGGGGACAGCTCTAGCACAAAACAACCCTCGCATGGCATACTCTAATTTTCTTCCTCATGCTTCATCTTGTGCAACGGTTCCACTTAAATATTGCACTGTGGAAGTCAGCTGCCCGGGCAGGGATTAATCCTTTCCAACAATTGCAATCAAACTTCCACTTGTGCACTCAACTCCTAATGCTGAGTTCGTGCTCAAGGAAAGAGATAGGAATTCAGAAGCATGAGCTCTTGAGAGCAGCAGAAATTTCTTCCTTGTCTTGTTCAATAATTATAGTGACACTTCTTGTTGGGGAGGGAGAGGAATAATGTTTAGGAGGTTGTCAATCCCCAGGTCAGCCACGTGAAGAAACCAGTGACCAACTGAAGTCCCAAACACACCTGTTTGTTTAGCTGGGCTGACCCAGGGTGAAAGTTAAACATGTCTGAGGTTTTGGGAAGGACTTGGGGGGGGTAAGGGAGGGTATTTAGGCTTTTAGAATTGCTAAGTGCCTAGTAGGTATTAATTAAATGCTGTTTGGCATGCCTAAAAAACTTGTATCTTTAATCTTCAGGTGACTAAAGGTCTTTGTCAAAGGTCTTTCCTTTGACTAAAGGAAATTGTCCCTTATATCTTCAGAAAGGTGATGCCTAAATGTAAGTCTTCAATCCTGAGAAGCTCAGAGTAGCACAGGCTTGGACTAGTTCTGTGAAACTAGAGGTAACACAGGAATTGAAAAGAAGACATGACTGGGAAGGGAGTAAAGTTATGGCTTTTGAAATAACTTGCTGTTCAGAAAAAGTAGTGCTGAAGCCAAACTGCATCCTTAGTTTGTATTCACCTTGGTATGTTTTGGAGCTGTGCAGGGTGGTCTTATGACCATCTCTTCATGCACCAAAGGGGCAAAATCTTTGCTTGTGTTCAAACTTGATATGTCGTCCTTGCAATTTTGAATATAGTCTGGCAAGGATTCAGCTGTGCTTCCATTCCTGTCAGAACAGGGCTTTTTACTGTTTTTCCAAGGAGATCAAAATAAACGTGGAGGCTGGCGGTAGTGTTTGTGTGGCATCCCCATTCTTTCCTTGAAATCATATGCACTCATTTAGCTCTCAAGAAAACTCCTGTGGGGTTCATCATCAGGGCTATCTCAGGACTTCCATTATCTGTAGACATGCTGATTGCTGGTCCTTAAGTTATCTGAGCAGGATGTTTGCCGCTGTGTTTGCAGAGGTTTCTGGAGCAGTGAGAGGGCTGCAGTGGTTTGGCAAAAGGGCTAAGACTTGTCTTAAGGGCTAAGACCGAGAGTTAACTTCTACCCAGGGTAGCATCACTGTCATGGTGTAAAGATTAAAGTTAGATGCATGTGTGTGCTCACTTGCAAGTGCTAATGAGCCTTAGTTAATCACTGCAGTAAATGCCATCTTTGATATCTAAAACTGAGGCACTTTGTGCCTTTCTGTTAATCACTGTTACCATTCATACCTTGTTTCTCTAATGGGCTCTCCCTGAGGTGTGGGTTTTCCAGTCCTTGCTGATGGCAGCACCAGGAACTGGTAACTTTAGGGATACTGCTACTCTCATTCCAGGCTTTACCTTAGGAACAAATAAAACAATTGCCCCACTCCTAGTGGAAACACACCAGCTTCTTACACGGAGTTTCAGTTTGATATGGCTTAGTCATAGTAAACTTGGCTGATTTCCTAAAATGGATTTCTATAATACAAGTCCAGACTTATTGCCAAAAAGATAAGAAGTATTTACTTGAGCCTGTACTGTCCAGCTTTGCAAAGTTGAAGTGGCTTAATAATTCAGGACCTTCTGGATTAATCTTTGCTTGAAGTATCTTTATTTGCCTTGCCACATCACCAACTGAAATGAAATTGCACAAGGATGGCATCTGTGTAAATGGAGCCACTAATGAGGCTTGGATGGTGTTGTATTTTAGCCCACTCTACATAGGGTTTCCTTCATTTCAACTAAATATGTTGCTCCTGCCAATTTTCCAGATTGTTGCTGTCCTTGGGATTTTTCATTGGTAAGGCAGACTTCCTCTTCTTCTCTGCTGTTTTGTTCTGGCTGTGGATCATCTTTTCCTGTAGGTTTAAAAAAAGATAGAGATCAGTAACAGATAAAGAACAAGGTTGCCTGGATATGTCACTGTGGTCCTTTAGGAAAATGGACTCTGCAGGGAGTAAAACTCTGAGCCATTAAGAAGATTGCTGTTTGAATTGGTTGTGATCCAGAGAGAAAGCAGAAGAAATACATCCCAGGATGCGACAGGAGAAGTGCTGTCTTGAAAATGCCCTTGATAGCCCTGAAGTTTTCTTCATGGGCATGTGATGGCAATTCCAGCAGACCTCCTTACAGCTTAGAGAATTCCCTTACTGCAGTGTCTCAAGCAGCCCTCTAATTGTTTGCATTTGCATGTGGGTCCTGAAATAAAAGTGGAAATTTCACACTGTTCTCTTAGCAGAAATGCAAAATAGACTTTACAGGATACTGTTTCAAGGAGGCTGTTACTCTATTGAACATCATGTTACTTTGCACAAGGGTTTGCTCATGGTTTTCAAAACTCTCTGAAGAGGGTGCTTTTTATTGCATGTAGCTGCTTATGAAGTAATGAACAAATTTTTTTCCCCACTTTTTTTGCTTTAAAGGTTTCAGTTCTAATGCTTTCTGTTCTTGAAGTTAGAATTGTACAGTATCTAAAGAGGAAGATTCTATTTTTAATGGCAAAAATGCTGATGTTTGGATTTAGCTTAGAAATTGATCTTAACTAATATGCAGAGAGAGTGAGGATCAACAGTGTTTGGAGCACTTGAACTCCTAGGTTTGGCTTCACACATCTCTTAGGTATGTGTGTCAAGATTTAAAAATAGGAATGGTTTGTCTTCCGTGCTTTATGTGTAGCGTAATCATGTTCCTTTTCAAGGTGCTTCAAAAAAAACCCCTTGGCTATATGACGAACCTGAAAATGATACGAGAAAAAGCAAACAAACCTATAGCACCCAACCACACGTGCCCCAAAAGCCTGGGCTATGCTGTGACAGCAAGGTTTCAGCACCAGAAACAAAACTAGAGGCACCCTGTTCTTCCAGAAGTTGAACATTTAATTTTAAATTCTTCTGTAATGTAGTTTACCCCAAGCCCTGGCAGCACTACCAAGTGTGGCAGTAAAGTATTACATCATAATTTTTAAGTAGCCAATGGAAATACGAAGCTGTCTGTCAAAGCTGGCTCTAAGGCCAAGGGTGGAGTCCCACTGTATGGGCAGAAAGCCACCGTGAGAGGGCTTTTGGCCAAAAATGTCCTTGGGCTGCAGCCAGAAAGCTGGGAAGCTCAGTCCCTGCAGGTGGCTCCTTGAAAGGAATAATCCTGTTTGTTGCAAGCAAATGGTGGGGAAACTGGTCAGCATAAGCAGGACTCAGGAAGAGCAGATTTTTGTGGGTACATGAAATTGGATCTCGTGGTCTGGCAGGCACTTGCCGGGTGACTGAATCCTGCAAGGATGTGTGCACAGTCACTATCAGCACTCTGTCACTGCTCCTGTGGGGCTGGGCTGGCACTGGTAGGAACAAGAGGTTAAACTCAAAGTAGTTCATGCTACAGTAGCCTCCTGTCTCCAGACAGCTATGGACCATGCATTGCATGCATGAAAATTTTGGCAAACTTTTCCTTTACGTTTTGAATTTTCACAGGGAAGAGGAGAATACTTGCTGAAATGCTATGGTTTTGGTGGGGGGAAAAGCAAACCCAGATTAGAGTGGTGGCAGCATGGAAGTGTACTATAGCCTTATGTTGGTAGCCAGAATTCTGTTGTGGAGACTCAGAGCTCTCAGTTACCATTTGAGAGAGGGAGATGGTTAATTGATGTAGATAGTAGTTGGATGAAATCCTTTCCTTGCAATTTAATTATCATTATTAATATTATAATTATATCATGATTATATGCGTCTTAAGGTGCTTTTTTCTCTCGATGTAAGATGATGAAAGAAGTAGGCTCTCTGTTTTCTGCAACTTTGTGTGCACCATTTTTTGTAAATAATGCTGAATCTGCTGCCTGAGAGACACTGGTGGGCTTTCTGCACCTGAAATTCCAGCCCAGGAGGCTGCTGAAGAGCTGCTGCTCGGCAGAGTTGGTCTCTGCTACCTTTGCATCCCCTTGCAAATGAGCTGTGAGGAGCTGGTGTATCACAGCACACGCAGCTAGGTGCCAGCACCAGCTCACGTTTGGTTTGCCTGATGGGTGTTCTCCCCGGCAGTGCCCAAAGCAAGAGCAGCTCAGCTACACGGGGCATTATTTGCATACTCTAACGAGATGGGCTATAATTGGCCTTCATTGATTTTCTCTTCATTGAGCTAAAATAGAGTCAGAGCTTCTTAGGCAAGAAGAGCTGATTGATTTGTGGTAGGATTCAGGACTATTCAGTTGAAGGAATAATTAATTATGTTCTTATTTAGTAATTGTCAGGGTCTAAGTTTACTCTTACCTTTCAAGTAGACACTGCTAAATTTGCTCTCTAGACTCTGTCTCTCCTTTTAAAAGCTGGGATAAGGTGCCAACATGCAGAAGACAGTTCACAGGAAACACTCGTTTCCTTCTTTATCCTTTCATTACCACTTCTTTTTCTCCCTGCACTATCTCCCTGCTTATCCATATGCATGACATCCTTATTTCCGGGTCTTAATTGATCAGCTCCATTCTCTGGCAATTTTCTTTTAAACAATTCCAAGAAAACTCCTTTTTAACTGAAGGTTGGAAAATGAAGGAAAAAAATAATTGCTTATTTGAGAAAATTTGAATGGTAACCTTCTGTTAAGAGTTTTATGACTTTTTAATTTTTTTTTCATTCTAATTCAAGCTCTTTCCCCAAAGAAATGTTTCCTTGTGTTGAACAAATACACCTGAAAAGCTCATGAGCTGGGGTGTGCTGATTGTGTGCTGTTAAACACTCATAAACTTGAAACACTGGATATGTGTGTGAGTGATGGTCTTGCAGAAAGTGGAAGTTTGTCCTTCCTTGTGCTTTTTCAAGGAAGTATCCATTTAATTAAACATTAGCACTGTGTGAGCAGGCAGTGCTGTATGGCAGAAGCAGGTTTTTATGAGCTATTTCTGTAGAGTTGAAAGCAAGGTTATAATGGCCACATACAGCAAGGTTAGCATTGGCACACATGTAACAAAGATGATATTTAGTACATTTTCTCCTCTCCTTATCTTGTGTTTGCAGCATAACATGGTGGCAACATTTGCTAGTGGTTTTTAAGTGGTGGATCTTATTACAAATATAATGTTAAACGCTAATGAATTGAGTGCAGGCAGTTTCTGTGCTGCTGCCAGGAATGCAGTACTCAGTAAATACCTTGCACCAAGCAAGTAAATGACAAAGGAACTCCCTAGGCAAACAACAACCAAATGCAAGGGATGATTCTTTGTAACAAATTAGTTCTTAAATAGAAGAGTCTTCCACCAGCTTCACCGGATGAAAACTCCTGGCTCAATGGGGGCACTGAAGTGGACACAATTGCCAATAATAAGTAGGACACAACCCCTGCGTGGCCCCAAGTCCTTTGCGGTATGTGAGTTGTAGGGGTGGGAAAACCAGAAGAGAAAAAAACTGAAGAAGTAATAGGGGGAGAGGTTGTTGGCCCCACATAAAGGGACAAGTGCAGTTGCTCTGGCCTTTGCTGGGCAGGTGAAGCCGAAGGGAGCAGGCTGACTCCTGCCCACTCTGCTGGGAGAGAAGCAGCACCACCACACCTGTTTTGTCTGAAGCACACATGGACAGCATTGTTCAGAGGGAGAAGGTGCCTCTAGACCCTTAGTTTGGAGATGTTCAGAGGGATGCAATTTGCTCTGGGGATGCTGCCTCTTTGCATGAGAGTTGGTGGGAAAACTATGGAAGCTACCAGGGAAGGCCTGCAAAGTTCCTTTTCTAAAGTGCTTTGCAGGCAAGAATTGAATTTTGAAGGAACTTAGCAAAAATGCTATGTTAGAAATCATCTGTGTAAAGATTTTTCCATTTTTTTTCCCCTTTAATTTCCAAGGAAAAGCAGGAGAAACACTTAGATATGCAGAAAAATCTTTTCCCCAGTCATCAGTTTCCTACCAAAAAGAAGGAAAGTTCTGTGGTTTTGGACAAAAAGTGCTTTTTTTTTTTTGGCTGGGTTTTTTGTTTGTTTGTTTTGTTTTGGTTTGGGTTTTTTTTGGTTTTTTTTTTCAATGGGAGATCTCTTTTGTAGAAAAGCTGTAGCAGATTTGTTTGAGAAATATCGTTCCTACTCATTCACTTTTCCTAGATGTGAGCAAATTTCTTTAGTCCTACTGAATGGAAAGAGCTCTCACAGAGAGGGAGAGAACTGGAGGCAAGCTTCTTAAAACTGATGTCTGAGTGGATTTTGAATGCCATTCTGCTTCTGAAGATTTCCCAGACTGTGGCAAAGTCACAGCTAGGTAATAACTGCATAGGATCCAGGACACTCAGTAGCTGTTTAAGCTCACCTGTATCCTGCTGGGCTGGATACCTGGTAAACCCTTTCTGCATATCAGGTAAAGCCCTTTCCCAAGCCCTAGCGCCCCAACAGATCTCTGAGCTGAAAACCCCTTATTTTCTTGCTAGCTGTCTCACTTTTTGGTTAAATCAGCTTTTGCCACTCAAGGATTACACAAGCTTGGCCCCAGTGCCTGCCTTGCCCTGGCATGACAGATCCCAAAAACCCTCTGGCTGTTTTGTGGCCTATGTAGTAACTTCCATTGTTAGAAACTGTGCTTTGAATGGGAAACAAGGTAGGCTGTAGAGGTTGGAGACTGAAAGAAAAGAGGTTTAGGGGGCAAAACAAAGAAGGAGTAACAGTGTGTGATCTTACATTAGTAAATCAAAGTGTGTGCAGACCAGCATGTTCCTTTGAATTGGACACGCCCATTGCACCATCTAAGTTGTTTGCTTTTTGGCAGTCACTTTTCTCTAAATAATGCTTTATATTACTCTGGATGGTCCTGTTTTGAGAGCTTAAGGTCACAGGTTTCATGATTTCCACAGAGTTGGTTTTACTCTTCTCTTTGATACTGACCTGTTTTATAGAGCAGGGAGGCACTGAGTTATCTTTTTTTTCCATGGAGAATTTTCCTCTGTCAAGTTGAGATGCTTCATCGTAAAATACCTTTTTGCTAAAAAAGTGAATGGGTGCACCATAGCCCGAGACAATTAGCACCACTTTGTGTCTGAGTGCTTTCTAGTGAGGAATTAACTCACGTGTGCCTCCTGGGATTTCTGTGATTTGTGCTGCCATCTTGCTATTTGTCCAGTGTCAGAGTTCACCGATCATTTCAGAGCAAGGAAGGCAGGAGCTGGGTTATTTTGCACATGCGCTTTCTAGGCTTTCATTTGCCAGGGACCTGAAGGCTCCTGCCTCATTCTGTTTACTGAAGGCAGCTTTCTTCACTGCATATGCATCTCTTGGAGTGGATTCTTATGTATTTCTGCCCTGGGACAGAGGTAACACTTAGTGCAGCCCAGGGTGTTTGTAAAGGTTGCCTGGTTTTGTCAAGGTTGTGAAATGAGCCTGAATTCCAAGTGCTCAGCATTAATTTTTCCTTTGCTTTCACTGAAAGCACTGATAAAACATGTGTTTACAGGACTTTTAAACTTCATGTATTTAAGGTGGACCAGAGCTTCAAAGACTTGTCATTTCTGCTAGACTGATTGCCTTGGAAACTGAAGAATTTTTTATGCTGATATGCTCTGGGTAATGAATGATCAGCTTAGAGGAAGATGAGTACCTTGAGTGTTGTAAGGATTATTGGACTGCCTACCCTGGAGCTTCAGCTATTGCATTGTGAAGATAATGAATGATTAATTGATCTCATACATTGTACTTAACTTAATTGGTAGCAGTGCTTTGGATGCACTGGCTGCTGCAGTAACTTAGAAGACACACGTTCTGAGTCAAAAATTAGAAAAAAAAGTGAAGTGGTATAGGAGAAGGAACAGAAAATGCCACCTCACTGGCCCACATAATTGTTGCGGGCAAAATAGGAGTAAAGGGAAGAGCTGGGAAAGGGGGCTACAGAAGGAATCACCAAAACTGGGAAGATGTGCAAACTCCCCCTGTCCTGAGAGGAGAGCTTGCATTGCATCCTTCCCCCCACTGGCTCAGACTTCTTTTTTTTTCTCTTTTCAGAAAAATGCAGAACTATGTCAAATTCCTGAAGTTTCCCTCTCACATGGTATCTCTGTACCAGCCTCTCTCTAGAAAGAGGCCGACCCTGGTATCTCTCCTTGTTACCTGCTCCTTTACAAATGAATTTATTGCAGCGAGCTGCAGCTACAAGGGCTTGTTACTGCTGTTGTGTTATTTCCTCTTCCTGGCATTCCTGCTCAGGTGTTTTGTGTCCTTGGTGGATTATTAAGCCCTGTACTGCTGTGTTTCAAGGGGTCAGTTACAGAAGTAAGTGGCTATTAAAAGCAGCAGTCAGCCACAGTAAGTCCATATTTGACGTGAAGTTAGTTCCTGTTATTGTTGCCTTTGTCTTTGTAACCACTAAATCCTCATTTTCTGCCCCTGTTTGTGTGGGTATGTAAAATAACTTGCCGGGTCTAAAGGGAGCACTGGCAGCTGTGCAGCTCTAATCTTGTGTGCAACAAGGGAGAGTCACAATCACATTTTGTCTAACAGTCTGCCAGAAACCATCACACATTCATTTCACAAAGTGGAAGGAAAAAGCTCTGCAATTCCTTACATAAACCAGGGAACAAGCTATAGAGCTGCATTGCCTTCTTTCCTTCCTGATGGAATGAGAAGGGATCCTATAGTGACTTGCATCAGAAAAAGATGCTGGAATGGATATTTCAGGTGTTGTTCACCCATCATGTGGCCAGGTGAAACTTCCTCTTGATGGGGATGGTAATAGTAATGGTTAGAATTGTTTTTTTCGTGAAAATTTCTCACTAGTTTGGGGAAAAAAGCTGAAGTAAAAACTAGTAAAATTGCACTTGAAAATGAAAATACGAAAATATGGACATTTTGGATAAATGGTTTGATGGGTGGAGCATGAACTTGCCAGTACTTCTGCAGCAATATTTGTGACCAGGACACTGACTTGGGCAAAAATCCCTGGAGCAAAGAAATACAGCTTTCAGCCAGATTTTGAAAAGGACAGACATCTGTCATTAGTGGCCCAGCGGTGTGAAAGCCTGTCAGTGGGAAAATAAGTCAGTTTTCTAATGTGCTGTTTCTGCTACTGCAACTTAGAAATAATTGCCAATACGAGTGGAAACACATACAAATGAGTATGTTATGGTGTGAGCAAATGGAGGTTATGTTAATCTTGGTATGAAGAACCTATGTATGTTAATAATGATCAACTTAAATTGCTCATTAATAATCACCATAAGTAATATTGATCTCTACAGCACTTCCCACCCAGATGCTTAAAATGTTTTATGAATCTTTGAAACTCACAGCAAGACAAGGCGAGAAATTTTGTGTATCATAGGCAGTGGTGGTGGGGGTGTGGAAATGAAATATGGGGTCATAATGATTTGAAAAATTTCAATGAACAAAGCAGAGTTGTCCTGAGAAGAACTAAAATTCCTTGACCTGGTCTGATGCCTGAAGCTATATGTTCAGTGACACTGTTGTAAAGTGGCTCTGCTCTGGATTACCTGCAGTTGCAGAACTGCAGCAAAACTTAGTAGCTCTGTACACTACTTGTGCTGCTAATGAGCAACTTCTTCTTCATACCGACTTTGGCGTGTGAGATGCTCTCAGAAGATAGGAAATATTGTATCTTTTGTAGCAATAATGTGTGAAAAATCTTTTAAGTTGGTTTTCTAATTTGTTTCTACCTCAATTAACTTTTTTAACTGCATGTCTTGTCTCATAAAATGATGAACGCTTTCCAATTTATTGAAACAGTGGTTCTATAAAAAAACAATATGCTTGAGCAACTCTTCGTACTGATACATCATCATCAACCTTAGTAATGAGGGGGAGAGATAGGCCTGGGTTTGGCTCCATTGAAAACATTTGTAGATTTTATCTGGAACAGATTTTATTAAAATTGCAACAAACTTTATACAGCCCGATATACGCTTCATTAAGGGAATATTACCTTACAATTATGATTAATTAGATTAAACTTATGAAAGTGTGTTATTTGTTCAAATCAAAAGGGTGGCAGGGAAGAATGATGGATGATGAAAGAGTGTGATAAATGAAGAAAGCAGCTGAACTAAATTGAATGTGTATTCATCCGTTTTCACTTCATAACTAATGATAAATTGAGCATGTCACATTTAACAATACATGTCTGAGCTTAAGCACAGTCCCAGCTCCTGTAGTCTAATGTCTTTTGTCAGGTAGCTGCATTCAGGGGACGTGATATTTGGTTTAGAGAAATCTACGCAGTTCATTATCTATCTGTCCCTGAAGCTAAAATCACAAATGAAGGCTCCTGCTCTCTCTTGAAATGAAATCACGGAAGTCTCAATTAGGATAGAGTTGTCTAGAAGGCAGAATCTGACTGTGAAGTGTTAGTTTGACTCGAAAAGTAAGTGATGTATTGAAAATTGTGTGTTGGTGACAAGAATACATTTTGGGATAATTGCAAACTTGAACAAGCCTGTGAGGTCAGAGTCTAACTCACAGGCTCAGTCACTTGTTGTGCAGCCACATGAGAGAGATGCCATTCAGCACCAGCTGAAATGTCTGAATTTGGCTTGAAATACTCAGGGAGTTTGTATGGGCAATGCCTGGCTGCCTTGGGATTATTTGCAGGCTTCCCATCTTGTACCACAGTTTTTGATGGTCAGTCTTTCCGATGGCAATCAGCCATTGCTGGTTGTATCCATGGCTGTAAGAGATGTGAAGCAGGAGGACAGGAGCAGGTGTGTACTGGGGAGAAGATCTTAGTTTTGTCGTCATCAAAACCAAAAAGGGGAAATAATTTTGTTCTGAGATCTTTAAAACCTTTGGTCAATATTTCATACCAAAAATGTTGGTTTAGCTGACTTCATTGTTCCATTTCTGGTCCAAAACTATTCACATATGTTAGGCCTAACTGAGTAATGATGGATTGAACTGCTGAACCATACCACAGATGAATTTTGAGCATGAGATGTTTAGCATTTCCAGGAAGTTCAGCTGTGATCCCACAGATCCTTGTGTGCCGTAGACCAGAGAGTGAGAAAAGGTTGTTGTATAGTTTTAAGGAGTAATAGAAAGCAACTGCAGAAGAGCTGAATGCATTAAATAATATCTGTGGTTCTCCAAAACTGAAATGGAAGAAAGTCCTGTATCTCTTAAAAACACTGGGTATAAAGGAATGTCCTGTAAACAGATAAGGAATAAAACTGGGTAGCTAAGCATGGGCAGAAGTGTCATGTACAAGGATAGGGAGTAGGGAAGAGACAGTCTCCCTTGCATTTCTCAGGTGATAAGGAAAGGATTGCTTTTGCTGCTTTAGTTGCTTTCAAGCAGTATCAGAGACCCCTTTTACTCCCAGTGCTGTTCCTCAAATGTTCTTTGTCCCTCTCTTCCAATGAAGTCTCTTTACATGGCAACTGCACTCCTTGACCCTTGCAAGGAGCATTCTGTGGAGTTTCAGCAATAGTTATATTTTTGAGCTTCAAAGTCAGGAGTGGACCAAACTTTCTTCTTGCACAGTGCTGCCTGTAAGACTGGATATTAAATAGGTTTTGGACAATTAAAGTAATTTAAGAAAGTTAGTGATATTTAACTTTGCCAGCCTCTCTAAATTTAAGGACAGGAGGAAAAGAGTTAGTGTGTATAAAAGTGAAGGGGGGATAAAAGAGACTGTGAAATAAAGGCAAGAAAACGGTAATGTTAAATTTTCAACCAGTTTTAGTAATGACATCATTCCCCCCAGACCGATGCCAGTGTTTCATGGAGCTGTGCTGTTTTTCAGTCCTGGCTTCATGTGTCTGAATGCTTTGTGCTTATGTGCCAGACATCCCACCTGGATGAGATGGATGTGAGGGAACTTCTGTGAAGCTCTCTCTGCTTTTCCTTTAGCTGTTTCTCAGGAATGCTGTAAAATGTTTGTCTGTTTGACTGAGGCGTGCAATAGACAATTTCTTTGTGTGTGTAGAAGTAATTTATTTACACCTGTAACCACCATCCATAAAACCAGAACCTGACTTCATCGAACTATTGAAGCCTTATCCTTTGAGAAGGCTGTGATAACAGGTGGCATAGCACTGGCTCTAGCAGGGAGTTTATTAGGAGTAGGATTCTGTCTAAGTGACAGAATTTGTAGTGAAATTTATTCTGCAGTTCAAGTCTACAATTAGTCGAATTGAAAAGTAAGAAAGTAAGTAGCAAGAAAAGTGTAAGGAATGTAATGGAAGTTCCATGACAATTAGCAGTTTTATTTATCCCTCTTGTCATGAAAGTGGTTTTGTGGGGTGGTTTCTTATGTAGAAGACGCACAAAGAGCTAATTTTGTGCTTATCTCTGACTGTTATTAGTAAGGGTTCTCAAGCAATAGTTTGTATTTGACACAGAGATTTTTCTGACTCTGACCTGATTGATTGAGGAGGATATTTTTGAGAAATGGTCTGTGCTGTGAAGATAAGACCCCACAACCTGGAGGTAAATGGACCATTTGGACTGTTTTAGCAATCTGAAGCTTCAGTCTCTCAATACCTGATCATTATGGTGAGGCTAGATTGGGTGGGAAAGGAGGGTGTGAGGTGCTGGGCTTCTCTTTGGAATATTCCCACGGGCTCTTTGGGAAGAGAACAATGCACTTAATGCACCTCTGCATTGCCATCAATGCAAACCCCTTCCCTGTGAGCTCTGCTTAAGCTGCTGCATTCTTTTGTAGAAAACAGTGAGTTGAAAAAGACCTGAGTAAGGTGGGAAGGACTCTTCTGGAGAAAATGCTGCGGATGTCTCAGCTCCTTTGAGGAGTTCACTCTTTCCATGTGCCCCAGTTTTGGGTAACCCAGTTGGAGACTTCTTGAAAGGAGGTGGCTCTGGGTACTTTCTGGACTTCAGATTTCTGCAAGACTCTTCAGAGTGAGCTCCTATACGACAGAGGTACTGCAAGTGACTCCCTTCTTTATCTTTAAAAGGGTATTTAGGCCACCCTTCCCCCATGGCTGAGTAGAAGGCTCAGAGGAGACAGGGGTGTAGGAATCATTAAAGTGAAATGTGAGTCATGTTCATTAAAGGCAAGCTAGCAGAATGTCTTATATTAGTGGCTGCGTAATGATTAGAGCTTCCTGTAATAATGATGATGGTGATTCTACTATATGAATTGAACATTCATTCTAAGTTAATTCACATCCTTTTAACTAATAAGTTATTTAAGGGTACAAGAAAAAAAAGGACCCTTTTTAGCTCCTAATTTGAATAGACTGATCAGAAGAATGCTGAAATAGCAACTCTTCCTATGTGCTGGGGAGATTCAAACACTAATTTTTATCTCAATTTTGTAGTTTTATTTATTTATTCATAATTCATTGTGTCTCTGCTAAATACTAGACCTCCCTCCCACTGGAAATTGTTTATGTCTTCACTAGCAATATGTTCCAAGTCAAAATGGTGATAAAGAACTTTATTTTGGTGTGAAATTATTTGAAGAGAACTTCCTTTTTATTTTTGTTATTCTGAGACATGGCAGGCAGATGAATGTTTTAATGTTTACCCTACAAAATCTCCATTTTTGTGCAAGAATGGCCTACAAATATTTGTCATCAGGAAAAAAATAAAAAGGGGAAGGAATTATTTATAGTAAATGGGACATAAAAAATCAGAATAACAAGATGAAAATGAGGCAAAAGGTTTAGTTTAAGTATTGAAGGAAAACTCTGATGGTGGCAGCCGTGGCTTTACAGTAGTCTCTTGATAGAGAGGAAAAACTCTGGTTAAAGCTGTTTAAAGATAGCCTGGGAGATAGAATAGCATATAAAGCCCCAGCAGAGTGGAAGATAGATACAAGAAACTCACTGGTCTTTTGTACTTGCAGCTTTTGTCATTCTGAGGATCTGGACCCACTAGCAAGTTGAGGACTTTAGAAGTTGTGTTCCACTGATGTCAGCTTCTGCATGTCTGCAAATTCACCTGGACAATTTGACACCTTTGGGTTAATAAGGTGCATTTTCTCATTGTTTTTATCAATACTTTTGCCTCGCAGTCAGAATAGGACTGCCCAAGACAAGTTTTGGCATAGTTAGGAACAAAGAATGTACAGGATCCCTCAGTGTATTAGTTGTGAATCTTGCTTAGAAGTAACAATTGAATTTTACTATGATATTCCTCCTAATCAAAGGATTACATTTATTAAACTACTTATTGTATTGCCATACATGTTTTTCAGCTCTATACACTATAAAAACGTGAAGGAATCCCACATTGTGTAAACGGAGAAGTTAAAAGTTAAATTCAGATTAGTATAATTTGGATGAGCCTGGAAGATACACTCTGATGCCTTGGTACATTCAAGTTTGTTCAGCTGAGTTCCAGCATTTAATGGCCTTTACAGCTTAGCTTGTGCAGAACTGCAAACATTTACATTTGGAATAACCTGTCATAATTTACTCTTTGGGTCATGCTCTTGTTGCTGACACACAATCTGATCTGCAAAGCCCTCAGAGTTATCTCTTATTGCGTCAGTGCAGGTAACTGCTTCCTTGTAAAAAATTCACAAGGAACATTTGGTTATTTGAGACGTAACTCAAATTGGTTTGGAGAATGTTTCCTTTTGGATGCTGTAACAGATTCTGGAGGAGAACAGCTGTGACAGGGAGTCTGGCTGCTGCTGGGTCTGCCTGGGAGGGCCTGAGCAGAGGGAGCTGTCCAGCTGTGTTTTCTACATGGATCTTGCAAAGGTTATTCTTAATGTTTCCTTAGCTTTCCTTCAGATGAGAGCTTTCCTGCTTTCTGCCCCAGGACTGCAAGAAAATCCTTACTGCAGTCAAAGGGGCTCTGGAATAGCAGTACTGAATTCCAGTCCTGATCACACTTTGATAATCTTTTAATAAAATAGAAAGTTCTAACTACCTTGGTTAAACTAAGCTGAAACTCCAGCACCTTATACCTGACACTGCAGATGGATGTTTACATGTCAGGGTACAACTACCTTGAAGTTATCTCAAAAATATGGCCTTCTCCTCACCCGTATCCCTGAGAAAAAGGTCTCTTGAAATTTCTCATAGATATCACAGAATGATTTACATTGGAAAATACCTTTCAGTTCATTGAATCCAACCTTTGATCACCACCTTGTCAATAAGATCATGGCACTGACTTCTACATCTAGTCATTTCTTGAACACCTCCAGGAATGGTGACTCTACCACCTTCCTGGGCAGTCCATTCCAATGCTTAACAACCCTTTCTGTGAAGAAATTACTCCTGATGTCCAACCTGAACCTCCCCTGGTACAGACTAGGGCTAGGTCCTACTACTTGTCTGTGAGAAGAGGTCAGCCCCCACCTTGCTGCAACCTCATTTCAGGGAACTGTATAGATTGATAAGATCCCCTCTCAGCCTTCTTTTCTCCAGGTTTATATTCCCAGCTCCATCAGCCACCCATCATCAGATTTGTACTCCAGAACCTTCATTAAAGGTAGCAAGCAAACAAACGTTGTTTTCTTTAGGGTTTGAAAATACACTGCTAATCACTCATGGGTTAATCTGAAGACAGAGATCTTTGAAAGAGAATTTTTTTCTCCCTTTTAAAATAGGTTTTTTTCAGCTGCTTCTCAAAACTGAGTTGTTGTCAGACTCTGTCTTCTCTTTAGTTCTCCCTGCATAACATTCAACATACAGTTCTGTTAAGGTGCTAACTTGGGTAGTTTCTGAATGTCTCTGATAATCTTAAGGGTTTGTATATCCTTGGACAGGGGTCTGGAAGGCATGAAATATCACACCAAAGGTTCAACATGGTTAATAATCTTGACCTGAAATCTGCCAGACTTTTATGAATCTGTTGGTGAGTGGTGGAGTCTAAATTCTGCTGGGTGAAATACAGAAGTCTGGCAGCTCACTGTGCAAGTTTAATACTTCTTGGTAGGCTTAACTGTTCTGATTTTAAGTCATATTGCCTCCCTCAGAAGAGTTGATATGTTTCCTCATCCCCACTGGTGACACTTTCCAAACAGTTGTTATGTACCACAATATAAATACTGAAGGATGCTGGCTGTTCTAACCCAAAACGTATATGAAGTAAAATATGTGGCAAGGCCCACTATGTCCTATCTAGTGCATATATGTTGCAATGGAATTCAACTGAATGTTAGGAAGTGAATCAATAGTCAGGATGATAATGGTCGAAAAGGATGTTCACAGACAATAATTAATTATCTTTTGGCTTTATTTTTTTGCCAGCAAATATAATGTTCTGATGAAGCTATAATTTAATTAACTTCATCTTAACAGTGTCCAAAAGCCTGTACTTTGCAGGAATCAGTCATACCCTGTCATCTGTCTACAGTGATGTTACCATTGCTCTTGTTTGCTGTAATCTTCCTGTGTTGACTGTGAAAATTGCATCTGGCTTTGATATGAAATTCATGAAGATCTTTGCTTTTGAGCAACTGTCAAAACAGCTTCTTATACTTCAATCAGAACATTCGTATATTTACTTTTAGCTTTGTGGAGAACCACTGGGAAAAAAGGGATTTTCTCCTCCCTCTCCACTTACTTTCCTCCTTCAACTGCCTTTCCCAAAGCTCTCCTTTACTTTCTCCTCCCTTTCATAACCTCATCTAGATACCTATTAGCTCTCTCTTTCAATAACACTGCTCTGGCTTCCACGAAAG
The DNA here is from genome assembly GCA_013397955.1 of Grantiella picta. Lineage (NCBI taxonomy): Eukaryota > Metazoa > Chordata > Aves > Passeriformes > Meliphagidae > Grantiella > Grantiella picta. Next base: position 120,292 of record VZRM01004279.1, read on the forward strand.
TGCTTTTTAATGTAGGAGATGTACTTCAGCCATAACACTGGGGTCACTTTCTGAGTAACATTTTATGGGATTGATTAAACTTTAACACCATAACTGTTGACTTTATAGGCCAAGGAAGAGACACTGAGTGCTAAGCTCTGGTTAATTTGTGCTTCACAATTTTTAAAAATCAGATAGAGACAGGGTTTAATGTGTTTGATGAAGCAACCCTTTATTTTTCTTTCAGTGTGTCCTATTTTAAAAGACACACAACATTTAAGAAAAAAAATAAAGTCTTTAACACTAATGAAGTAACATCATAGTAAATAACTTTATATATGTAGAAAAAGGTGTTTAGCTCCATGGGAAGAATATGAGAAGATTTAATTTGTTCTTTTCTTGGCTCCAAATGTGAACACCTCATGTTTTTTGTTACTGCTAGAAAGTGAATGAATTGTTGCTCTTGGCTGAGAGTTGATGTTGCAGAAACATGTTGTTCCTTCTTATTGCAGGTTCTCTCCTTGCAGTGACTTTGGTAGGACAGAAAACAATGGTGGTTGCTAAATTAACAGAAAACCCTCAGCTCTCCTTAAATCACTTCTTCGCTGCTTTCAGTGCACACAGTGCTTGCTGCAGGGAAATTGCAGGACAGTGGTGCCTCTCAATATGTTCCAAGAAGGAAGAGGAGTATGAAGGAGTGCTTGCTGGATGAATGTGACTGCAGGTACAGTTCCCAGGCTGGTTGCAGTCTCACGTGATTTTAGGCAGGCCATCTGTAATCCCCTCATCACCTCACCTGTTAAGTGGCTAACAGAGCACCTACCTTCCAGGGTTTCCCCATTCTTCTCCACCTGTGGGAAGCTACTCTGGCTGGAGCAGACACACTGCTCTTAATTACTGCTCATAATTAATGGTATGTTTGCCCAGCCAAAGGGAAAGACAGTTGTGCTTTCTTGTGGAGAGTGATGAGTTAAATCTAATGCATGACTGACCTTGAATGGGAGGACACAGAAGTTCAGTTTCATCCTGGCTGCACAACTTGGATACAGATTCCCTGGAGGCCCTGGGGACATACTCAGGCTGCTTGGATATGCTGCAGCTTACAGGACTGGGGCTTCCCTGCTCGTTTTTACTCCATCAGAGCGAACTAGTGCAGGGATGTTGGATAATGCTCTATTATGAGCATGAACTTCCACTGGGGTTTCTGGACCTCAGATAATAAATGATAGTTGAGAGCTCATCACAAATCCCTGGAAGTATTCAGCCTGTGTTATGGTGAAACCCAGTCATTTTCAAGGTGACAGAAACCTTCCCAGTTGGAAAGGATGGTTTGATGTGGTCAGGGAATGCAGTTATGGCCCGGCATCAGCAGATTTCCTGATGAAGTCACAGTAAGATTGCTATTTTAGAAAATCAATAACATGGTTAATTGTCTTGTCCTAACATTTCTTGGGAAGGGTAACTACAGTTTTAAAAAGAGCCAAAATTTAAAAGCCTTGTGGCTTATCATTTCAGTTGAAACATTTTTAAATTGAAAGCCAAATAATGATTTTAATGCTAACTTTTAGAAAAGGATTCACATATTTGAACACCTGTTGAGACTCAAAGGAGTCACATGGAGGAGTTCTGTCTCTCCTCTGAATGAAGAAGACATTTGGCCTCCTAGGAAGGCAAATATCCCAAGAGCTGCTGGGAAAAGCTGGAGAGCTCAAGGTGAGTTATTGCCAATGAAAGAAGGCCAGTCTCTCCATAGCCCTTCACGTGATGCTCCTCTGTCTGGGCTGTTGCCAGTAGCACTGACCAACATCTATCCTAATGCCCCTCTTTGGAAATGGATGCTATTGGGAAGAGGCAGGGATAGCACAGAGTTGAGGGCAGCTCTCTAGAGCTGCTTGAAACTAATTGATCAAAAGCACAATTACACTGTTGAGGAGGATTAGATATTACAAGTGATGTATAAGAGGAAGAGGCAGGCTCTGACTCAGGAGATCCTTGAAACATTGATTGCTGGAAACAGGGAATAGCATCCAGGAGAAAAAATGCTTTGTCTTGATCTTAGCAGATTCCTGGGGAGTCTGCCACTGGTAGCTGCCAGAGATAGGTCCAGTACTAAATGGTTCTTGAGCCCGTTCTTAGTGTTCATAAAACCCAATTCTTGCTTTCTATCTAAAATGGCTTGTGATAAGCCTTTAGGCAGCTCCATAGCACACAAAATAAACATTGTTGCTGTTTTCCTTTCCTTTCCATTGTTGTGGAGAGGCTCTTTTTTTTTTAGTTCAGTTTGCCTGTGGAAACTGAGAGGGGCCTTGGTCAGATATCTTTTCCTTTCCACACCGATGAGTCAACCCATATTTTCTCCTTAAGTCAAAAGTATTTCTTATATGATTTCTCCCTAGCTGCTACCTTCTCTCTCTGAATCCATGCAGGGTTTGTTACTTGCAATTCCCCTTCAGTATTTTCTTTGCTCTTGAGTCTTGTGTCCTTCAGCATGTGCCACTTTAGCTGATCGCTGAAGTCTCAAGAGGGTCTGGCAGGCACTGTTGCTGTTTTCCCATCTTGCCAACTGTAATATTTCTTCCAGGCAAGGTCCCTCATAATTCAAGTGAGCTCAGTCAGGACCCAGGAGCTGAACCTGTCCTTTCCAATGAGTCAGCAGTGAGATTGAAACAATTTATGCAAACCATCAAAATTATTTTGTTGATTCCCGTATGGGGGATAGGTCAGACAGCATTGTGAGTTTTTTCTGTTCTGCAGCAAAGAATAAAAAATGTAGTATCCATTAAAGATCAGCCCAGACTTCCTTCATCCTAGATGTGGGCCTTGAGTCAGTCCCCCTATTGCACAGGAAATAGAAGAATGGAGCCAAAACCAAGCACATCATGTTACAACTTACCCCAAACCTGTTGGTTCTTCATTGGAGTCACTCACCACCACTAAGCTGCTGACAGCCCTGCCTCTCACTAAGGCAATTTAGGCTCTTTTCAGACCATACTTACTTACATTCTCAGACAGAAGCAATAGATGGGGGAGTTTATCTCTTACTGTGTGTTTGGCATTTTTTTGAGACTCTCAGAAAAGACAGGGAGGTATTTTTCCTATAGCAAGCTGTACTTTCAGAATTAGGTAATGTAAAAGAAGGCTATTTACCTGCTATGGTGTTTTATGGAAACTCAAGCTGTTCCAAACTTGGCAGCATATATTTTGGTATCACTTAACTTTTTGAAGGATTTGAGATCTGACTCCTGGTCCAAGCCTGAATTTTTGTTTTGGGCACTCATGTCATAATGAGGTGCATCATAATAGAGAAGAACACAAAACACAGGGGATTTGAACCCTCAGGAAGAGCTTGTCTCCACAGAAGTGCTACGAAACCCTCACCCCCCTAACTGAGTGGATAAGGGTACAGTGCTAAAACTGATCAGTTAAATCAGTCTGTGGACACCCTGAGGTAAAGAAAAAGATTAAAACTGATAAAACTTGTAATAGATGCTCCAGGCGGCCTGGAACCAAGTCTGCTCTGGTGGGAAAGCTATTCCTTTAATTTAATCTGCCTATATGCCTTTGTAAATAGTCTATCCTTAAAGGCTAAGACAAGAGAACTTCTAATTCTCATTCCAAAAGATTTTTGATGTGTAGATTGCTATCCCTGTTAAATTAATATGCTTTAGAAACTGAGTCAGCACAATTTTGCTGAAAAATGGAATGTGGATGTATTTAGATCTAGCTGTCAGATTTTGAAAGGTTTTCTGTACATAATATCCTACTCTAAACACAGTTTCTTTTACCCTAAAATAAGTCAGAAGCAGTGGTAGTAACTCAGAGGTGGGAATTGGACCCACTGTATCTCACCACTGCCATTGGGCTGTGGAGTCTGTATAGTCCAGGTCCAGTTCCAAAAGGTGCAGATGTGGTTAGTTCTAGTTTCAGTCACTTCTTTACCAGGGAAAAATGTATTTTATCCATGTAAGCATCCAAATAGTCTAAAATCCAGGATGTGTTATCTTTTCTCAGGTGAATGGCACCTCATTCCTGAGCAGTCCTTGACTTGTCAGCGCTTCTAGAGTGAGGTGCTACCTGAACACTCTCATGGCTGCAGTGGCATGTGAGCAACACAGAGTAAAGTGTTAAACTCACACAGTAAGTTTGTGCACGCTTCTGTCCCTTGAGCACGCTGCCAAAGCAGACATTAATCAGCTTTAGTCTAGGAGGTAGAATAGAAACTCGCTTGTAAATTACGACCATTACATTTCCGGCTTAAATTTCCCTACTCCTTTAAGCTAATGTTTTAAAACACTAACCCTACCACTGGCAAGTGCCACATCTTGCCTTTATATCCATTTGGCACTGTCTATCTCTCTCTCTCTCTCTCTCTTTTTTTTTTTTAATTTTTATTTAAAGTTGAAGAATTACATTATCTCTGTGAAATAACTTTCCTTCTATAGTTGTTCAGTTTGATTCAAAGATTTTTGATTAAGCGTTCAGGGGTTATGAATAAATAAGAACCAGCAGCGCAGTAATTGGTATATCATTACTCCCTAGTAGCACATTTAATCCTCAGCTTCGCTGCACCACATAACCTTTTCCTTCAGTCCTCCTCCTCTTCAATATTGCTTACAAAAAAAAAAGAGGAAAGAGGGAGGGGGGAAAAAAGCCATGTCACTGCAAGCTTCACAAGTTACCATTAAAATGAATACTTTTTAATTTCTCTGGATGAGATGGAGCCCTGTGCTCTGGGACAATGCTGATGGATGACATTTTAATGCAGCTGAAATGTTATTTTTACTGAACCAGGGAAAACTATAAATTTTGCTTCATTGCCACTGATGGCTCTATGCATAAAACTATGGTGGCGCCCATTGCCCATGAATAATCACCTCAGCATGGCAGATGTTACTTCGCAGGGAAAGCAATTCTTATGCCGAAGAATTGTGGAAAGATTAATTGTCTACAGCTGTTTCATGGCCCACAGCAATCTTGATACATTTATGATAAGTTTAAGAGCTCACTAGAGGCAGCTCCTATTCCCTGTTGTGAGAGAGGGAGGAGGGGGAGCTGAATGGCTTTATTTTGACACCTGGATTCATAGAATCTGTCAGCTCCATTACAGCCTTCATAGAAAGCCGGCTGTTGGCAGGTTTGGGATGATTGTGAGTGGGCTAAGATGCAGGAATTATCTAGACATAGATAAAGAAAAGGAGACTGAGAAGAATTATTCAAATTTGTGCAAATGAATTGCTTCCATTTTTCCTCCCTCTGCCAAGTGGAAATTGAACGTAACCCGCTCTGACCTTTCTCTATTAAGTGCTGCAAATTGCAGTAAATGCATAGTTCTGAGTGCCCTAATGAGACAAAGCTCTAGCAATGCCTCATTAATAAGGAAAGTTTGACCTTGCTGGTCAGCCCTTCATTGGATATTGAAAAGAAATAGGAAAAAAGAAGAGATGACCTGCTGTAAATTTTGAACAATACCTTTGATTTAGTTTGTATATACTCCCAAGCAGACATTTCACAACCTTTTTTTTTTCTTCCATTTTTACCATACAAGTCAAGAAGAGGTATTTACTTTCTAGGTTCCTCTGTAAATTCATGAGAACAGTGGTGATTTGTGACAGGCATGCACACAGGCGATCTGATGAAGCTTTTTCAAATGTGTTTTTAGTGTCCTTGTATTGATGAAAGAATGTTGACACCCTCCATTCTACACAGGTTTGTTTTCCTTTTTCCTTTGGCCTGTATCCATGATTACTGTATCTGAATGCCAGTGTGTATTCTGCCATTACTTAAAAAGAAAAGGAAATCATATTCTGTCCTTAAATACAGCTGCTGAAGCAGGAAGTGTCTCTGAAAAGGTGATGGGAGATGTTCATTCCCCACCTTGACAGAGCAGCTCTCTGATTCTGGTCACTGTACTGTCCCAACTGAGATAGAATCTAAAGGGCCCAACATTTTATTCAGTTATAAATGCCGATAGTCCATTCTAAAGAGATTTATTAGAAAATCCCAAATCTGTGCATACATGCATATTAAAGAGAAAAATTATTGAACAAAGCTAAAAATTAAGATAGAAATATGGAAGTCAATAAATAGATTTATGTAAGTTGAATGGCTATAATCTGTGGTGCTCTATGGTCAGCCTCACTCTTAGAAATCATAATGGGTCAAATATTGCAAGCATTGAAAAAGTACATTTCCCTTTTCAATGACTTGTACATAATACACCTCTTTTTTTTTCATAGTTATAGAGTCTACAGAGTCTCGATTTTTGCTTGTTTTCTTTGTTTATATTTGTATATACCCGTGTTGTTATTTATTGATATAATTTTAGTTATTTAGACATTATTTTATTATGGTATATTAATTATATGTATAGTAGTACTAATAATTTAAACAATATTTTGTGTAATTAATATATTTATCCATATTTATGTTTTGTACTTGTTTCTTAGGTTCTTTATGTTCCTTACTTCAAACACTTTAAGGTGTGCGTTCAAGAAATTTAAACAAGTGAGGCTTAGATGCTTTCTCTGCCTGTTAAAACTTGCTACAAACAGTAAATGAATAGGTAAAAAGTTGAAGACTGCTCAGAAATGGTTAATGAACCAAAATAATGTATAATGGATAACTTAAAGAATAAGTTGGCCACCTCTGTGACGTTCATAGTTCCCTCAGAAATTGCATTCTTCTATAAAGGAATTAGATGGGTACTGTATAACAGTGAGATTCTGTGCAATGGAAGGCATGAGAATATGGAATAAGGGCATTTTTAAAGGGTGGAATAGTTTTAGGTCACTTTTTGACATAGTTTATATTTCTGACTTTGCCATTGCTCTCAGATTTTACTGTCAGACCTGTAGTAAAAGTTCAATAGCAATACACAGAATTCTGAGAGAAGAATCATAAACAACAAACATTAAAAATATCAGCTTGATAGTTCCCCTGCATCAGCATGTGTAATGTAAAGAGTGTGAGTGCTACACAGACAGCAGCACTCATACCCAGCTTGCTAAGAGGAATAGATTTTTTTATTTCTTATATTAAGCTGTACCTGTGAACAGGTGAGATCTTCTGAATACATTCATAATTCAAAACAATTCACTAAAATTCTGCAGATGTGTCTTACAATCAGTATTTTTTTGGAAGTGGGCTCTGACAGATGTAATTTAAATATTCCTAAATCAAGACAAGCAGGATAACTTAGTTTGGATATGTAAGCCTCACACCTCTGATTGGATGGCTGTAAAGCTTTGAATCAAATTCCCACAGAGAATATTTACACTTAAGACCTAAAATGTTCATTTCACATTGATATTTTCCAAAATGAATTTAAAATGTACTGTTTCTGCAAACATTCCTCCAGAAGGAGTCATTTGTTTGAACACGGTGAAAGCATCTTGGAAAAGGTTGCCCACACAGCTGGAATAATTCTGAATAAAAATTCTGATTTATTTACCTGTAAGTTGTATAATACTCGCTTCCCCCTCATGAAAGGTGCTATTTGAGCCTGATGAATAAGGTTAATAATCTATTGCCAAATTCTCCGTTCTTCAGGATCAAATTTTTCAGCACAGCTCAAGAATTGTAAATACTTATAAAACCATTTATTATCTAAGAAATCTTTCTGCAGTCTAAAGTGCCTAGTGAAAAGTAGAGACAAGTGTTTTTTCTTACTTGGGCAGGAAAATACAATAGTATTTATTCAGACAAGCAGAAAAAAATACAGAAGCAGCTAAAATGGTCTTTTATGGGAGCTGTCACTAAACTAAAATATGACTTGATTTCAACTAGTTTTTTTTTTCTGCTATAATTAACTTTGTCTTTTGACAACTCCTTCTGAGGCATGTATTAATTAAATATGGGATAATGAATAGAGACAACTAGGTTATCACTAGGGTATAAATCAATTGAGGGGTTCTGATGATACCATAAACCACAAGAATGGAGTATGTGCAGTTAATAATAACATCAAAAGACTGTGATTGATTTGGAACTTAGCGATCCTTCCACATTCATTATTATTTTATATAAAGCATAAAAACGAGTGGTGTTTTATGCAAAGACAAGACGATTTTTCTCCCCCGGGTTCTTTGATAATGGAAAAATTGTCATTGTTCACAGATAAAGAAAAAGGCTGTGCTTATTATATGGAGAGGGATGGCAGAAGATCCTTGTGTGGTCTCAGAGAAGCCCTGGAACTAAGAACAGTTTTACTGTAATTATTTGTACACCTTCTGTGGAGAATTTGGGGCCAAGTTTTATGGTGGTTTAAAATACTGCTGCTCCTTGCAATCCACTGAGTTTTTACTCACTGATAACTTTTTTAATGTCTTGTTTTTTTACCCTCAGGTTGTGCCCATTTGCCAGATTCCAATCTATGGAGTCCAAGACCTTTTCCCTGTAAGTGACCTGAGATTTTTATTTTTTCCAGAAAAATAAAATCATACACTTAAATATGCTTAAATGCTAATAACCTGTATGTATTGACTGTAATAGTAAGGTTAAAGAAGTGGATTTTCCCTGCAGTTGTGCCTCTTTTGCACAGCAAATCTGGATCAAAATGTGGTCTCTGTGGTATGACAATAGTTGTTTCAGAAAACTGTATGGTGATAAGCATGTGTGTGTCTGTACAAACACACCACATGCATGTATATAGAGAAACCAATTTTTGCAAAATAGTATTTGATGAGCACACCAAAAACCCTCTGAGTTGTGCCACATGCTCTCCTTACATATTCAGTGTTTTCCATTTTAAATTTACTGGGTGTGGGAAGATGAGGTGAGGGAACAAGGGATGTTTTGGACCCTAATTCTGAATGTTCGATGAGAGAAGTCTTCAGGCAGAAAGATGAGCTTATGCTCCTTTTGGTTATGCTGTGATGCTGTCAGAAGTGCATATGGAAAGGGCTTTAGCAGATAAAGAGGATGTTGGTCAAAATCTTGTTACCATCTCTTGATAAACCTTTCAAATGTGGTCAGCTATGTCTGGACTATGTGACACTTTGTAAAACAAAGAATTAAAAGATGGCTCTGTAGCTGCATACCAGGTGCAGTGGTGGAATGTAATTTTTGCTTTTTGATCAGACACAGCATTTAAGAAGGAAGAGTCAGGTCTGACATTGGCAGTTAAGCCAGCTATCACTGCCAACTATTAATAAACACATTAACATAGTCTCTTATCCCCTCCTGCCCAGCTCTTTCCCCAGGCTGGTTTGCAGAGCTTTCTGGCAGCTCTAGCAGTGGTTCTTTGCTTGAAGAAGCCATAGATCCTGAAGTCATAGATCCTGAAAGAAAAGGCCCTGTAATCCTGGAGGGCAGGTGAGCCCTGAAATAGTTGGCTGTGTGGTTTGGTGCTTACTGGTCCTCTAACCACTTGAGAATATGCCGTGTTTTCTGTGCATGAGATTACAGCCAGGGTGTTGAGGAGAGGCTTGGGACACTTTAAGGAGAACTGGCATGGTGAGGGTATGAGAAAGCAGATCCAATCCCTGCTGGAATGCCAGGCTGGGTTCAGAGGCCAGGAGATAGACTCTGCCTGCTCCAGCACCACCTCATCCATGTCAGCTGCCTGAGGTGAATCCCAACACATGTGGTAAGCCCTCAGAAAAGTGTTTCCAAGGCTGGAAATGCCCATGAAGTAAAGAAGGAGCGTCAAATATGTGGCACCATTTATCCAGCAATATAAAAGGAAGATCAAAGACTCCAGGGACATTTGGATTTATCTTGGCTGCCTCACACTCTAGCTACAATTTAAAACCAAGTTCATTTATGTTTATCTTTCATTTATAATTGCGGGCACACACAGACCAACAAAATTGGTTGCTTCAGGACCTTCTCATTCCATGTAATCTGCTCTGAGTCCTAAAAGGAACCTGCAGACAATTTAGGTTCAAAATCTTTTTGTAATAGCTTAAGCTGGCTTCCAAGCACTCGGGCAATGACAACAATGTGTGATTTTTGGAAGTCTCTATCTGTTAATCTAAAATGTAAATTCGCTGCTAAGGGCACTGCGTATAAGTAAATCACATTTTAAACACCAAATCCATTTTATTTGCTGAGGCCTTGGGCACATTTTAATACTGCAATGCTAGCATTTTAAGTGTATTTTTGTGAGGCCTCTAGAGCGTTGTCACGGATAGGCACCGTATAAATAACATTTATTGTTATTATCATTGTATGTCGTATTCACTCTGTTTTGCTACCATTAATAAACCATTCAGGCAATGTTGTTGTAATGTATAATATTAGCAGCAGCCTCCTTTGGGAGACATATAACTGGGTACTTAATATTCTAGCTGCTTCCTGGGCCATCTCTCCACAGGCGCAGACGCTACAGTGTGTTCAAAGTTCAGTATAAAAAAATGGGCTGGCTGTGCAAAGATCACAGCATCTTACAACACGCCTTGCAGTAACTCACACCCTGGCCCTTGCTGTCAAAATTCTGCAACACTAGATAATAGTAAATTAGGGAAATTGCCTGTAATTTGAGGAATGCTGTGTTGCCCCTTTTAAATTTGTCTTTGCTCAAAAAAAGAAAGGATTCACTGGATTCATCTCCCTCCACCTCAGCCTTGCAGATAAGGCTATTGCCCTGCAGCCCTCTTGTGGGGCTGCCTAGATTACAGAAAGCACTGCTGCTAAGGAAAAGTGAACTGTAAAGCCCAGGGTTGTTTCAGAGCTGTATTAATTTGCACTGAGGATCAGAGCCTTATGAACATCCTCCTTTAGTGGCTTGCAAAGCAAAATCGCTGTGACCTTTTCTCTTAATAAACAGAATGCAAAACCAACCATGTTTAAAATTGCATTCTTAAAAACACAAAAACAAATAGTGTTTTTGGATAGCAGCGAAGATGTGAATATGGAAGAGAAAAATATGTAGATATGAAAGCACTTGTGGATTAGCATGTAGCTTTTCCAGACAGGGAGGAAAGATGGGGGAAACATCTCTGCTGCAAGGCCTTCTCACCACATAGCCACCTTAATGCTTCTTCAGCTCAAAAAGCAAAAGACCAGTTGGCAGATGCCTCTGAAGGGCACTGCTGGCCAGATGTGACTTGGGCTGGCATGAGAAGCTGTCTTTAGCAGTCCTGCCCTGTTTATGATGTATTCACCCTTCCTATATCTCTGTGGATTTCCTCACAGATTTTCCTGGGCACCCTGATTTATGACATGTGGCTGGGACAGATCTACACTGGCCCACGGGCTGTGGCATGTTGGCTGCTCACCTCAGGAGGAGAGGAGGGAACTCACTCTGGGCAGCCTCAGCAGATGTCCAGGTCGGAACACAAGCCCATGGCTCCATCCCTTTAAAGCTCTAGACACATTTTTCTTTCCTTGTTGTCTGTCTTCCTCATATATTTTCCCTTCTGGGAAATAAAGCCTTTCTGACATCAGTCACCAGTGTCACACAAAAAGCTCGGAAGAATTTTGGGATCGGAGGATCCCTGTGCTGCACAGCCCCCTGCCTACCAGCTCGTGGAAATCTTGCAAGGTCTCCTCTGCCTTTGAGGTCAGCTCACAGGATGTAGCTCACACTCTGTGACTGACACACCTTCTGGAAGGTAAGAGTGCCCTACCACCTCCTGTCCAATGCCAGCAGCAGAGTCCTGAGGTCTTTCCAACAACTGATGTTTTTTCTCAGTCTTTCCTTCCTTGCTTATTCTGCGCAAAGCTTTGATGTAATTTGCACATTCATGCATTCCTTGTTGAGTGGTCTCTCTGGGACTGATTGTTTCATCTCTTTGAAGATGTTAACTTTTCTGTCTAATGATGTGATCATCACCTTAGTCTGTGTGATACCATGTTAAAGACCTTCCAGATCGGCACAGCCCAGGAGAAAAATTTCCTTGCCTTTTATTAGTGGGAAACTGCATTTCAGGGCAGGCTGACTAATAGGCTTTCAACCTGCACACAGAACTGGAGGGCAGGGGTAGAAAATGTCCTCTTCAAGGTCATTTCTTACAAGAACTATGTAGAGGAATCTGAGTAAAGAGCAAAACAGCCATCTGGGACTGAACACATTAAACATGGTCAAATGATGTAAAATGTGCTTCATTATTTTCTTACATTCATTTCATTGTGTGGTGGTTATTAGTGGGCACCTGCCTCTTGAAAACAGATTGTCTCATGTGTTTCCTAGGTACTGAGCCATGTGGTATCATCTCTATTCCAAAGGAAGGCAGGAAATGTTACAATATTGGAATAAGACCTTTGGCTTAAAATGTTAGGGCTGCTGGAATATCACAAGCAGTCAGGGTGACACTCTCTCCTGCTGAACTAAACATGGGAAGAGAGATCCACATCCCTCTTTGGTGTCTGTGCACTGGCTGTAGCATCCTTTTGGATCCTTGCTGACCCAGGCTGTCACTTGTAGAAATCCCACGGTACTGTGTAGGCCTCACGTTGTTCTTTGTGCTTATTACTTTATTTCATCCCTTTCTTTTCCAATTTGGGGATTGACATGTGGCTCTGGTGGTGATGTGCTGTGTCATAAAGAGACACCCTGTGTGCAGACAGTCAGTAACAAGGGAAATCAGGGAGTGAGATATTGCCCTTCTGCTCCTCCCCACTTTGCCCTAGGCTGTAAATCTCAGAGAAAATAGTTTGAGGTCTAATAAGTCTAATTATATTTCAATGAATGTAAGGATATTGTATGCAATCTAGCTTATATTTTCCTTAAAAATCTTTTCAAGAGTATCTGAACGGTAGCTTTTCATCAACATTTGTTTCAGAGCCTTATGCAAAATATTTGCAAGGTAAATTTGGCTCCTTGAAAAAATACAGTGCTCCAGACTGTGATGGGCCTCTTCCTGAAAGGCCTTCAATGGACACTGTCACTATTTTGGCCTTTTTGGAAGCTGTGAGCCTTCACAGCAGCATTCTCCACGGCCATGCATTCTCCCAGGAGTGGGGAAAACTGGATGTAGAGCTGGGAGGTGGCTAGAGGAGGACAGAGGGTATGGAGGAAAGAGTAGTGAAAGCAGCTCATCAAAGTCCACTCTTGGCTGCTACCTGTTGATAGTGAAGAGAAGATGAATCACCAGTTTAGGTCTGTGACAGGTTTCCTGAGATGAGAAAAAAGGGGCCCAGTAAATGCATGCAGCCTTCTCCCATCATCCCTTTAATAACCTGTAATATCGCAGCAGGATATTTTTGTCACACCGAATCTGATTGATGGTCTTGGCTATAAGACATTACAAGTGTAGAGTAAATTGACCGAACACCTAAACATACAAATTATTAAAAGGAGGGGGGAGCAGGCCTGGGCCTCCTGGGGAAAGCAGGCAGGCTTTAGTTAAGATGATCCCATTTCCAAGTGCAATTTATAGTCTATTGACTTGCAGCAGTGTCTTTTCAGATGTGAGGAAATTGTCATACATTGCAAATGAGAAGCTGTTTTGACATCAGGATCGCAGAGAGTGCCAGGAAGAAATGATATCAGTGCCTGGTCTGTTAAGGTTAAATGAAGTTGCATTGTTGCCAGCAGATAGGCATTCATTTCCTTTTCTTCCCTGCCTGTCCCTGTGTACAATTACTGTGATTAGGATGAGTAACAATGTGCTTCTGACACCTATTGTATTGACAGCTCGCCTAGTTTTTTCCACTCAAGTGGCACTAGTCATTACTTAAACACTTGGGTATTTTGACAGGGAAGATCCATGCCTGCCAGTCAAGTGTATCAATGACAAGGTGGCCTTAGCCCCTGGACATGTACTGCTGAATTAAAGCAGTCAAAGCCATTGCTGCAAGAATATGATGAACCTTTTTAGAAACGGGGCTCTAACAAACCCAGAGAGACACTGATGCACTTGGTGTGTTCTTCCTGTCTTCTCCACACATTACTGCTGGTGATGGGCTTGTTTTTTCTCCATCTACCTTGTGATTTCTTGGAAGAAGAGCATGATTGCAAAGTAAATTATTACAGCAGGGAAAGGAGTCAAAATTATTTGTGGCTTTTACATTTATGTTGGGGGACAATTTTAACATGGACTATTCTGGAAAAGAGCATCAGTTAGCAGTGGTGGGGCAGCCTGAGAGTTAAGTAGGTTAATTTAATTGAGAAGGTGCCTTGATTAGTTGCCAGGTACCCCTATGGTATTTTTCTACCTACACGCTAACTTCCTCTACTGTGTGCTCTGAGATCTCTTTTCAAATTATATCTTAGATATATATCAAAAGCAAATATATGTACCAAGGTTCCTTGATTTTTATTTTGTTTTTATTCCTTGCCAAAAGGATGCTTTGGGTCCAATTTAGAGAAAAACTTATGAGGAATAAAAAAATATAGCTTTGCATGGAAGGGTTCTGAACATTGTGCTGAAGCTTAAAGGATGAAGGGGAAAAACTAACATACATGGAACACACCAAAAAAAAGTACCAGCTGCACATTTTTGCCAGGCCTCATTCCCAGGCTGCTTGAAAAAACTACTGGGGGCACATCCAGTTGCTTAAATATTATTGTGCTTTTGAAAACCTCCAGGGCTTTGCAGATGTCCTTGTTTAAGTGAATATATGAATGTGTGTACACATACACAAAGAATTCCACAGGTTCTTGTTGGAGCTACTAAACTGGTACTCTGCAGCGCTGCTGGATTTTCATCATCTGCTCCCTCCTTCCTCACCCCAGCCCACACCTTCCCCTGGTGCTGGATGGTGGTAATAAAGAAAATGGTTTGCAGATTTCTATTGGAATCAGAAAGGAGTCTAGGCTTTACTGGAAAATCAATTATGTAGTAGGCGAAGTACCCCATAATGTTCAGCAAAAAAATATGCTAACATCCAGGTCAGTGCATTGGAAAACACATTTATCATGATTTCCATGAAAGCCTCAGCCTAGTGTGTCCCAAGAGCAACCTCTGAACTTTCTTGAACCAAATAGTCAAATGGAAAACTCTGCCTACTTAGCATTTTAAAAACTTGCTTCTCTTCTGAGCCTTGAACTGGAAGCTTCATAAAATGGGCCCTTCAGTCTCCTCAAAGAGGCTTTAATAAACATTTCCAGTAGAGAAGATATTTTTTGTCGTCTGACTTTTCTTGACTGAGCTCTAATCAAAAGAAGTTTAGATCCCTAAACTTCTTTTAACTGTGATTTGCCTCATGAAACATTTACTATTAAATGTAATTAGATGCACAGAGCACTAAAAGTGTGTACTATCAAATTACCGTCTCTGGCAATCAAGAGGTTTTGTTTAAATGTTTGCTTCTATGTTGTTTGGTATTTCTCATTTCTATTAGAGATTATCATGGAGAAGCTAGTTATATCTTCTCCATGTTGTTGTTGTTGGCAGTGTTGTTCTAGGTGCTGTACAAATGCAAGGGTAGAGATAGAGACAGATCCTCTTAGGGTGCAATTTACAACCTGGAAAATGTGTGTGCACCTGAGCAAGTGCTTGTGTGGTGGCTGAAAGAAGAAAGCCATAAATGGCTGCATGTCACTCAAAACTGGTGTTTCATGTATCTGTCTGTGTCCCAGGATAGATCCAACCATCCTGGTGTGTATCCATTCCCCACTTGCCTCTTTCTGCATAGGCTGTAAGCAGAAATCAAGATGTTTAAAGATGTCCCTTTTCTGGAAGCTTCACAGCCTATCCAGGTGGTCTGTTGGAGAGCTTTATCATCCTTCCAGTTGGAAAGCTTTTTCATGTCTAAGTTGTTTTTTTTAAAAATCTTTGTCCACAGTTCATGGACATTATCTCTTCGTTTATCCGCTGTGAATTTGAAGAACAAGCTGTTGCTTTCCTGCTTGCAGCAAATTTTTAATGTATTTTGTGTGTGTTAGGTCTCACATCCAGGTTAGCTTCCTCAGGCTGAACAATCCCAACTCCTTTGCAATTGATGCTTTTTTCTCTCTGTCATCTCCCTGTGTGTCTTGTGAGGCTTACTGATTAATTCATGTGCTATCCTTTTCTGCAATGATAAAATCGGTTTGATAGCATTTTTGATCCTCTTTTAATCGTCCTTAAGCATGCAGAGAATACAGTGTATCTCTTTCTTCAGCCAGAAAAGCCAGTCTCACCTTTTCAATAAAGAACAGAGTTTACCATAGACTCATCGATGCAATGATATTTTTGGCTAATGAAATCTTGTGACTTTGTTATTGTTCATGGGTAAAGACAGAGTTTGCATGGATGAAAGGAAGATACCTCAGATAATTTGTTCAGGCTAAGAAGCAGAGAGAAGCGCAAAGATGTTTTGCTGAATTTAAGGTGTGGAGGTGATGCTTCTAGGTCCTATCATGTAATTTATTTTGTTTCAATCTTGCAGCTTCTCATAGGGAGCTAATTTTTTTTGCATTATGTTGTACTGCACTGCCCTTCAAATCTGTCCAGACAGGTTTTGGCATCTTTTACTCCAAAACATTATAATCCTCACATTGTTTTGGCTGCTGACATACTAAGCCCTGTCAAAAGCTAGTAATGAACTGTGTTAATTGCTCTCTTTTACATGATTGAATAAAATGTGATTTTTTTTTCAGCTCATATGTTAAGCTTAAATATTTTTCTGCTGGTGTGAAGGGAGAATGGATAAACAGGTTTTTTTTATAGTCAAGTTAAGTACCAGCTGTGTCTTTAGATTCTGCAACCACCTCTGACTGATAGAGTTATTTCCTGGACAACCAGTAAACAAAGCTGCATGGCAACACCCAAGGGACAGGAGCACTTTAAAGCATTCTTTACATGTCTAGGAAAAAGCTTGACTGTAGCAGTCAACAGCCTTGGGGGAAATGCTAAGCATGGATATCTTCATTACTTTTCAATTAAGCAGCAAGCTATGGATTCAGGAACCCTGGAGGGAGAAGTTGAGCTCTGACTGTAGCTCTCAAGGGTCACACTGGGAGAGTTTATCCCCAGAACTGTGTATGTTTTGGAAAAGGATCCCAAAGATGTGATTCATTATCTGGAAGGCACAGTGTGGCCAGAAGCACCTTGAGAATTAGTTTTAGATGATGTTCTGCTGACTGAAAGGAAGGTGCAGAAAAAGAAGGTGCAGAAAAACAACCTTAGATTTGCTTGCTGTCATCATTCTCACTTATCATGAAAAATACATTATTTCTTTGAGCTTGTGGTCCCATTAACTCATATTCTACTCCTATTGCCAGGTTTCTTAGAATGCAATATGATTTAATGGTTTTTAGAAATCTTTCAGCTTTCCATTTTCCCTGAGAAGTGATTCCTTCAGAGCTGTGTGGCATTACAGTGGCAAGATTTCCAGAAAAAAAGCTGGATCCCCAAAGGATTGTGGGGTGCCTTCCTATAAAGATGGAAGTTGACAATGCTCTGAGGTGTTTAGGGAGAAAGATCTGCACATGGGGAGACATTTAGTGTGACATCATTGTGGAAAGAGAGTGGGAATAAACTGGGAATAAACATCCTCTGAACCCCAATCTGGGCACTGTGAGGTGTAGACAATGGAGTTTTTTGGAGGTCCATCCATAATGATTGGATTTTGAGGGTATCCTTCAGGTACTGGTGCAACCCCACAGCAAGAATAAAGTGTCATCTCCTAGAAAGCACTGACAGAGATAAGATTCAGGCTGTCTAACTAATACTAAGCTGTTTCCAAGACTTGATACCCTCCTGCAAGCCAACCTTACTCCTTTCCTGTAAGGCATTTTTGGAACAGTTTGGGAAAGAGGCACTGGGGTGATGCACTGGCTTCCTGCGCCTGCCCAGCACAAAATGGAGACCATACTTGGAATATCTGCTGAGTGTCAAAATACGATGATCTGCCATGGATATAGGTGTATATGGATGCATCACAGAGGGACAAATAGGGAAACGTAAGCAGACAGAGCACTTCCTGTACAGTTGCCTGATAAATAATATCTCAGATAATGTCCTCTGTGTAATGGAAAAATCTCACATTGGCTTCATTGACCACACAAAACGAAATGCTTTAAAGGTTAAGGAACAACTATTAAAAATGTGAGGTGTCTTCAATTTATATTTCAGAACTTTATGCCGACTATAAAACTGAAGGTATTTTATATTTATGCCAACAACAATTAATTAACTTAACATCAAGAACTCCAAAATGATTGAATTAGCAGTAAAATCATGATAAGGCTCCAGTTCGTCTTAGTTTTAGCAAATAATTTATTATCTAGTAAATTCTTGGACTTAATAACATGTTTTAAGAGTCACTATTTTTCTGTCTTCCTTTACATGAGTTTCAGCCCCAGTCTCAAAGACCAAGCTGAACTGCCATTTCCTAGTCAGTGCTCTGCTGATTTCAGCAAAGCTCTTCTGGAGACTCAGAGTCATTTTGGCTGGAGGCGGTCTCAAAACCAAGTCTGTGCCTCTTGGGGGGAAAAAGAACAACCCATTTGTTTCTACATCATAACTTCATGCAGTACAATGCATACTTAAAATGATCCTGTGCTGAACTACCTTGAAAAAAAGCAGTTCTGCAGAGACCCTGATGAGCCTCTGCTTTCCGCCGAAGTTGTTGGCAACTAATGCTAAGATCAAGTGATTGGAATGAGGCATAAATGTGATTGTGTAGCCTCTGCTTGAGTGCAGTCAGGAAAGCCAGAAAGCACATGGTAAATTTTCTTGTTGTAGTATTCTGATTTTCATTTTCTCAGCCCCATGACATCAATGGCAGTGATACAATGAATACTGAAAATGGGCTCATCTCCAGTGCAGTGGCAACCACCCTAGCATTGTGTCACTTCCAAGGGAAAGTGGTTTGATTCCTCCACCTCCTCGCCTGTTTTGTGTAACTACGGTTCTTTGGGTGTAGAAATCCTTTTGGGTTACTCCTGTCAGAACCACAGGAGTGGAACAAGCAGTTCCTTTACCAGGGGAGCTGATAAAGTCTGGCTCTGGGTTTGTCTCACAGGAATGTGCTTCTGTGTGGAGTCTCGGAAAGGAGTCCAAATGTATTTGCATCTGCCCCTGATGGTGAGTTTATGCTGCAGCTTTGATCTCTACTGGGACACTGACTGAGGCTTGCCCTCTCTCTTCCCTCTGGCCACACATTTTCCTAAGGCTGTGGGAATTCCATATTGTGGAGTGCTCTATCTGCCATTGGAGTTGGTCAGAATGAGTTCTTGGTTTCACAAGTTTTTGGGGAGAGACATGAAGACAGACAGCATGACTACAAGTGTGTTTCTTCAAGAAAAAGATAGCACTCATAATCAAAAGCATTTCTACACACAAAAAAAAATCCTGTGTGTAGTGAAAACTTTAATACAAGGAAGAACCAAAGGCCAAAAATTATTTGTGGGGTAGTTACACTTTAAAAAAAAAGAACCATTTCAAAATATTAATATATTTAAAATCTAAGTGCAGAACATAAAATTACAGTATCATCTTGATGTCTCTTTTGTAGCTCTGGGATTTGTGCATTGACTTCAGATGTAATTTATGTATATCCATAAATAAGGGGTAAGCTTCTCCTTTAATGCTACAAAAGATTTTGTATCTCATCATCAAGATCCTGCCATTCTTAGCCCCAGGAAAAGCTCTTATTCACTAAATCAGACACGCAGTTTAACTGACTTGGAGTAGAGAATGTAGAGCTCATTACTCTTCAAACCATGTATATGCTAACTGGGTAGTTATTTCATACCAAGTTTGTTTCTTGTATTGGCTTTTAAAACTATACAGGATAATGGAAAATCAGGGGTCACATTACTTTCTTAGGCAACTTTTCATAAAAGTTCTAGAGATGAATTCTAAATTCTCATTAGCACATTACATCTTTGGTACTTCCAAGTTAGTTGGATGAATTCCTTTTCCTAAATGTGTCGGGTCAAACTCTGCTCTCTTCACTCAAGTTGTTCCCATTTCCTTTCATTTTTTGTAGTCCTTCTCAAAATAAATATGCTGAACTTGAACTTATGTCTGCACAGCCAACACAAATTTTCACAATGAAAAACTTCTGTCAAGTTCACAGGACATCTTCTGCTGATTAGCCTCATTAACCAAGACTTGGTGCTCTTGTTTTCTCAGTTTTGGAGAAGTGGAAAGATCTTCATTCCAAAACAGACCACAAGACAAAAATAAGTAGCAGAAGCACTGTGTTATTAGTGTCTTTCCTTGTAGCTTTTTCTTATTCAGAGTTTTTTTAAAGACTTGCTTAGTTCTGTCTCCTGATTAATCTTTAGCACATTAACATATTCCCAATGATTCTTAAACAAATTAGCTTGTCTTTTCATGGCTGTCTGGGCTGGCTCAGACAGGAAAAGAAAGTATGAATAAAGTAAGCCTTCTAGTGTTTCCTTTTGCAAGCAACCAAGCTGTTACAGGCCCTGAGAAATCTAGCTATATAGAAATAAATATTTTACATACTGTATATTTAAGTGCAACTTTCCCCACACCTTGTTCACATATTTTCATCTATTTTTTATTATGTTTGCCCCTTCCAGAAGAGAAATAAAGACACAGAAATTGAACCAAATAGCTTAGACTGCAAAGGGGGCACCTGAAGTTTTAATTGCTTCACTGAAGAAAGTAGTGGCACAAAAAACACGCAAAAGATATAGGCTCTTTACTTGTTTACCAGTTTTTCTCACTTATAGTGATAAAAATCAAAACCTAGAAGGAGAAAGAGTAGCTTAGCTCCTTGTACTTGCAAGTTTTATATGCTGCAGTCTATGTACTCTGAATTTGGACTGCCTGTTCCCCTTTGATAGCACTGTGAGTTGCTCTCTGATATTAAATCAAATGTACCACACTTAGTTCAAGGTCTTATTTCAGAAGAGACTGGGTGATTATTGAATGGCTATTCACTGACAGCAGAGATATGGATAACTGGAGATGAATACACACGCCTTGTTGAGGATAGAATCAGTATAGCTAAGGAGGGATTTGTGAAAGAACTGCACCGAAGGACATCCTAAAAAGTTGGTAAATTTGTAGCTTCCTCTTCTTGGGAAGCAGTGTAATTTTGGAATTGAGTTCATAGTGGAGTCTACAACATGATCTGCTGCTGTTACCATTGTAGAAGCTCATGTAGGTGAAAAGAACAAACCAAAACAAGATCTTGTCTGTTCCAGAATCAAGAGAGAGACAGGATGTTACAGAAGAGTAAAGATTTTAGTTATGGGTATGATTCTGTGTACAGAGGGCATGAGCAAGTAGCATTTAAAGCATCTTGGGGCCTAGGCTGTGTCCCTTCATGGAGCTTCATCCTCAAAGTGTGGCATGGTTGCTGGTGGATCCATACCTTAGACACAGAGAAGGCAAAGTGGCAGGTTCATGTACTCAGTAGACAAGTGACGTCTACCTTTCAGGCAGTACTGGCCAGCTGAGGTAACGCTGTATTATTTCAAAATAGCTGGAACGTGTTCTGTGGTTTTCCTATCTCTCTATTTTCCAGTGGTTTGGAATTGTCAGCTTCTAAATGACTGGAAACAGGGGGGGTTGCATTGCTATGCACACAGGTGTGCAGACTGGAACCCCTCAGAAAAGTGTGCAGCTTAGTGCTCTGGGCAAGTGTTACACCCTCATTCAGCTGCTTAAAACAAATGTTAGACACCCAGTAACGGCAGGATTTGCCTTCCTGGATGGTGCATCTGTCAGAATAAGCAACATCTGACATAGATGGTTATTTTAATTTCAGGAAAAGAATGACTGTGCTGCCCTAGAAAGTTTTGTTTTGTTTTTCAAAGGGGCGTGTGCTCTATGGGAGCAGGGGGAGAAGGCTGCCTGTTGAAAACCAGAGGGAAGTGGCTGTTTTTCTCTAGATGTTTGATCTGACTGACAGCCCTTGTCTGAACTTACTGGTGATTTGCCGTTTCATTAGCTGCTGGGTTTTCAATTTCTGCCTCTTGGAAGTTACACCGCTTTGAACAAGTCCCCACAGTAATTGAATTTGCCACAGAAATAGAACACTGGAAAATTTCATTTTCTTCCCCTCACGAAGGCAAGCAGGCTGACTTATATTCCTGCTGGACTGCTTCTCTTGCTACCCCTCTGCCTCCTCCTGCCCCCTTCCTCCTGCCCAGCTCAGCAAAGCACTTGCTGGAGGCCCCCACCATCCATCCACAGAGCCACAAAAAAGATCTCCTTTTGAATCGGCTCAGAGTGCATCAGCCTGTCGCTTTGTAATTTTCTCCTAAATGCCTTCCACAAATAATGGTTTTCAAAATGAGCATTAACAGGCTTGATTACATGAAATTGTCCTTTTAATTTACACCAGGATTCTATTGATCACACAAGTGCAGATTAAAGTGTTCAATGAAGCCCATGATGAGGTATTAACCAGCTAAGGGTCCTCCAGGGGCCGCCAGGGACGGCCAGGAATATGCTAGAAGTGTACAGTTATTTCCCCATAATGAAGTGGCACTATGCGAAGGCATGAATCGCTGGCAGGAAGAATAGATCGGAGATGATGAGCTCTTCAAAGTCATTTCTCGCTCACTCATTCAGCCTCATGCCCAGATCCTCTTGCGATTCTTCTGCATTACTTGTCATGAAATGCCAGGATTTACTTAGCCAGCTGATGCAATTTTTATGACCTTATTGCTTTTTCACCATGGTAATAGTTTTGAATCAATTTATCAATCCAGCAGTGCCATCAGACATATTGCCCTGAAGATCAAGTCCAGGTCATTCCATCAATTCACTGCGGTTTACGAAGATAGAGAAAAAAGCCAGGCCGTGTGGGCTATCAACTTCAAATGGCTTAGTAAACATGCTGCTGCTACTTTAACTGCTTCACTTCTGACTCCAGACCTTTCTGCTTATAAAAATCAACCATCATGCTGTCCTCCTCTCCCTGCATTTTAATTTCAAACATATTAGCCATGCTGCAAATAATCTAAGGAAGAACTGGTGGAGGACTCTTTAAGGGTTTCAAGCCTTCCACCAAAGCCTAGAAAGAGCAAGGAGTTTTTTAAATACATCTTTCACTGTTGCATTTCCAGCTTTGTTAGTTTGCTGCTTTTTGTGCATTATCAAGGAACGGCAACATCCTGTGTCAACAATGCAGAAATGAAGGGAGCACGAGCAAGCAGCAGGAAAGCATAGCTTCAGGAACAGATAGCAGGAGACTGAACTCTACCGTATTAAAAGTCTTGGTCACAGTATCCAGAAGTCTTTCCCACTTGGTGGAAGTTTGATAGACAAAACCCTGCATTCACACTGCAGAAATCAATGCAAGTTGTATTGGCAGGCAAAGAGGTAGGCTCTGGATGAAATCACACAGCAAGTGTGACTAAATCATGGCAGAGAAAATCTGGCAAAGAGCTAGCAGGGAATTGTGTCAGGTTATAGCCAATCCTGGTACTTCACCAAGATTTTAGATTTAGGGAAATGTTTTTCCTATTGTACATTTCCTTTAAGGTTTTGTTAAACCAATGTTCAATTTCACCCAGTCTGCTCTGTGAGCCAACGCTGTCCTTTATAATTTCTTGACGTGTAATTATTTAACTTCATTTTATCTCTTATAACATAGATCTACAGAGCATTGCTGTCATTATTTTGGAGGAATTCTACATTTGGCCCCATGAGGTGAGAGGTATTCTCTGAGCGCTAGGAAGCAATGCATCTTCCTTCACGACAGTAAGCAGGGCCTGAGATATAAATCCCATTTTCCAGTGTTCACATGCACAGACTCATGAGGAGAGTCACTGGAAGTCTTCCCCTGCCTCACTGCAGCTGTCTAAACTCTACAAACACGTGTGATTCGGGCACAATCAAAGCCTTCATAGGGAAGTGATGAAACCAGCCAGAAATCATTCACACAGCATCCATGCATGGTTTCCATATGTCCAGTGATATGTGGCATAATCTTGCTTTCACAAATCTAAGCAATGCCCTACAGTAGGAATAGTATTTATGGAAACCGGCAATTGCAACGTGAGGCACAGCAGTACATACACAAATGAGATCAAACATGTGTGATCTGAGCTGCTTTGAAGCCTGAAAAATCCTTGGGCTCAGAGAACCTAAAGAATGTCTTGAAGTCTCATCTCCCTTCTCCCCATTTATACCTATGCATCCATTAACAACTCTGGCTCTTCCTACATGCCTTGTATTGCTTGTTCCATTAGAACAGCACAGTTGCAATAACATTTATTAACTAACAAACATTACAAACAATAAACATTGTAAACCAATTATAATCCAGTTTTGTGAAAAGAACTAGTAAGAACATGCGAGGACATGGGCTTGTGACTGATGTGGCAACGAGATAAGGCACAAGGATATAAATGTATGGGGTAAATACAGCTGAGCACGTCAGTGGTTGTGGTGGAATGATTTTAAATACAGTGAAGAGGTAACAACTTTTTTTTGGATGGTTGTAGGAAAGGCATGGCCAAAAAGGAACTGGAGAGTGTTACTTCAGCTGGGTAAGGACTTTCAAACTCAGATGGCCAGTGCCACAGCCAGCCACTGTATATAATTATCCTATTTATATTTTTAGAATGATCTTGCTTTGCAGCAATAGGCTTTTGGTCTCAGTGTCCAACTTTCAGCACAAGGCTGTTGGGAGCCCTGCCTTAGCTATATGAGCCTACCAGCTGTTCACATTAGTAAAGCAGGTTCAAATTTATACTTGAAAAAATTAGTGGCTCGTAAAAAAAAATATGGAACAATGACAACCATGGGGAAAAGGTAATAATTTAAGTCATGAAAAATTAATCAGGGAGTGATACATTATTTTTTTAAGCAAAATGTGTTGCAGTAAGAAAAAAAAGAAGACCTTGGCTTTAATTAATTCTGCTTAACATTAATAGAATAAGGTCAGGCACACCAAAAACTGTTGAATAAAGCAAAAACGCGTGAAAGATATACAATCTGATGTTATTCATAATGAAGAAGGGTTATCCTGTGGTCAATACAGCACCATTATTTTTAAGTTAGAGGTACGGCTGCTGAAAATATACAGTGGCAATAACAACTTACCTGACTAGATTATGAAAAAGGGTTCACATAATAAGCATTTTATGAAATGATACTCCCATTTCCACGATCAAAATTTATGGCTATTTCTATCTCTTTAACAGCCCCAATTTTTGCCCCATCCAAAACAGAGAGCCTTCCTAGCTTAGAGGGTGTTTGGACCAGATGACCCACTGTCGTCCCTTCCAACCCTACTCATTCTGTGATTCTGTGCACTTAAAGTCATGGCAATATGACAAGAATAGATGTTTTGGGAAGATTTCCTGCTAAAAGCCCATGTGCCAGGGAATGGCTCTCAGCCCAGCTGCTTTGTAGATCTGCAAAAGTAGAAGTGTTTGGGCAACAACTGCAAACATGTTGTTTATAGTCAGAAACAGCCAGGTGCACTGTGCAGCACCTATGGAAACTGTAGCTTCCTCTAAAAGGAAGACGCTTTTAAAAAACTCACAGAAACAAACGTGAAAAACAAGTGGATTCCCACATGGCTGAAGTTCCAACTGCCTTCACTGTTTGTGCCTGAGCCTGTGCTAGGCCTCTCTATACCACTGGAAGGGATTAATCTCTGCAAAACGTAGATTTCTGTGCATCTCCTGGTTGGCCAGGTGCCTTCTAGAGTCAATTAAGAGACTCTGCTACATAGTGATTGGTCTCAGATGTTTTAAATGAGTCACTCAGTTCCCCCAGCCAATCCTGTAGCAGAGACTCCCTCAAAGCCCAGCTGAGAAGAATTGGCTCATTTGAGTCTGAGCAGAGCCCAGGGCACCTGGAACCTGACCTTCCCCAGCCAGTTCAACCACCCTGACCCCATACTCTCTGTCCGTGGGCTTGGGACTCATATTTAAGCACAAAACAGGAGGTATGGATCTTTTCTGGTGTATTCTGTGTTCCTTACTGGAGTCCTTTGTTGGTGAAGACTTTTAAAGACCTCTTGGCTGTTTAAAGGGAGAAGCCATGATGGCTCTGAGCTGAGGGGAAAGGAGGAAGGAACCGGACTTTTTTACCCGCTCCCTATCTACCTGACTTTTTTAACCTGCTTTTTTATACCCGCTGGTATTTGCCTCCTCCCCTTTCCCAGGCATGCTGGGCCAGGGGTATATGAACCCCAGCCTTTGCCCGATGGGGTTATTTTCCCTCTGGGATTCACTGTTGTCAGAGCTGTCCTCTCATTTCAATGAAGGTACTCTTTCAGCTCATCTCAGCTTTTTCCAGCAGGTACTTTTGGCATTGAAAGCAAGAGAGGCTTTGAAGACATGGTGAGGAAGATAGCACTGAACACAGTGAGTATTTAGGTCTACTATTTTGCGTTGTATGCTCAGAGTTGGTAAGGTGCTTTTGTAATGTTGCAATTTAACAGATTTTATTATTTGTTTTTGTTCTTGTGTTTTCTTTTAAGAAGCATTGCAACTGACTGAAATTCTAGATTGTGTAGAGTGTGCTACTTGAAATTTTTTCAGCAGGTTCATTATGTCCCATCACAAATTTTCTAATGCTGGATGTGCTCTATAATGCTGAAGTAAAACACTGAATTGGAAGTGTAATGTAAAACTCAAATTTCACTTTTCAAAACGTGATAACTATGTGATTTTGGAGGAAAAGCTTCAAAGTTCAGTAGTTGGTTGGTTTTTTTTTTTTCCTAGGGTTTGAAAAATAGAGGAGGAGAGAAAGAATTGCTTTTCTACTCTTTTAGACCCTCATGCTTCTTTGGGATAGATGTTTGACTTTGGAATACTGCTGACTTTGTTATTATTTTTACTGCCAAGGTCCATATTTTAACAGAAATGCAAGGAGCGAGAGAGCTACTTTGGCGGGTGTTGACCCTTCTGAAACCCTTTTATGAAAACAGGTCTTATGCTCCACTCTGAGAAACTGAGAAAGTAAGAAGGTGGTGGAACCCAGTATAACCCCTTACCTCTACTCCAAAGAGAATATGGGAAGGCCAAGGATGTTTTAAGAAATTTGTTGTATATATTGACTAAAACCACCAGTGTAAGAGATTGCTTTGATTTAGAGATAAATTTCTAAGGTTTTGGTGTTGTCTCAGACTTGCAAAGATTTTTTTGTTTCTTGTGCTTATTGCGTATCTCTGGCCATTCTTGAGTGTTGTGCATCTGTATTCTCTTCCAGCTCCCAGTATACTGGCTCTTCTCTCATTTGCTTCATCAGTATGCTTTTCCATTGCTCCTGCCTCAGGCAGAGGGAAGCTGAATGAACTTCTAATATTTCTGCCTTGGAAGATCCATTAGTCTTCGTATAGTTTTCCAAAGTGGGTGGTAGTATTTGTGTTGCTCTACCAGTCTTGTCTCAGTAAGAAGCTGATAACTGAGACAGCAAAATGAACACTAACAAGTTTACTCTTATTTCAGACCACCGGAAATGAGACTATACTTTTATTTGCAATGATCAGCTGCATCATCTTGGAATGTATTTATCTTCAGGAAGTGAACTGCCTCCTGGGCAGTGTGTGTAGGTTTTGACTCTATTAGGCTACAGGTCAATGAACAAAACCTAAGAGCTTCCACTGCCCAGGAGATCCCACCCTATAAACACTGACACAATTAACAGAAAGAGGCACTGTGTGTGTAACTCTGCTCTCCTTCTTAAAGCAAAGGCAAAGCAACTTGTCCCAAATGGTAAAATTAATTTTCATGAGCTCTACCTAAAGTGAGGTCCTTAACTGATTCCCTAGTAAATAGGTTGCCATTGGCTATGGGAGTAGGAGCGGTCTCAGTGATACTTAGTGTAATCGCCCCACATTTAATTCATTCACTGAAGCCACAATTCAGTATTTCTGACGTCAGACTTAATTCCCATAGAGGCCATTGTGGCCTCAAAAGCATTGAACTGTGGCCTTGCTGAATGAATCAGGGAGAAGAAATAGGGATAATCATCAAGGAGGAAAGTGTATATTTATACATGGATCGTTGTCATTGATAATAGCTGAAAGGAAAATGCAGAAGAAATACATAAGGATTTTAATGAGGATTTTGAGTAGCAGTTCTCTAGCCACGCTGCAGGAGTAATTACTCATCAGAGTTATAACTCATGGATTATCCTAATGCAGTTTTGTGAAAGTGAAAAAGACCTCTTTAAAAAAACACCCACCCGTTTAATCAGTGTTTCCTCTTGACAGCAGGTGCTTTAGCCCTGCCAAGACATTTTTACTATGAAGTCAGTTCAGCATCAAAGTTCTAAATGATGCATAGGGTTTCATGGCTAGCTCTGTGGTTTAAATGTTATGACTGATCAGGGCAGAAGAAATGCCTTTTCATTTCACTGATGCTACAGGAAAGTCTCATGTTGTGTGGAAAGAAACTACAATTTTTTTTCTATACCTTTTCCTCTTCACCACACATCTGAAGTTTTTCCCCCTACTGTTAAAGCGGTTCAGTCTAAACAATAAAGCACCATAGGCAGACTGTACAAAGATCAGGCCAGTTCCCATGTTTATTAGCCTGACAGTTCTGGGGTTTAATAATGGCCAAAAGACAGGCTTTCCTTGCAGAGAAGTGGGATATCAGCAGCCTTCAACCTTCAGGGGTCTGCCTTCTCTAACAAATATCCCAGTGGTGGTATCGAGCTGTGTGGTTCAAAACTTTGTCTTCTTGGATCAGCTGAAAGGAGCAGATGTCAGAAGTGCTTCTTTTCATACAACCTAGGTCTCAAACCAAGCTAAAGCTTGGCCTTAAGGCTGTGGGGCATCATGCCCTCTGGGCACGCAGAGGGAATGTGGCCAAACCTTTTTGTACCCAAGGAGTGTTATGAACACCAAGGACAAAGGAGAATTGCTTTATGCACTCTTGAGAAATGACGAGTGTGAATAGAGCAAGGGAATCTCTGAGTGGCACAAAACATTCCTATAAGGTATTGTAGAGGGGAAGCTGCCTCCTTAGTGATGTAGCTCATCCCTTGCCTGACTCTGGATATATGGTAATCTGGTTGGTATAGGGTTACTCTATGCTAGAGCTACAATAAGCAATTGGATTTCCCTGGGGAATGGTTTTTCTTTTCATCTTTTACTTCTGTAACTTCTAATAGAAATGCATGGGGTAGAATGTTGTTTATGTGTGGGGCCTAAAATAAGAGGGATGTTTGTTTGAGTTAGTCAAAGAGGAAAGATTCATGCTTAAAATAGAACATCTGGGTATGACTGAGATGACATTTCCTAACAGAAGATTCAGTGTTAAATGGA
Organism: Grantiella picta; assembly: GCA_013397955.1. NCBI lineage: Eukaryota > Metazoa > Chordata > Aves > Passeriformes > Meliphagidae > Grantiella > Grantiella picta. The sequence goes on from VZRM01004279.1 coordinate 149,311, forward strand.
TATGTTTATAAATACTGGGGAAAATGGGACACGTCTAGCTCTATTGGATATTTATGAAGTGTCATAGTTTTATTTGGGCAGAGGTTTGGCAATTATCAACACCAGACCCATTAATAAGTTTGAAAGTAAATCAGTAACAAATTGGAATTCCATTTATTTTTGTGACAGCTTTGCCTCTGCCTAACAAGGTGTAGCAGAATACACCTTCTGGATGGTCGCACATAGCAGATATGAGGAGAGACGTGTATGCACACTTACTGCTGTTAATTACTTTTTCACTTTTGTGAAATGAAGTGTGTTGTAGTAAGGAGCTTTCAGAGGAGAATTAGGAGGAAACTCCCAAGGCAAAGGAAAATTCAGTGGAACGCGTAGGGTTCAGCTGATGGATGCCAGTGTTAAGCAAAGCCCTATGCTAAGGTGTGTTGTGTGGTCTGCTTTGCAATTCTATTTTAACTGCCTTGAAGCTTTTGCAAGTGCTGGGAAAGCATTTGCTTCTCATAATTTTATTATTTTTGAAAGCTGCTAAATATGCAGAGCACTACCCCAAACCATGAAAAGCATTCTACTCTTGAATTGCTGTCAGTGATTATGAACAATAAAAAGCATGCCATAACAAAAAAAGATGGCAAAACCTGAAACCAGCGTTTTTACTGGCAGCACTGCTTAAATTTCTAGTGATACAGGAGGAAGAAAGAAAATTACTGGAGATGAACCTCTAATGATAGGTCTTGGTTGGGCACATTGTGCTTCTTTGAGGATGGCTTGGCTCCTGGTATAAGTTTTGTTGGAGATCACTACTATTATACTCAGGATAGATATATCTTTCTGTTCCTTTAGTTTTGTGCTTTATAACCAGGCTGCTGTGGTGGGCAAGAATTGATGTTGCAGTTCCCAAGATGGGGACATGATCTTATCCTGTCCTATGGACTTGGCTTCAGCTGAGCTCATGGAATGAGTGCTGTGCTTGTGAATGCATGAGAGTTAACACTCCTTGTTACATCCCCAAAAAAGGGAGCAAAAAAAAAAAGCTACAATAGACGTAGCTTGCAAACTACTTGGATTTTGTGGCAACAGCATTAATGAAAGTCTTTGTGCGGTTGAAGGATGCATGATTCAACAACTGAAACCTGGTGGTTGCCTGACGGAATTGAGTCAATATCTAAGATTCTGACCTTTACTGATACCAGCCTAGCATCCAAACCCAAATCCCTTGACACAGATCCATCTCTGTGTGAATGTGCGCTGAGGAAGGTATGAAATATTTCACAGTCTCACTAATATTACTCTAATGAAAAACAAAACCGAGGGAAAGAGTCCAGACACAGAGAAAAGACTAATTGCCTGGAAGCTGTTAAGAAAGCATAATGATCCTGATGCAATTAATCTACATGAATTACTGGGGTTTAAGTTCTCGCAAATGTCTTTCTGTCTTTGATTTTGCCTCTTGCTGGTCAGCAGGCAGAACACAGTGTGCTGTATTTGTGAGTTTTCTGTTCTGATTCTGTCCTTGTGAACTTGGAGCTGCCCAGATGAACTGTGATTTGTTGCACGGAAGGAGAGGTCTGGAATTCTGCCTGTAGACAACTGCTAAGGTGACAATTCAGCCTGAGGAAAGGTGGTCCTGCCTTCTACTTCAAGAATTTATTTCTCAGGAAGCAGAAGCTGTGGCTGGTGACATCAGTGTTGCCAGGAAAGCAAATGAGAGCAGCCTGTTACCAGTGGATTTGCCTTTTGAAGTTGTTGCACTGGCAAACTCCCCATGCCCAAGAATTGATCTGATGTTTACGTAAAGTTTGACAGAGGATGTTATCAGTCGCGTAAGAAACATACTTAGGGTAAACCTGGTCCTGCCTGGTGAGGACTCTGTAGTTAGGCATTGTCTCAAAGCTTCCTCCCAGCTGTAAATGCATTGCCTGGTAAGCAGGAGGGTGAAAGGCTCTAACTTTACCTGAGGAATAAGCCAAAGCTTCTCAAATTGAAAAGGCTTTTTGCAAAGTCAGAGTTGTTTTTGTTAGAGAAGGAATGGGAAAGATTTGTCTTCTCTGTTAAAGTTGTTGTGTCAGAGGAGTCCAGCAGGTAGTGAAATATGAAAATACAAATAGCTTAGAGCCAACAAACTATTTAGCTGAAAGTGAATGAAAAATAAATATTCTCCTCTAGAAAAAGCAGGATATGTTCAGGACCTGTCTTTCCTGTGACCTACGGGATTTTAAGAGAAAAGCTTCAGAATTTTATTGGCATTGCCACTATTAGACGAACTTTTCTTTCCCTTCTCCCCAGCCTGGGGTCAGCTTTAAAGAGAGCATTAAGTGAATGGCTAATGGAATTAAGGGTATAATAATAGAAGGATATAGTGAGACAATTGTATTAACAAGAAATAAATCATGTTGAGTGTAAGGTAAGTGTTTTTTAATTGATTGATGGGAATGATGCTCCATAGGTTTTTTCAAGGACTAACAGCCACTTGCCTTCCCATCTACAGTAAAAAGCCAAAAGGGAAAAAGAGATAAGAAAATTATGCAGTGGGGAGATAAATTATTCAGAGAAGATGGCCATTTTGTGCTGACATCACTAATGTGAAAAAGCATTAAATCTTTGATACTAGCTGCATTCCTCAGAGGTTGTGGTGGCTGCACAAGGTATTAGAGATTAGTGCTAGAACACTACTTCAGCTTCCCTGCCTGCCTTAAGTAGCTTCCCAAGGTGATCTACTAAGTGAAGACTCAGCAATGTCTGTGGGCACCAAGCTGCTCTGCCTTTTTTTATCTATGTTTTTCTAGTGACTTCATCAGCTCCCGTGTTTTATGTAATGTGGCCTGGACATACAGGCAATGTGTGTAGAGATTAACAGAAGCTGGTAGCTGTCTTAAGTATGGAGCTTACACCTTGTGTGTGGATAATTCCACTGAAAAAAGGGGAGATGGGAATGTTAAATATCAAGTGAAGATTTAATGCTAGCTCTTCCTGCTCTGTAAATAATCTGATTTTGCAAATAGAAACATGGTGTCAAGCTTTCACCGCTTCAGGACCTGGTTTTCTTCAGTCAGAGAGTGGAAAAATTAGGTCTTAGCTAAGATGCAACTGAAATGGAAACTTTAGGCAAAAGGCAATTAAGGGTAACTACTAAAGGTCTATAGAGTACGTGAGTAAAATCAAAGCAATGTGAAGGAAGAGAGGTCATTTCATGGCCTTTTATTTTTTTTTTTTTTCAGTTGAGAGCTTTTAAGCAGTGCAATTAAAGTGCCTTTCATTGTCAGTAATTCAGCAGGAACCTCTGTGTGATGCAAGACCTTAAATCTAACCTCATTTTATTCTTCAAGACTTTAATCAACTGTTCCCCCAACAATTCCCCCACCTATTCAGTGCCTGTGTGTGTTTCTTTTGCTGAGGTCAGAGTTGCAGTTGGCAGCCAGGACTGGAGGAGATGCCTGTGTGGAGGCTCACTCCTGCTGCTGGGCAGCAAGGGGAGACCACTTCAGCAGCCTCCTTGCTGGAATTGTGTGGTGTGCTCCCACAGTTTTCCATCACAGAGCTTGTAGTGGCTGGGAAGGCTGTTGCATGGAGCAGGACTCCCTTCAGTAGAAAAAAAGAAAGGATTTAATAGGTTTTGAGAAAGATTTGGAGCCTTTAGTGGTGTGGACACTATAGGAAACTGATGTGAGTGTATGAGTCCCTGAATTTAGGCTCACTGTATTGTCCCAGAGAGGCCTAGGGAGGCTTGGTGACCCACTGAACCTTTCAGAGATGGTCAGCGTAAGAGGCTTTTTACTTCCAGTAGAGCAGCACCTTGCTTCTTGCACTACTTAGGCCACAGATTTCGCATACAACCCTTCAGCGAGTGTTAACAACTGGTTTAATGGGTCTCTTAGAGTTCAGAACTCTGGGTCAGTCTCACCAGGCAACTTGAACATAACTGTGGTGGTGTTGTTTGCAGCCAACCTAAATTACGCACTGTTTTTTCAAATGAAGGAACAGAAACCTGTGTAATTTTTTGATGTGTCTGTGTAGCTCTCAAATAAAGCAAACAAAGTGTTTTTATGCAGCTTAGTAAAAGACAATAAAAAATAAAATTGAGGTCTCTAATTAACATATTTAGTGAAAGGCAGTCTCACGAAACTTGCTAAGTAAGCAGCTTTGGATATTGCTGTTATCCCTGAGGAGGAATTGGCTATGGTGTTGCTGTCCTGCAGCTTCAAAATGCTCTAAATGCTTGTCTTTGCATTAGTGGTGTCCTGTGGTCAGCCTGTCATTGACTTGTCAGTAGCCAATCGCACCAATTTTTGACCAAATGGTGTCATTTGCTGTAAATTAATTTACTTTTGCCATTAAGTGCAGACAGTATGTGGTCAATTCAATTTTGTCCATTAGAGACAATAACCCTAGCCAAGCTCTTTGATGCTATTCTTAGTTCACCCCTTGGGACTACTCTACTTACATCTCTAGAGGTACTGGTAAATTTATATTATCATTCCTTGTCTAATATTCGTGATTTGTTAGCTTTGCTTTAATACATGGACAGTTAAGTCTAAATGCAAAGACTCTTGCACAGAGTACTCTCAGGGATGTGAAAGTTCTGGGAGGAGAAAGCTGTGATTTTGTGTAGCAAATCCAATACTTGGGTTTGGAGAGTGGTTATTTTTGTCCTTACTCCCAGGCTGACAGAGGTGACTGGTTTTATCACAAAACACAATGGGGCCTCCTGGGTTGCTCAACATAGTCTTAGGGTATAGCACAAGTTATATATGTATTTAGATACTCTACCAATGGGGGTCATACTGCAAATAACTTTGTAAACCCTGATTGATTTATTTATTATTAAAGTAATATAGGCACATAGAGATGCTTGTGGTTAGTGACTCTTCTGTGCCTTTCTCAGATATGGGAGAATCTCCTAAACTATTTACTTTGTCTCCTTTTTTATCCAAATGAGAAAAAAATAAATAAAAAGAAATGTCTTTGCATCCTGTCTGTCTTTACTCATTTATGCCCTTGTATAAACCCTCACATCCAGGTTCTCTAAAAGTTGTGGTTTTCTTGATCCCCTGTGACATGATGGAAACAAGTTGTGTTGCTGCTTGGGCAGTTCTAGAGATGTTGAGTGCCAACACTCTGTTCATTCCTGACTCAACACCAATAGCCATGTGCTTGGTTTTGGTCTACCAACCAGTGTCAGTGCCTGTTGTATATTAGCTATTGATAGTGTGTCTGTGTAGTAGGTACTTACAGAAGTCATGTTGTCTACTAGTGATTAAAAAAACACACTGGAGGCTGTATTGAAAAGTGCATAGCTTCTTGTGGTAATGGGTTCATTTTTTATGCTTGTCCTGGCAATGAAGGAATGGTTTTGCTTCAATCTCCTCTGAAGGAAGACCAGCTAATAATGCTACTTAGGTTTTTCTTTATAGGGCCTTGTTATCTAAAAGCTGAATCACACAGTGATTTGGAAGAAACTGATTAAGTGGAAGGCAGTTTTGATTTTATAGTTGGACCTCTTTTAAAAGGGAGGAAAATGCACGCAGGATGACATGGAGAGAAGCACCTGTGCAGGACACAGAGAAACACTGTTCCTCCGAGAGCATGTGGTCTGCTCTCTGTGTGGTGTAGGACCCTTCCTAAAATACTTCATTGCTGTATTTTTGGCTGTTTATGTAGAATTCTAAGGTGGTGTGAGGTGTTATGCATTGGTAGTGCTGTACAAATTTGGACTGACTGAACAGAAAGATCTTGACTTCCAGTTGTGAGCCTGCAGCACTGAGAGGGATAGAGGAAATGCTGAGGAATATGGAAGAGCGTGAACTATCCATTTCTAAAAAATAAGAAAGCAAAACTGATTTATGTGATACCTTGGCCAACGTGAGGAACAGAGGCTGCATGTTAATCAGAGAAACTTGAAGAGGCAAGAGACCATGGGAAAAATATCTCCATTACTTTGGGTTAATGCAGTGTGCTGGCCTTTCACCCCTTGAGACAGTAGGATCAATTCAGGTTTGGGTCACAAGTGGAAATGAGGTTAGCAAGCTCATGCTAATCTTTGGTGGACATTTGCCTACATTGTGAATTCATTGTATGATATGGTAGGAATGACCATCAGTGTTTTCAGGGAGTCTGGAGGACCTGGGATTATCTTAGTATTTGTACCTGGAAAAAACCATAATCTTTGTTCTGCTTAAAGCTGATTTCCAGGTATTTTTTCTTGTTACTGTTAAAACCTCCCGAAAACAAACACTTGACCCTGCAGCAACGCCTACTGTAGTGCTGTCCAAAACACAGCTGGTCTGGAAATGATTGCTATGGCAAGAATTTGGCTTCTAACGTATGCACTCTGCTAACTGCTAAAGCCAGTGCTGGTAGAAGGCAGTTCTGGCTCTCCAGATGTTTTGACTTCTACCACTAATAGTATCTTCAAAGCAGATGCAGAAGGTCATTGGAATGGTTGATATTTTTCAATGAGTAGGATGACCAAAAAAAGAAGCTGTAGGAAATAAGAGAATAACTAATAACTTTGAACTTTAAGAAAAGGAAGTAGAAGTGTAAATGCTGCAAAAATGGGAAGGGGATGAATCAGAAGATCTCCAGGTGAAAGTCTTTGCAGGATGGGCTTCAAAGGGGGTTTTTGTTGATCTTGAAGGGCCTGAAATAGAAAACAACCTCTTTATTTTTGGATTCTAGCAATTGCTAATTCACAAGATGGAATTTGCCAGGAGCTAAAGTTAACTTGTGAGTTAGCAGCTTGTTCAGTCTCCTGGCATGTATTCTTTTTAAAAGGCTAAGACAAAATTATGTCTACGTTGCTCAGTCTCTTGCTCTTGGTTTGAAAGTGAACAAGTGTAAAGCTAAAGTGAACAAGGGAAGGAAAGAAAAAGAATGTCAGTGTTGTGCAGAGCTGAAGCTGATAAAATATCTGTCTGTAATCTGCTCTGTTTCTAAGCTTTCAATTCATCCATTCCTTAACTTAGCTACAGGGATTGCTTCTTGTACCTTGCCTCTCAACCTACCTGCTGCTTTTGTGTTTTTCTTGGAGTCTTTTCTTTAACTACTTTGCAAAATACTATAAATAAGTTGTCCTCACAGGATGAAGATTCAGAGTGCCTTGAAAATGTGTCTGCTGCTGTGTTAAGTGGTGTGGTTTCTGCCCTTCTGATTTCTCCAGCGTGGGGACTGAAGTGGGAGCTCAGTGGGCAGCCCAGCAGCTGGAGAGGGTTGGACAGTTTTTGGCAGCTCTGTCTGCTTCTGTGCTAATGGCCTCAGGATTTGAAATTCCACCAGCCAGCCCGTGGTGGGCCCATTGTAGCCCACTCCCCATGGGCTGATTCTGTAGGCACAAGTGCTATTTGCCAGCAGTTGTGTGGGCCCTAGGTGGGAGGTAAAAATGAGGCTTGTAGTAGTTTCCCTGCAGAGTTTTGCTCACTATTAATTCCCAGCATGTTGGGGTTTTTTTTTTTGCTTTAATCTGAGAAACTTCCATTTTCTTTCAGACTGATAACAGCAGTTACCTCTGAGTGTAGAGCAAAGACTGGATCCCCTGTGTTAAACACTTAAGTGCTTGGAACTGATATGTGGAGTGTTACTCAAGGCCCCTCCATGCTGGCAAAATGTGGAAAGCTATTACTTTCTTCCCCTGGTCTTTGTTCTCTTTCCACTTTGATATCAGCAGGTGTTCAAGCAGCTGACACCTCACTGCAGGCCTTAGTGTGAAAGGCAATTGCTTGTAAACACTGGTTTAAAAGCACTTGTGGAGATTCTCTTAGTTTAATCCAGTACATAGGATGAGCAGCAATGACAAGCTTCATACTTCTAAATTGGTGCGGCTCTCCAACACAAAACTGTTAGTCAAAGGAATTATCGAAGGAATTAATTAATTTTATAAATTGTTATTACTGATGTGTGTCTACAGGTTTTTGAATGGACAAAATTGGATAAACCCCCCTTTGATTTTTGATCCTGGGGAGAAAAGCCTACTTCTCAAGACTTAACTCCTATATACCATTTTCAAAATTCTAAGTCACAAGGCTCATGAAAACTGTTGGTTGGCAAATCACTTCCAGTAAATACATTTGTGTAAGATGTTTATTTGAAGGGTCTAAATCTCGTTCTATGATGGCCTTTCCTATTAAACACAGAGTAACTACATTTGGTCTAGGAAAGAACTAATCCAAGTCCTACTAGAAGCTGAGAAACTATTCCAAGAAGAAGTTCCAGATACTTTTCTTATATATCCCACTCCTTACACTTTTAATTTTCTTCATTCTATTCCCTGGACATCTCCTGTATCTAGGAGGAATATCAAGAGCTTTACTTGAGCTGTGCCTTGGAAATGCAGGAGGCATCGTGTCCCTTGGGACTGGGGAGATCCAGCTAAACCAAGTTTGGGGCCACTGGAGTAGCCCTGTTAATTTTGCACATGCTGAGGGAGCCCTTGCAAAGGCAGAAATGGCAGTGTGATCCCTACACCTTAAGGGTCAATGCTGGAGTAGACCCTTTCTGCTTAAAACAGTAGTATTTGAACACTGAGCATTTATCCATGAGCATTCAATTGTGCCGCAAGTTGTTGGAGTTTTTTGTGCTTTTTTTCCTGATACAGATTTTGGAATTTTTTTATTGTAGATATTGAGACTATGAAATGGCTGGAGTTTGTATATTACAATCACTGAGTTGGATAGTAATGGTATCTAGTCTAATGGCCTTTCTGGTTTTCTCAGGGAAAACTGAATTTGCACTGGAAAGAGGCATAGCTATTAATTGCATGGTTTGCTGCTCAGACTCAGAGCAGGCTTTCATCTAGACAATTGAGAGAGATATGAGTCCACATCTATCTTCTCCCTACACATTTATTTCTTTTTCACATATGTGGAGCCAAGAGCAAGAAAAAAATATTCTTTTAAAAGCTGTGAAGTGCCATATTATGAATGAAGCATATGTTAGGAAAAAATATGGATCGGAAAGTAACATCACTGAGCTGAAAGGAAAGGACGCCCTGCTGAGAGGTAGCTAGCAAGGACATACTGCAGAAGCAATAATCAAATTGAGACATTAAAATATATGTTGTCTCTCAAGCTGTCAGCAGAGCTCTGTCCTTGCTGCCTTCTCCCTTAAGTCACATTTTGCTGTGGACTCATGTGGAGATGCTGCCTTGTGCCCAAAGAGTTTTGGGTGCCATTTCCGGTAGTGGTAGGTGAGCTGTGCGTGACACGCTGCCCTCTAGGTGATGGTTGCAGTTAAGTGCTCTGGGGTGTGCAGCTGGATGCCAGGTCAGTGCGTGCTGCCACACTCCTGGGGCCCACGGGCACGTTCTGGGCTGGATGTGTCAGTTCTGACGAGCAGGAGTTTATTGCTTGTGCTGCAGCTCTTGCATGCCCTTGGAGGAGTCAATTTACGGCTTGGTTTATATTCTCTGCCTTTAAAGCAGAAGTGGTAGCATGCGTTTGATCCTATTTTCCTATGCTCTCTGAGTCCACTTGCATAGGTGAGGGCCATGTGACGAAAAAAAAGGGATGAAAAGAGGATCTGTTCCCTAAAAAGTAACAAAAATGCCAAGAAAAACTCCTGAAGGGAATTTTTGTCTTTACACTTAGATGCTGACCCAAAGCAAACATTTTCAATTACAAATCTGCAATTAATGGACATTCAGTTTAGATTTTGTCCTAACAGTGCTTGGATACTAGAGAGAAAAGAAGAAAATTTTAGTCCAATAGTGCAAATATTGAAGCTGGATCCTGCTGATACTCTTTTATGACTTGGCAATGTTTTATATCAAATACTGGGATGCTGGTCACAGACTCCCTGGTAATACAAAATTCCTACCTACTGTTCCTTGGAGGCAAGCAGATAAAATTTCAGGGACCAAGATTTCAGTATATTGAGGGAGATTCTAACAGTCTTTGAGCAAAATCGATAGACTGCAAGAAGTGGGAAGAATATTTTTGTATTTTCCTGAATTTTTATAGGTCCCTGTTGAGCTCTCTCTGGCCTCCTTGAAGCAAAACAAATAACAATCAGCCTGTTGAGACTCTAGAGGTAAAATAACAACAAATTTCGTTGCTGTGAAGGCTGCCAACATGCAGCTTTAAAATATTGCCGAGAAAACTAGATAATCAAATCTTGTTAAGAGTCATTCAAACACAAGGTGAATGGGCTGACCAGATCAGCTGAAAGTCAACAGTTGTGTTTTCATTGCACTGCTGAATTAAGCTCATGAATTGGTCCTTTTCTAAGTCTTAGACTCCTATTGCAGCCGTGTACTGGAAGTGCTGGGAAGAGGCTTGTGCATTTTTGCCCTGCTGGAGTCTTTGCTTTTGCTTAGGTTGATGTGCTTTTGGACAAATGGGATATGCTCAGCTCCCTGCAGTTGCCATCGAAAACTGCTTTTTGTAAAAGGCTGGGGGTTTTGGGCTAGCTGATCTTCCCTCAGGAGCAGCTACTGTACAATGCCAGTGATATGATGTCTGGTCCAGCGGACGGATGGATCATGAATTGCTTTCCTAAGTCAAGCAAATCAGGCTCTGCTGCTTCTCTTTCACAAGCACCTGGTTGGCTTGACTTGAGTAAGTTCATTCTGTAAAAGGCAGCTGCCTACATTCCATCTGCTTCTATGTTACAACCTTGAGTGTCTGTTTGGATATGTAAATCGGCTTTCCGGATAATTATTCTAAGAGTGTTAGAAGAGCTGAGGCTTTGCTGATGGTCTTGAGTGAGCAAGAGATATGTTGTCTCTGACACTTTTTTTAAGTTCCTCTGTAGACTAGAGAAATGCGAGAGAGTAGCTGTCCTGAACTGAAACAGCAGGAGACCAGATCTGTGTGTTATAGAGATGCAGCATCCAAATTCATGGTATCCCGGGTGAATTTTTTGGTCGGTGTGTCTCCCCAGCTGGCTCCATTCCTCCCCTCACAGAGTCCCCTGCACCCATGATAATCATCCACCCCGGGCTATTATAAGCAGTACAAACAAATGACAAATCTCTGGGTGAAGGAAGTTAACAAGAGGCTGATCAGTAGCTTTAGTTATCTTTCCTTCATGTTTATTGCAGTCTGCTGCAGTTATTTCAAAGGCACTGACATTGATCGACAACTTCTATTAAGGCCCATCCAAGGCAGCTGGATTGAACAGATACATTAAATAAAGCCGTTATTGCTTTTCATTGCCTTTCCGTAAAATATCACTGCTAAATAGCTTCTGCCATCAGATGCAGTTAGGTACATGGTTTTAATTTGAGGGACTGCTTTATAACACTGCACAATTGACACTGGTCTTTGTTTCCCCTACAATAACGATTGTGTACATCTTGGAGAATTGATGAGCTGTCTTCTGAGGCGGGAGGGGGACGCTGGGGAGGGGGGAGCCGCCTTTGTTGCTCTGGCTCTTTTTTATACTTGCCATGCTTGTCAGTTGTTTGCAGCACAGACAGAAATAATGTCAAGCAGGGCCCCTTATCTCAGGATGTTGTAATGTAGCTGCTGTAAGCCCTCGCCTGGAGACGAGATAAGAGCAACCTTACAAGCTTGTGAGGGAGCGAGGAGGGGGGCCAGCAGTGCCATCGCTGGGACAACAATGGCAGAGCTGTCACTTGCACATTATGACTCTTTCTGGTGCCAAGGAAAGATATGTATGCTGAGTGGTGAATAACAAGCACAAAAATAAAAGTCCCGAATGTTCATCTAATAATGATGTATTTGTAACAGGATTATACTGCCCAATGATATTCTTTCTTTATCTCCTCACTAAATGGTGGGGCAGCTGTGTGCTTTGGCAAGGCATGATGTCCTTTCTTTTGTGTGCTGCATATTAATCCTTTATTGAAGTAATTAAATGTGTGCTTAATGGCAATGAGCTGGCAGAATGAACGTACAATTGAATTAGCAGTTATGATGGGGACCATGCTACAAGATGAACTAAATGCAATTACTGTAGGCATTTTTCTCCAAGTCGAATCTGGCTACATGACATGACTTAATTACAGGTTGTTAGACACACTCTCTGATGCTGTAGTGGTGCATGTGGAGGCACAGCTTCGGCTGTATTGTGTACCTGTAACACACACATAGGCCCCATTCACTTGGAAATTCAGCCTGGTGTCCATGCAGATTCCTGCCGGCAGCTCTTGGTTGTGCTGGAAAGACACATTTTAACAACCAGGCAAACAACAACAGAGGAAGGCCAGTGCTCTGCTGCTGGGCATCTGGTGTAGTCTTTGACCAGGTCCTTGTTGTCTGGTGATCATCCCCTCTTTTTTAGGGAATACTTGTTCTTCCTTGAGGACAGGGTGGACAAAGAACAGGTAGTAGTCTCCTGTGTAGTCCTTTTCTCAATATGGGTGCCTCTGGTCAAAGTCAGCACTCAGGAGGACTACAGACCAACTTGCCTGACCCCAGCTGGACATCTCTAGCCTAGCAGGAACACAGTTTGGGAGCTGGTTTTTGGAAACATTTTGGAAAGAAATAGAAAAAGGCAAAGCCATGTGAAGGTTTTAATTTTCAGTGCTGAGCAAGTTCTACAACATGACCCACAGCTGTGTCAGGTAGTACTGTAATTTAGGATGTGGTAAATTGCTGAGATTTCTGACGCTAGGGGGACTGTAAGTACAGTATTGCAAGTATGGATTTTACAGCTCTTTAGTGATCTCATGTGTCAGATCCTGGGTTCCCAAAGAAGTTTTGTCAGTGGTTCAAAATTGGGCTAAGCTTCAGCTGTCACCAAGGGAAAATTCGGTCTGTTTTGATAACTATAGAGTCTCTGTGCTGCTAACAGTGAGCCAGACATCTCCAGTGTCAGGGCCTGCCTTCTGTTACTGGCACACAGAAGGCAAGAAGCCCTTCTTGCCCCATGCTCCTCTGTACTCTTAGTGCTCTGTGCCTGCTGTAGCAGCATTGCCCTCCTTTGAGGGAGGCAGACTCTGAGGTATGGAATCTCTCAGGGAAGGTCCTGAGTGGGGAATGTGTTGTGGCCACTTGGGCCTCAGTCTGGAGGCAGCATAAGCCTTTACCTCTTACAGCAGCAAGAGCTCCGCTACCAAGCAAGTGTATCCCAGAGCTTAGCAAGTCCCAAAGCGCCAACCTCCTGTCACCTTTCCAGGTGGCTGAAAAACTTCCAGGGTGTCTCTGAGTTCCTGTGCAAAAGTCTGGGCATTAGGATGCCCCGTTCTCTTGTATTGTTTGTGCCCTATATGAATTTTTAAATCTGGGGAGACTAAGGTGGCAGAAGTGACAATGAAGTTGGTGGTACAATATGTAACCACTTATGGAACAAAAGATGATGTTTTTTATTCTAACAAAATAAGGTAATCTTTCTGGTCACCAGGAGTCCCAAGGTTTATTTTACAGCCTTCATTCTCTTTGGTGCCATAAATGAAACCCTTTCAGCCCTAATGACCACAATGACTTTCCTCGATCATGTTATTGCTACTTTGGCACATTTATTGCTTTCACATGCACTAATGGATGAGTTTGGATATGTTAACAATTTATATATCATTTGATCCTAAAAAAGAGCCACCTCCCACCAACCAAACTAACTTAGCCCTGAGGATTGAGTAGCTTTTAAGGAGTATAAATGAATTTAATGCTTTAGAAAGAGCTTCTGTAAATTATGAACATGACACCTATTACATTAAGCTGCATTAAGCATTAATACATCTTCATTACTGGCGGGTTGCCCAAACCTCCAAGGTTGAAAAAGCTGCCTGAAATGCCCAACGTGGTAGTCACCTAAGCTGAGATTTATGACCTCTTTTTGGGAAGATGGGACACCCTGACTCTCAATGTGCTCCATTTGCCCATGAAGAAACGTCCTCGGAATACCTGTTGCGTTAAGGCTTTTTTCCTGGAGTTTTGCTGGCCTGTCCAATCCAAGTGTCAGACTCTAGGTAAAAAGGTACGATAAATCTCGTGGAAGCTGCTGCAGAAATAGAAGCTAGTTTCACTAACCTTTTTAAGCCACTGGTAGTGGCAGATTTCTTGGCAGATTTTTCTAACCACTGGCCAAAAATTATCTCACTGAACATGTAATAGCCATTTCTTATTGTAAATCCTTTCTGCACTGTAGGCACCAAAGGCTGGAATTGCTGAATTGGTGTTTCCAATGGTTTTGGAGGAAGAAAGTCTAAAAAATAATCACAGTACATTAATGAGAGCCTGCTCTACACAGTCAGGGAAAGAAATAAAAGTGATTTTAGTGTCTTAAAAAGCAATATCCATTAGACTCAGATTTGGCTAAAAGTGGACTGAAAGGCTCTTATTTCACCAAGATGTACAGGCTCAGGGAAAAAAAAACAAGTTAAATGCTTCTGACATTGTAATTGATTTTATGTGGTACATTTATGAGACTTTCAATTCATGTTCCATATGGGATTTAGCACTGAGATGTTATTGCAACTTCTGAGACGGTTATGTTGTCCTTTTGAAGGAACAATTTGGTGGTTGCTCTGCTCCCAGAACAAGTACTGACTTGGGTTCAATGTTTATGTCTTACCACAGAGAAATACTTAAACTAGACTCTTTTCTCACAGATGGGAGAATACGTAGCACATCTTGGGAATTTGGGTGCTACAGGATGCTGTAGTGAGTCTCACATTGGCAGGGAGAGGGTAATCCACTGTCTGGAAGAGGCTGTAATATTGAGACTGCAATCCAAGCATAAAGCAATGTGGTCACTATATGAGATGGAGATTTAATGGATATTGTTCATGGTGTTGGAATATATGAAGCAATAAATTGCTTTTCTGGATGATTTAATGCTGAAGCAAGGTTGAAGACTTAGGTAACTGCACATGGTTTACTACAAATACACTAGCTTTACAGAGGTAAATGTATAACCTAATAGAGAGCGCAGGAGGGAAGGAAAAACAGGCAAACCCCAAAGCCTTGTAATCAAAGCAATATTCCAAAGGTTGAAAGTCAAGCTCTCAGAAGCTGAGAAATACCATATTTAAGGTAACCTATTTAAATCACCTACTCCGGGAATGTGTGTGTGTGCATTTTTGTGTGGATATTTTTATATGGGTTTCAATTATATAAACACATATTTATTTCTTCCAGATATTACCAGCTTCAGTACACAGCATGAGCCATGCACAAAGTGTGAAACAACTCCACAATATTTCTTTCTGTAGTGATGGCTCAATGCCAGGGGTTATGTAAACCTGGCAATAAATATGCATTTAATAATTTCCTGATGTTGTTCTTTGTGGCAACTGTCACTGCTGTAGACAAATATTAATTAATTTATCTTTATTGCTTTCCTGTGAAACAGCCAACTAACATACTTACATCATTGGACATAATTCACCAGCAGTCAGTGAGAAAGTTCGAGTGCTTCAAGTTAAGCACATGCTTAAATCTCTGTGGGATCCGGGCTGTGAATGCCTTTGCTGGATTAGTGGCAATGTGAAAATTAAAATAAATTGTAAATGACATTAGTGTGACTTATTTGAAACTGTGAAGCTTACCAGTGTGTCCTGAAAAAACACATTAACAGGAAATAGTTACACATGCAGAATTTAGGCACCTGCTTATGTCTAACTGAAGCTGTATTTGCTGTTCCTTGGCTTGTTTGCTTGTTTTTCTTGCTGTTTGAAAGTAAATGCGAGTGGTGGTATTGTTGTTTTTTCTCTTAACTGAAACGGAATTTGAAAGGACCTTGGGTTTTAGGGAGATTATCCTGGTTCTGTCAGTGTCCATGGCAAAATTCCTATATTGAGAAGTGTATCCAGGATGATGTCCCTAAAGGTGAGATGCCTTAAAAAATGCCTTTCTGCCTTAAAGTGCCTTCAGGAAAGCTCTGTGCCTTTTGCCACCCTCTAAGAAGTTTGGTGTTTCTGGAGAATATACTTGTTTACTTCATTAACTCATCTTGTGTAGATTGTCCAGCTTACTGGGTTTTCTCAACAGACAAATAAGATTTACTTTTTTAATGCCTTTCCAATTTTTGACAGATACTTTTCGTGAACAGTCATGTTATTTGCCCAGGCTTTGTCATAAATGAAATGTTTGCCAGAAGAATTAATTTTACATTTGCTTTATAATTGAACATTATTTTCTACACATTTAGTTATACAAGGGAGTATGGTCTTGAGCCTTTTTGACTGTTGTAAAATCCTGTTCATAAGCTGGCAGAAACCATAGGTCACTATTTGTTTGTGCAAAAAAAGATGACTCTACTAGCTTCAAAGAAATTGAAAAAAATATCCTTAGAACTTGAATAGAATAATGGAATCAACTCTAATATTGAAGCTAAGAATTAATGAGTGTATCTGTACGTGGGAAGGTAAAGTTCTTGGGGTTTCTCTGGAAGTTGGAGAAGGCTATATACAAGGTTAGGATCTCTTATTTGCAGGCTTGTATGATAATTGCATCCAAAGCCAAAAGTCCTCCGGTTTGTTGTTTGTTTGGGTTTTTTTTCTCCCCTAAGTGCTGTCCTGACTCTAAAAGATATCACTGATTGGTACAGGAGATGGTGCTTCCTAAGAGGCAAGGGAAGAGAAAATATAAATATATTTTATAGCATGTGAACGGCTTCCTCCTCACTGTAAGCCTTGTAATTCTAGATGGCCAATTGTACAGTAGAGAGCTTAGCTAATTACTCTCTACTCTGCTTCACAGGGAAACGTGGTGAATGTACAACACATTCCATGGATTAGTAAGTACACAAAGGGTTTTTCCAGTTTCAAGGCCTGAATTTCCTAGTTCTTTCTTGGGAACATCTATGAGATAGATAATTTGTAATGCTAGAAACACATATAGTAAACTCTGTGTATATGTATTTTATATATGTATAAAAATTATTTATATTTATACATATACACTCAAAGAGTGGCATGGATTAGGTGCTAAACTGAATTTTAATGTGACAGTGTACCTTATGTATAAATATCCAAGTGTGGTCAGTTTATTCTTCTATACCTATTAGTGATTCACAGTGCTTCCATTTCACATGGAAGAATTTTGTATAAATAAATAAAATTTCATTCAAACACATTTTAGAAACTTTTTGATTATCAAATATTTATCAAACAAAATATTGTACTTCTTAGCCATGAAGTTGGAAATTCTAAACTCAGAAAGTTATCCATATTAAAGTTCTAGAAATTGTTTCCTTTTCTCTCACAAGTAAATGAAAGAAAAGGTTAGAGTTAGACATATTAGCTGTTGTCTTGAAGCCAAGCATCTGAATGCATTTCACAATGCCTAGAACAAACCCAGAGTGACTTCAGGCCCTCTGGGTAAGCTCCCTCTCATACTTAACTGAGTATAGATGAAGACATCTGAGAGTGTTGGCTTGTGTTGTTGCAGCTTCAGTCCTAACCAGTGGGATGCCAGATGCACTGAAACCATGTCATAGTTAAAACTGTATTACTTGATTAATGCTTCTTGAGCACATGTTTGCTGGGGCAGGGATCAGCTTGATGTCTCTTTCACAGCTTGAAGTGGATATTGTTTCTCTGTTGAGTGAGTGAAGTAAGGAAATGCTGTGATATTTTAAGTATGAACTGCTTTGTCCCCATGTAGCCCTCATTTGGTGTACCTGATTACTTCTTTATTGCTCAAGGGTAACCTAAATGTCAGAGCTGAGTTCAGTTTAATGCAGCAAACTGCTTGTAAGGCTCATGGGACTCTGTTGGTTGTGGTAAATTTCTTCATGACCTTCTTGGTGTCTGTCTCCCACTCGAAGAGCAGGGCAGCAACTGATCTGATGAGCAATTTCAGCACTGTTCAATTGATAATAAACAGAAAATGGGAAGGCAGGTACAGGAATGAACTCTTTGCATAAATGGTTTTGTTGCTGGTTATGTCAAAGCCACCTCAGCTTTAAGGCAATACTTGCACAAGTTGACTAGCAGGGAAGGGAATACTTTTTAGTTTTCCAATTCAAGAATAGTTGTCCTTAGATCTGTACGTGTTATAACCGTGCTTGCAATATGCTCTGTGTGTGTATTTACCTGTGATCAGCTAAAGAGCTACAGACATTGTTGTTGAATGTGCTTCAAGTAAAACCTCAGCATTTGAGGGCATGAACTCCATAAGCTCCCTTTCCTTTCCAGGTTTTGGGAGGAAGAGGAGTCCAGCACAGAGCTGTGCATGGAATACCTCTGCCGGCATGAGCTCGGGGATGAGGTGTTAGGGAATATGAAATGGCTGTAGGCAGCACAGATATGTTTTACAAAGCCTGTTGTTTGACCATTTCCAATGCTTCCCAACAGGAAGGAAGATTTGAAGTCAGGAATGTTCTGCAGAGTCAGCTCTTAGATTTGTAGCTGTGTTTTAATGGTTCATCTGACTCCAGGGTCAGAGACATTTGTTCTTTCAAATCCCAGTAGATGCAGAGTCTTTTGTCTTTGTCTCTGACTGATTTTAGCCAGAATCCATCCAGCTCAGGTACTTGGGATCATCTTGCTGTTCCTTTTAGACAATTTGTTGTCATGATTGCTATGAGCTTTCTGGATGATATAACTGCTGAAAGTTTTAATGAGACTAAGATTGCTTTTACAAATGAGCACTCAACGTGCCATTAAAATTGTTCTCTCACTGAAAGACTTCATACTTGAGAGGCTGCTGTAGCCACAGGGAAAAAATGGCTCAGGCACCAGCCAATGAAGTCAGTAAATCAAAATAAATAAATGGAAATGCCAGGGGCTATGAGCATGTACTTGATGCAGTTCAGAGCAATTACTGTTACCTGAAGGGTGGGAATCCATCATGTAGAAGCAGCCCTACCTGTGGGCTGCAAACCTGCTCAGATCAGCGTGGTTTCAGTTCCAGCAGTGGCTTCTCAGCAGGAGACATTACCTCTGAGGGCACAACTTGAAAGTCAAGCTGGACTTTTTTCAAGGACTCCAGTTATTTCTTGACTTGCTGTTTTAGCACAGGCAGCCCTCTCCCACTGCAAAGTGATGATCCCAACTTCTGTCCAGGAGGGATGTAATATTCTTTGGACCACCGAGCACAAACAGATCATGTAATGCTGCTGATTTGCACTGGCCAAATGTGTTCTGCATGTAAAAATGATCAGTGAAAGTATGTGTGTTTTTGCAGTGATTTTAAACTCAAATTTTAAACATTGCTGTTGAATTAAAGTAGGATTCCTCCATGTATTTCCTTGTTTGGAATAAATGGTGGTATGAAATTCAGCCTAATTTCCCCAGAAAGAAAATCAGTTGACCCTCACATTCTTAACAGCTGAACTAAAAATTTGGAGGCTCACATCAAAGCTCTGTAAATAAAGTGAGTAACACTTTGGACGCTTCTGGTGGGGAGCGGGGGAGGGGGAAATTCCCTCCATAAAGAACACCCAAGTATTTAAAAAGAAATGGTTAGGTTTAAATATCTCACTGTTTTTCTTCTTTGGGGCTCCATGCTGAGGATTTTATTTTCCTTTGCAATGCTTGTGCTGCTGAGCCCTTTTTTCAGAGGTAGGCTGACGTTAGCACACTGAAGCCACTAGCAGGTTCACCAGAGCAAGTTTATTTGTAATGTGGACTGAGTTGTGTTTGAGGGTGCCATTATGATTCAGAAGGCTCCCCAAGGTTTGAATATCAATGGCGCTTCAAAGGACTAGAGCTGAGAATGAGCAGACATGCTCCCTCGCAGGCCCTGGGATGAGGAGTGGGAGAGACATGGGTTCAAAGGTAGGAAATGGGGAGCATTTGTCCGAGGGCACTGGTAGTAAAGTAGGCACCCCAGGTCTTCATAAATGTGTGGAGTCTGGGATCTGCAGGCTGTGAGGACTGTGCAGACACTACTGATGGGAGCCAGGCAGCTCTCCCTGCCTTGCTACCCTGTGTAATTCTTTGATCCAGCCAGGAATTGAGGAGAAAGAAATGCAGTTGCTTTTCCTGTATGATTTTTTTTTTTTTTCCCTGAGAGATATAAATGGAAATTTATCTTACGTTCTCTAAGGTAGCATTTTAAATTTTGGGATTCTTTCCTAAGCCA
Organism: Grantiella picta; assembly: GCA_013397955.1. Lineage (NCBI taxonomy): Eukaryota > Metazoa > Chordata > Aves > Passeriformes > Meliphagidae > Grantiella > Grantiella picta. The sequence goes on from VZRM01004279.1 coordinate 169,233, forward strand.
CCCAAAGCTCCTTCCTTTGTTTGGCCAGCCTAAGCAAACCTTAAGCTTGGGGTAGCTCCTTTTTCTTAATCTTGTAATGTAGCTGAGTGCTTAGTTTTATTGAAGATGAAACCAGCGGTAGTATTTGGTCTTAACTGCTTGATACACTATTGAAAACTGTGTTAAAGACTTGCAAAGCTGAGAAAAATATAGGACTTCTTGCTAACATGATCAGAGGTGCTTGCTTTTCTAAGACTGTATCCTCAGTAAGTCTGGTGGCTATGGGAGAAGGCCCATATCCTTAATTTAAGGACAGGAAGCTTGTGAACAAGTGACTTGACCAAGGTCATTCAAGCAAACCGTGTCAGGAACAGGAAACTGATGGCCAAACAACATGCTTTCATGCTGTAGTAATGAGCTGTAGCTAATAGTGTGGCCTTGATACCTTTTAACTAAATTAAGTCTGCCTGGGCAGCTGGTTTTGAAGGTTTTTCTGTCCATTTTAATTTTTTTCAACAGGATTTTGCCTCCCCACCTTTCTCTCTGGAGAGTTCTTTCTATATCAGAACTCATATTGCAAGCTTTATGAGGCAGGAGAAACCAACTGTGTGTCCATATGGCACAATACATTGGCAAAACTTCTTTTGACTTGGATCCAGAACAGGACAGGCTTTCTGGGCATGTCACAAGGTAGGCATAATACTTTAACATCCACTAGTACAATAACTTAAGACGATGGTCTTGTTTCTCATGAGTGTTTAAAAGGTCCATTGCCTCTTCTTCTGGTGGTGATGTAGATGTTTGCTGTGTAGAAGTGGCTGTCACCTGGCTGTGACCCTGCAGTGCTAGGCACTACCATTGTTCTGGAGATGCCTTGTGTTACAAACCCCTGCTGTGGAGAGACCGTTCCTTCTGTTTATGCTCTGAACTGGCTTTGCATTAACCACAGTGGAATAGGGGTTAAAGACACCTGTCCAAAAGGTACTTACCGGCTGCATCTGCATCTAAATCCCTTGTGAACTCTTCCAAGGTGGAGACGGCTGTATGCATTCATCTGAACTTGAGTTGCTGGGGACAGATTGGGACCCAGTTTGATTTCTGCAAGCTTTTTCTGCAGCTGGGAATGATATCCTTACTGGCCACATTAGCTAGGCTGGTTTGAGGAGGGGCAATAGAATTCACTTTCAGTTAAATGCATTCTATGCTAGCAGAAGGCTGCCTAGTATGTGTCTTTCTCTATGTAACTGTTTTTGGAACTTCTATTTTTATTCATCAATATCTGGCCTGAGACATATTTTCCCCTTTAAACCAATGAGCTGCACTTTTTTTATTCACAAAGAAGTAGTTCTTCCTTCAGACTAAAGGCTGTATTTTATGTTGATATTCCTAATTAGTTTACCTTCAAAATTGCTGGAGCATATTTTAGTGTTCTAACCTTTTGGTATGTAATCTGACATCGTTTGTTTTGGAGGCAATATCTCTCTTAGCCATTGTTTGCTCAGGGCTTTGATAATACAGGCACTTTGCTAGTGTTAATTATTTGTTTTGCTAGTTTTTCGGGTTTTATTACAGCAGACTAAGACCTGAAACATATTACTTCTGGACAGCAGCCCATGTAATGCACGGGCATAGTCATGCTATTGCTTTGGCTTCAGAGATGGGCCCTGTGTGGGAATCGTGGCTGGTTTTGGCAGCTCAGGAGCAGTCTCTGGTCCTAGTGGTGGTCATGCTACTCAGCAGGGTGCCAAGAGACTGGAAACACATGCAGCACTTGGGGCTTGGACTTCCTCTGTGCTGAAATCTGAGGAGAAGGCAGGGGGGAGGCTCTTGCCATGCCTCAAACCTGGCAGGGAAAATAAATATCCAGATGACAGAGGAAGAGATCCCGGGATGGGCGGAAGAAAGCTGGGGGTAAAGGCAGAGTTGTTGCAGAGAGGTTTCAGTCATGGAGTACAGATCTTGTGACCCCTCCTCTAAGCACCCAAGGAATTGCTGAGAATCTGGGCATCACCAAGATGTGAAAATGGAAGAAAGTCCATTTGGTAAACAGGGAGTTACTTTTTCCTCACTCTGAGGACATCACCTCCTAAATTTGTGCAGCATTATTCACCTCTTTACATCAGAGATGCAGAGAAGCTTTGTATGAAACAGACACCTGCAACCCCTTTGGGGATACCGAGCCACTGGAGCCTGTGTTTTGTCACTCCAGAAGTCCATGGCCATCCCTGTCCTGTGCGAGGGCCCAGACCCTTCCAGCATGCCCAGCACGAAGCAGCAGTCCATGACTCCAGACCTGGTGCTGCACATGCTCTGCTGTGGTGTATTAGTGATTCAGCTGCCGTGCCAGCCTAATGACACAGTATTGCCATTTTGTGAACTCCACTCTGCAGACGGGAGCTTATTACTTCCTGCAAGGATTTACTTTTTTTCCCAGCCCCATCACTTGTTTTATAAAGCTAGCACGTACCATTTAAATACTTACTGCTGTTCTACAGTCTTCTTACACTACTTTTTGCTCTGATATATTGCGAAATGGCCTATGTTAAATCCAGGGCGATAATGATTCAATATCAATCATTATTATAATTTTTTGGTTCAATGATATTTTGGTGATGTCTGACTAAGATAAAAGGAATTAGTCTTCTAGGAGTAGACAGTCATTATTTTTCATTATTTACTTTATTCTTGGAATGTTCTCATTGATTTTTTTTTTTCAAATCACTTGCAGTATTAGAATGAGTAAATAGGGTAAGAATGAAAGCATACTGTGTAGGCGAGCTCAAAGATGGGAAAGCAAATCAAGTCTGATGTAATTTTTCTGTTAGTGAATTTTCTATGGCATGTTTTCACTGCTCTTAAGTGGTAGTTTTCTACTTTACTCTAAATATACCTTTTGATCACATGCGTTATGAGGGTGCATTCTAGACTCACTTGTATTTTTGTCAGTGACAAGTGATTTTTTGTTTGTGTTTTTTTAAGGTCCATGAACATTCTCAACTTGGATCTCCTTTTATAGAAGTCTTAATTCTTTTTATTAAAATGCTCAGCACCTGTTCTCTAGTGGCCAAGAGATATGTTGCACTGCTTTGGATGGATGAGCTTTAATAAACATGATTTTATCTGTCTATAATATCTCTTCTTTGAGTAGATGGCTGCATGCAGTTATTTTTCAATACTCAGCCATTACTCTTGACAGCATAACAGAGTATTTTCTGCAGAGGGTTCTTAGGCATTCCAAGTGACTGCACAGATTGTATCTCATCAGTGACGGGATACAACAAGGAAAACATTCGACACTTGGAGTTTAACCCATAGCTCCAATGTATTAGGCTATTAATTTGAAAAAATGCCGATGAAAATTGATGTGGGATTTTTGCCTGCAAAACAGACCAGAAAGCATCGTGGACTCGGGATATTGAGCCAAAGAATAAGATGGAAGCTGTGCCATTTGCCATTTAAGAAGACAGGGCACTTCATACCAGGGCATGGGTGTATCTCTCTGTAGTAGTAGTTGTGGCATCCAAGGATAGCAGAGAGTAGGAAACTCCTGTTTGCCAGGTCTCTTGCACTGGAAAAGCTTGCTTTGGAAATTGACTGATGTGCTTGCTGGGCATCTGTCTGTCTGAGTGTTCCTGTAAAGAGGGGTGATTACCATAGGCAGAAACAGCAGGGCAATGGATGATTTTCCGCAATACATGAAATATTCATCAAAGAACAAGTTCTTTTGGAATCAGCTGAAATGCACATGGTCCCTTTTCTTAAGACAGTGCTAAAACAGAGCAGCCTTCATATATGGTCTTTGGATTTTAGATGCCTCATCTGTGTGTCTCTAAAAGAAAAATAAAGAAGCACTAGAAAAATTAAATTGCCTACCAAATGTGAGGCCACATCACAGGGCTGACCAACTTGTAGGAACTGCTCCACCTGACGGAGTCACTGGGAGCCAAGTGGAACTGCTTGTCGACTTTATATGCTCTGAGACTGGAGTGGCAGAGAAGGGGTACCTGGCACTGTGTGCATTGGAAAGGGCCTGTAGGATGTCACTTGTATAGGTGTCTTAAAACAAGCATTCAGTGAAACTCAAAGCCCTTCTGGAGCTCACATTCGGTTTTGGCAGACCAATTTATTTTCTTTTCCCTGGGAGTGGAGGAGAATTTTCATAGTTAACTGTGGTACAGGTTCCCCTTGCTTTGAAATACTGCTGTGTGGGCACCAGTGGAGGGAGACTCAGGCATGTGGCATAAAGGATTCCACCCAGCTGCTTTGGCTTTGGCTGGGCTGAGCAGCAGGAGCAGACCCCAGCTCTTGGTGTCAGCCCAGAAGCTGTTGCTTGGCGGGACTGACAGTGTGAGGGAACAGCAGGCAGGCTGTGAGCTTTGAGGAGCTTCCTGGACTGAGCGTGGAGCTTGAATGAATAGCTCACTGCAGCCTTTTGGTTTGGACATGTGGTTTGTGTGGCCTTATGTCTCAGAGAAACAAGCCCAGCAGAAAATAGGGGTGTTCTGGCTTTGTGAATATCAGATGGGGCGAGACACATTTTGTGCCAGAGACCAAGCAGACACTCCAGCTTTTTGTGCCAGAGATGATGAGAAAGGGCTTTGTCTCAAGCCATGTCAGCAGAAAGGCTGCATGGTGTACACAACATGTGTACCAGGACAGGGGGGAAAGCAGAATGCTGCAAATTAATAACTATTCAACAGATTCAACAGACACATGGGGTTTTTGCCAGGACAATGATTAAAGTGTGAAACATTCCAAATCAGAAAAAGGTATTCTGTAAGGGTGTGCAAAAAAGGGCAGCTCCTCAAGGTGTGAGGAGCTCATTGCTGTAATAGAGGGGTATAAGTGAGTAGGTGTAGTATAGAAAATCAATTTTATAAGGACTTGCTTGCATTTTATAATTAGGTGAAAAATAATGCAGCCATGTGACACTGTCACACCTGAAAGCTGGTGAGGTTCAACCAGAGTTCTTCTGATTGTTTTGAAAGCTTTGCTTTCTTTTTCATGAGTTCCATAATAAATAGAAGCAAAATCCTCTTTTAAAGGAAATTAAGATTTCATTTGAATAAAATCAGGACTCAGTTCTGGGAGCTAAATATACAATAGAGCTGAAAGTAGGAAGGAGCCCTATTCTAAAATACCTGAAGTAGTCTTATTGAATATTTTATTCAGAAAACCTCTGAGAATTCCTCCACAAACAATACACCAGTTGATTAGCTATTTTTCTTATCATAACCTTTCTAGCTGAAAAAAATTTCTGAACTTTTTCTATGGGTTCAATGCCAAGAATAGTAATAGTAAAAAAACCTTATCGTGTATTTATATGTTCACGTCATTCGTTTGCGTAAATAGTTGTAGGATCTTCTTTGATTTATATGGGCAGCAGATGTTGGAGCTTAAAGCACCTGCTAAGAAAAGCAGATTCTTTACAGCCGTGGCTCAGCCCCGTCTCCATTGGTTTTTATTTTTCCCCTGGCCTCCTTGCTGTGGCCCAGCAGTATCTGTGCTATGAGTTCATCTGTGCAGGCAGCGTCTGTGGTGGGTCTTGGATGCTCTGCACTGTGTATCTGCCAGCCCTGCTTTGATAATGCAGCCAAGCCACTGCTGGTTGAAATGTGAAAAATGCCAGAAGCTTCTTTTACTGTGTGTACAAAATCAGCCCAGGAGGCCTGTGACATGAAGAAAGCATAACTCGTTCTACTATGCTGCTTAAAAAAACTCAGCAAAACCCAAAATAAATAAAGGAGGCTTGCTAGCAACACCTAGGCAGCACTGCAGCTCAGAGCAGGGGCTTGTATTATGAGAACTTGATAGCTGACAAAAAATGCTGTATTAAGAAACAATGAAGGAACTAAATTAATCCTAAACAGACAAACTGTTTGCTCCACTGTTTTCCTTGTACCCATCAGTGTGTCTGGGAACATCTTGCCTGCTATTTCTAGGAGCTGCCCAGATTTTCAGTCAAATCACATTGGTTTTAGCCCCCATATATTTGGTTACAGAGTAGTAAAAACACTCTAATGTTCTAGCTGCTCTCCTCCCATCATAACCTCTATTGATCTTGCCTGTGCCATCTCTGGCTTTCAAAATAGATGCACAGCAGATGTGGAGCAAACGGGCCAGAATTTCAAGTTTGACACTAGGCATCAGCAAGCTGATGGAAAGGCAGAGGATGGAAAATCTGCCTTTAGCAGCCTTTGTCTGTTTTTAGTGTAACTGCTGTATATGAAACCCAGAACAAGAATGTGTGCCTCATCAATTGATGACCTGTTGTTGGGGAATTCATAGGAGGCTGACATGAAGAATGTCCCTGTGATGCCTGAAACAGTTGAAAACATCAAATATCTGCAGCAAGTTGCACACAGAAGGGAGTAGTGTCCTCTTAAAGAGCAGACTGTACTCCTTGAAGGGAAAAGGCAGACACTAGGCATGGCACTCAGGGCACACAGGCTGGTGGAGCCAGTCCTTGCCACTGTGAGGTGAGATTAATTGGTTTGAGTGCATTAGGGTAGCTGAGTAACAGATGACTCTTGGAAGAACAGTGAAATGCATGCAGCAGTTATATTCCAACCCCTTCCCTGGACAACTCTCATGAAGAAGTGTGTGCTTGCCAATCTTGAGTGTGAGATGAGGAGCTCTGCCTCACTGGAGTCCTCAGTTTGTGTAAGGTATTATAACTTCAGCATCTGTGAATGATGTAACTGAAATGTGAAAATAAGGTTTGCCTACTTTAAATAGAAAATCACATCACAGTTCACAAATCCACCACTGATAATGTTTTTAATTCAGTTATAAATCTTTAAATTATATTTAGATCCAAGTTGCTCCTGATATAAGTGTCTGTAATACTATGAATACCCTGCCAAGCACAGAAGCTGGAGAGTTAAAGGAATACATCATACCAATTAGTTAATGATGTACTTTTGTCTGGCCAAGTATTGTTAAAAAAAGAAGTTGGAGAGCACTAAAGGAAGTGACATAGTTTGGCATCTTGACTGATACTGTATGATCCTTGACCTCATTTAATTGAAGTAGTAACTGATCTTAAATACAGTATTTTTTTCAGCTCAGAGTGACTTTTGCAATACCTGCTTGTAGAGTCAGCCTTCTGCATGGCTGTTCATTGCTTGCTTTCAGTTCTTAGTAAGCCTTTGCTTCTGCCTTACCCTGAGGTACTGAAATCCTTGCCTTGGCATTAGTCTCAAGGGATACAGGATCAGTCCCTAGCATGGGAGGGACTCTGTGTAAATGTGACTCTGCCCTGCTTTTAGGAAAGGTAGGACAAGTCTAAGCCATCTCCCCAGACTGGGACAGTTATCTCTAAAGTAGCTAACACAGCACTCCAGCTGTTTGTATCAACAGGAGCTGTTTTATCTAATCTGAAACCAAGTCCCTTCCAGCTGAGAGAGTGATTTCTCTTACCCCTCACCTTGATCTGACATGCTTCACCACTTTTACCTCTCATCTTTTCCTGATAGCTGGTGAGTGAGCACTGAGGATTTCTGAGGTTTGCTTGTCAGAACACAACTTTGTGGGTTTTCCTACTGTCTAGCCTGCCAGATAGGGAGAAATAGTAAAAACTGATGGTGTGTTACAGGGTGGAAATGAGAGCAGGGCATTTGTATTGTTGAGCAAACTGGCATGCTGTCCTGGCACCAGCCAGCTCCCGGGAAGGTATTTTTGGCTTTGCTGCATCTCATTCACTAAAGCACTCTCCTTTGAACACTGACTGAATCAGATTCTTTGAGCTGAGCATTTAATCTTGTGTTTGGCATTAAGCTGTAGCTGTATGCTGAGACACGTCAGAGAATAGCCTGATGTGTTATAATGGACTCTACTGGTGAGTTGGGATGGACTGTGTGCAGAGAGAGTGCCCAGGGCATTGAGTGTCTGCAAGGAAAATGGGAGAAGAAGTTAGACCTGTGGTGTGTAAATTAAGTTAGATGAAACATCTTCTTAATCAGATGTGACAGTCATACTTGGTGTAGTTTATCAGTGATAAACTAATATGGGCTATCCACAGCTGATGGCATATCATTCCTCATTGAAGTAATTCCTAATTTAAGGCAGAGGCCTCCATCCCTTGACTGACTGAAAGTGTTGCTGACAAGAAGTAGGAGGCATTCTTGGGTTTAGAACCGCACACAGAAATAGTCCAGTTTGTGAATGACAAACTCATCTTGAAAAGGCAGCCTCAGGAATGTGGAAAAAGCAGAAATGGTTTGGGCATCAGCAGAGCTCAAAACTGGTGTTGCATATCACCAAACAGAAAACCCCCTTAACAGTAGAAACAGTAATTATATATATTTTTGGTAAAAAGATGTCTGAGAAGCCAGTGCATCTCATGCTGATCACCACACTGAAATGGAGAAATTGATCCACTGGCTCAGCTGACATAGGGGACCACGACAGAGTGAACATCTTTGAAGTACCTGTCCAGGGGAGAATTCCTTCCCCTGGCTGAGGACAGGAGATGCAGGTGAGTGATGCACACAGGGGCCAGGGAAGATCAGAAAAGACAGCTGGGTCCCCTCTGTGGGGAGATGATTCCATTGTCAGGCACAGTTTTGTTTTGCCCAAATGGCTGCTGGAGCAAAACAAAAGTAACCAGGGAAACTTAGTGTGGAGAGGCTCTGGCATCCATCCTGGTGGAGTCTTAGAAATATCCAAGATATTTCTGCTTGAAAGGAAGAGAAGACATTGGGCTTGATGAATAGAGGATGACTGATCTCTAGAAGAAATTATTAGTTCCACTTAAAATTATAAAGTTGGATATTCAAATCTTTTCCCCTTAAAAAAAATGAGGAGAGGTGAGGGGTGATCAGACTTGAAACAGTAAGGTGAATTTAATCACGTATATACAATACAGCTCTGAGGAGCAAAATGCTGAGGAAGAAGGTTTAGGGTATTATTTAACTTCTTTAATGATCTTGAAAGGTAGTAGGCAGTACATTAATGAACTGATAATAAATTAGGAGGATCTTTGGATAGATAAATGATAAAAAAGGGGCATTGATTTCTTAATACAGAAAGAATAGCAAAATGATTTTCAAGCAATTGCCACTGAAGACAGCTGTGAATGCCAGAAATATCTAATATTAAAGAAGTACTTGTATAAAACAGTGGGTGTTCTGGCTGCATGGTGTTTGAAGCTAAAAATTTGTGCTTAAGCTTGTTCTTCTAGTAAGTGACAGAAATAACTCTCCTGTAAGTTTTGGTAATTTATCCTTGATAATAGGTTTCCCAAGCCTATTTAACTATGAACCAGCAATACATTGTTAGTATGATATTGTGACATTGTTTCCAAAATGTTCTTGAAATATTAGCTGTCTTTTTCCCTTCACATCTACATGTTCCCTTGCAGCTGGACCATCAAGCTAAGGGAAAAACTATCAATGACTGTTCAGAATTTTCCTCACTATTTGGCTGCAGATGAAAAATGGGGCAGCATTGCAAAAGATAATCTATAACTCCCCCTCTACCTCTACTCAATAACAATAAAAAAATAGTACTATCTTGAGTTAAATATTAAATGTACCTTAAAATTAGATGGCTAGCAGCAAAATCGTCTTGGCTAGGCCAGCTGGAAGAGAAGGTCCCTGAACTAAGGCAATTTATCTAAAGTCGAATCACAGGAAAGGAACATGAGCATCCCAGCTTCTGAGTGCATGCTGTGCCATAGAGAAATTGCATGGATTGTTTCAGGCTGCTTTGTGTGAGGGTGGCATGATGTGTTCCCTCTGCTCAAAGACAAGATGTTTTGATTACAAGCTTAGGAAAAGGGACAGTTGTCTATTGGTATTGTAAAGATTCTTTTCTTATATTCTTAAATTTCTGTGTTGGAATCCTTTCAATTATTTTGGCCAGTGATGGAACAGTAAATATTTGCTGAAGTTCTAGACAAGCTAAATCCACATGGCAAACTATCTTCTTATCATATGTTGATGGCAAACTAAAATACTTTTAAGTACCTTAGAAACAAGGTTGGTAATTGTAATAGGAAATGTAACTAATTTTTAGTTTCTCTGTTTAGGTAAGGCCCAAAAAGCCTTGATGTGTTATGGTTTGGGTTTGTTTTGTAGGTATCATCCAGTGGTACAAAACAGAGCTGGGAGGGGGTTTTGTTTCAAGAACTTGACTCCATTGAACTGCTAGAAACAGCAGCCCATAGCTCATGCAGTGTGTTTTACACGTATTCCCTCCCCTTCTTTTTGCATGTATGTCTGTAATTTGGCATTTATTTACCCATCGTGTTCTTTAGAACCTGTTTTTTATTAGAATAAAACTATCCAAGTGGTGTAAGCAGGAGAGTTTCCAGGGGGAGCCCTTGAGAATCATGGAGAGCTGGGTATTGCATAGTGCAGGTCCTTCTCCCTCACCCTGCAGACAGCAGCTTTCTACTTGCTGACATGCCAGGTACAAATCCAAACTGCTGGCACATCACCCAGGCAAATATTCTGATGTTCTCACTGAAGCATGGGAAAGGGCTCCCAGGAGAAGCTGTGTTTCTTAGAAGCCTCAGCTGCAGCTGTGGTTTCTGGAGATAACATTTGATTAAATGAAAGCTGCTGCTCAGCACAGCTTGTGAAGCCACAGTACCATCGCCTGCTCTTTATGCTCACAGCTCCCCTTGACTGGGCTGGGGTGAGGAGCCCCTTGCAGCAGGATGCAGCTGTGATGTTCTAACTTGTGTGGGAGCAAGCCTTGCCCACCCTGAGCATCCTCCAGGGGCTCCCTGGTCCTGCCTTGTCCCCTTGTGCTGTTCAGGGGTAGCCTGAGGATGCTCACTTGTGCCTCCCAGCACTGTTGCCCCAACAGCTCCCTGAAGTGCTTGTGGTGCAGTTAAAGACGTTTAAGAAACCCCCGTGGTGCTGCAGTTAAAGACGTTTGTAGGGAAGTTTCTCAGGAAACAAAGCTATTGAGGGTAACAAGGCTTCTTTGGAAGCTCTCAGCTATCAAAATACTGAAGCTGTCTCTTGGAGTTGTGCTGGGAGCTCAAGGACAGGTGCTCAAAAGCATCCTTCCCTTTAACGGAGGACATATTTTTGCTGTAGAGCACATACAGCCTTCATCTTTCGTTCTGGAAAAATCATACAAGTGAGATGAAGGTGACTGGACAAGCTTGCTCTCGGCAGAAGAGGCAGAAAAAGTCTGCTCTAGGTTTCAAGCAGGATCATGAGGTCTTCTCTACATGTTTGCTGGAGATTGCTGAATCAGTAAGGAAAAAATGTGGGAGACCTCTTGGGTGGAAAATATTGCTACAGTTTTGGTCTATTTTAACAGTTAAGTATTTTATTTTTGTATGTTCTGAGAGTTTTTGCCTGAACCTATGTGCATGTTTGCGTTCATTATATTCACTAATTCAGCTTCAGGAAGTTTCTGATGAACTGAAAAAGGGACCATTTTTTAATATGACAATAAAATTCTGTCCTTTGTTTTACTAGTAACTCTAAGTGATTTTTTTTTTCTTGTTGTGCAACAAAAAGTCTTTTTTCCCAAGCTGCCCTGCAGTGAAAGTGGAGTGGTTCTCAATGCTGCTTGTTAGTAGGTCCCAGGGATGCTTTGCCAATGAATTATTTTGCAAATCTTTTGAGGTGGAGACTTCTAAGTTTGTACCCTGCCCTGTGGGTATCCCTTGGGCATAGACACTGATTAACAACATACCTATAATACCTGTAATGCGTATACAATACCTACTCCATAGATATTGATATTGAGAGCTGTAAATGTCAAGAGAAAACACGGCTCAGGACTGCTGTTACCAGGGTCTAATTAGATATCTCCGGCACCCTCACCTACTAGGTCAGGCCTTCAGTGAAAGATTTGGTTCTGAGTGCTAGTACCTTATGAAACTGTAATTTTTTTAATCCAGACTTAATACTCTTCCTTCTGAATAAGTAGGTTAAATGTGCTGTGTTAATTTGAGAGAGAATGTAGCAGTAAGAGGCAATCATGTACAATTGGAAAGAAATATTTACGGGCAGTTTAGCAGGATCAGCTATCAGATGACCTCTGACATCCACCATCATCTACTAAAGGGCTAATTAGCTGTAAAAGTAGATGACAAGTCAATTGTATCAGCACAAAGGATGAATTTGTCTTTTTGAGTTTTACTGATGAAGTCTGGTAGATAAAGATAGGCAGAGAGGCACCTGTGTGAAAAGCAAACTTACCTGAAGGAAAGTTAAAAGAAGATGCAGTTGTAAAGAGAAGCATAAGGGCAAGGTAGAGGTACAGGATGAGTGGGTGCTTGTTGTGAAATGGGTGCAGGATCTCATTGCTACAGAGAGGTAATGAAGCACAGCAGACAGTTCAGTCTGTGGACAGTAGATTTATTTCAGGCTAATTCAGATTGTCCTGGCTTTTGAAAAGATGAGCATTCTCATTGCAGCTCTTTGAGGATGATTTTTTTTTTTTTT
>VZRM01004279.1:181649-206521 GCA_013397955.1 Grantiella picta
TTTTTTGTTTTTTTTTGGCCAGTCCTGTACCATGCCGTTCTCTGGATAACATGTTGCACTGGTGGCTTTACCCAGTAACAACTTCGGGTTACCCCTTTTCTCTTGCTGCTTCTGAAGTGTTGGTTGTCATTGTGAACACAGTTTATGGAAAAAAGACTGGACCTGCTAAGGAGCTTATAAACACTAGTGGCTAGTTTAAAAGTAGAGTGAGGGGAAAAACGAGAGCCAACTGCACTTTCTAGTATGTGAGATGGGCTCTGTGGGGTATAGTAAATCTAGTGAGCAAGTGATTCCCACTTTTATAGTAGCACAGTTAACTGCATGGGCTAATTTAGAGAAATAGAAAAGCTGAAATAGGGAATGTTTACTTTTGAGGGGCACCTGCATGGTGTTATGCTCACATGCAGATTATGTTGGTGCTTTAGGCTATCCTGGACCTGGTAAATGCTTCCTCTGTGTTAGCACATGGGTCAGGGATGGTTGCTGCTGTAATTTTTGTGTAAACCAAGGACTCACAGGGAAAGAGTGGTGCAGAAATTCTCACTCTTCAACTGTGCTATGTACTTTAATTTTTGGTAGAAATGCTTTAACAATAAAACAACATCCATATAAATTCAATCTACAGTCTAGAGCAGATTGCATTTTAATAAATATGAATAATGCAGGTTTAGTTAGAATTTTTTTTTTTGGTTTGAAGTTATTTGAGGATGTGGGGCATGGCAAAGATTATTTATTGAAGCCTGCAATACTCAACTGTTTGTACTGCTTTTCATATTTTCAATAAAAAAATCTTATTTTTAAAAATAACTTTTCAAATGATTTATTAAAAAGGAGAACATTTCCTTCTGCTGTTGTCCCCTCATATTTTATTCAGACTCCCGTGCCCACTTCTGTGGTGCATGAACGCTTAGCTACCAGTGCACTGCAGCAGACCAGCATGAAATGGTATAAAACACTATCCCATCAGTGAGAAAGCATGATGGAAGATTTTAAAGGACTGTACAGGTCAGGGAGAACACCTTGAAGCTAATGTGAAATTTGACTGGCATGATGGAGACAGAGGTAGAATTACACACTTACTCCATCTGTTTCCAGTCAGAATCCCAGCAGCAGCATTTGGTTTGTGTATTTAGGGAGACTGGCAAAAAGGGCATTACAGTGGTTTGAATTGAGTGAAATAAAAAAAAGCAGGAGCAAATACCTTTGCTTCTGAAAGGGCAGCTTGCTGGCACAGTCAGGTGGTGTTCCTGAAGTAAAAGATGGTACACTGCTCACCAGAGAGCTTCAGCAGCATGTGTTGAATTCCAGGTGCAAGGAAAGCCTGTCTCCGAGATTGCTTGCTCAGGGATTAAATTGCAGTGATGCTTCAAAACAAATAAATGAATGTAAGAGATTGAAGACAGGGTATGCAGATGACTTTTGCAGTACTTATTTTTGAGTTTCAGTTAAAGAGCATTTCAGATAGTTACTCCAGGGTTTGGTATGGCAAGAAGGCAGCCTAGTTAGAACAGAAGGTGTAATTTAGTCAGTGGTAGGAACACTGGTGATGGTTCAGTTTGACTTAGGAATCGATATAAAAAGAGATACCTAGGAAAAGCAACAGATGTTATGGCTTTATATCTCAATATTGGCCAAATAGAGAAGAAAGAAATGGATCAGATTTTGGCCTTTGTTACACAGGATAATGTGTCAGAAGAGAGAAGTGCAGAGAGCCCAATTCAGACTCCATATGTGCCTTACTTTCTCATGGAAGTGAAATACTCATGAACTAGGAACATGGGGTTTATGTTTATATTTTCTAAAATAGTTTTCAGGAAGCAGTGTGTGACGAAGGCTTGCAAATCTTAAATACCTGAGGTGCAGCATATAAACACCAAAATACCAGGAGGGCAATCAGACATGAGTTTTAGCTATACACTTAGCTACAATAAGCTGTTTGTCACCAATGGTGTGAGATACATGAGTGTTCTCTATATCATATAGTGACAAAGCTCATGCACTTGGCTGAACACTCAATGTACCTTCCTGGAATGCTTTGCCTTTCAAATCTGCAAGCAAACAGCTGACTCTGCATTGCAGTGTTTGTTCTACCTGTCCTCATCAGGTCTGTACAAGCTGGAGGAAAGATGTTGACGGAAGTAATCGATAGAGTAAAGAATGATGAACCAATGAAAAGAATCTGACTGAAAGGCCACGATGGAGACCACAACAGTCATGACAGTATCATAATTGTCATTTGGGGGGGATGCTAAATTAAAGTGCTAGCACAGAAATAACAGAATCAATAATTTAAACCTTGGCAAGTGTAAAGTTTTAGTAGAAAAGGCCAAGAATAGAAACTGTTGAACACAGAAGAACACTTTCCCTGCACTTTAGTGTACCAACACAATCATCAGTCATGATGGGATTCCAGGCCTGTTTGCAGACTCCTTCAAACAGCAATATTATGTCAAGGAACTGGAAGGTGAGGGGGAAACAGTGTTTTTATAAGTGGAGATTATAGAAGTCGGATTTGTATTGGGTTGTATTGCTGATAGCTTGTCTGACCCTGATCACAAAACAGATGAATTCCTGATGGCTACATTTTTTTCAACTAAAAAAAGGATTGTGCCTTTTAATTTTGTGTGTTTTGAGGGTACTTTACTGTACTTGCATGGGTGGCAACTGCAAAAGTTCATATGCAACTTTCAGCTTTGCACTGGAATGATGTGAATTGGTGTCAGCTGTAGTAAAGCTGTGGCTTCAGATCTTGATTCAAAAATTGTCCTTATGTTAATATTTGCCATGCTTGGGGTTTAGAGCAGGAATATGACCAAGGGTTTACAAGACTTGTGGAATGTTGCAGGACAGCATCATGATGGATAAGAAAATAAGTTCTTTTTAAATCTGTGACAACACTCCTGTGCATAGAAGCTGAGTTTTAATTTCATGAGTTGAAAGATCTGTTTCTATTTGTAAGAAACTCAAAGACTGAAAAGAGAAGTGGGGGGAGAAAGACCTAAACTGGACAGAAAGGAAGTAAGAATACTGGAGGTGAAAGGGAAGTATAAAGAAAAACGGGAAAAGGATATGTAAAAACTTTGTGAGATGCCTTGAGGAGCTATATTTGTTAAGATAAAATCAGAGCTGAGGCTGGCAGGCCTCTAGGAACAAGATGCCTCTCACAGGGGCTGAGCCAAGGGGAGTTCTCTCTCTTGACCTGCTGGCAACTCCCTTCTAGATTGAGCAGTTTTTGGAGACTAATCTTTGCAGAAGGTCAGCTCATAAAAAAAATTATGAGCCAACAGAGATTCTCAAGAGCCCTGTGTAATTTTTAAATGTGATCCCAGGTATGCTGGTTCCTTAGTGCATGCAAGTCTGTAGTGCTCTGAAGACGGAAAGAAATGCTGTTTAATCCTAAACCTAAAATTTCAGTTGATGGGTAGGTTTTGGCTGTAGCCTTTGTTATCATGCATGATCAGGAAAAGTAGTTTTTAAAGTTGGAAAATTCATTATAATTACCAAAAAAATTCTTAAACTTGTTCCAAGGAATTAGGTTTTTTGAGTAAGTTGGCATTTGCCATGAAACGATCAAGCTTGAGTTTTTAATTCTTACTGTTTTCTGACTCTGTACTGCAACTGCACCTGATAATCAGGATCTCATATAACTTAGATTTTTCTGTACTCTTCTATTTTGCCTGAGTTACACTCACCTTATTCGAGGCTAACACCATGTGACTTTCACCAATAGCTTTTTCCAGATGCATTCTGCTTTAATTACCATGCATCAAATATTTCCAACCAGCTTGTGCTCTTGCAGAAAAAAATTAAATGTCTCCATAAAGCAGTTTAAAAAAAAAATCCAAAACTAGGCTAAACTTGAACCATGAATATATTAATGAAAATCTCAATCTGTTCATGGGCATTTTGGAGCCACAAAAAGCAGCATTAATCAAGTCTATTGCTTGATTTGCGTTTTTCACTTGATGGTAGGAAATGTCACATTTAGCCCTCTGAGTTCTGGTAGTAACACAGTTAAGGGAACTTGATTTTCAGCTTTGTCTTCAACATGTCTATTTTTTGTAACTTTTGCTTGAGAACAGGATTTTCTGCTTCTGAGGGTTATAAGGCAGAAAGTGTGCTTGTTAGCTCAGGCAGTGTCCATGTTGGAGAAAGCAGCCTGGCCAGTCTGTTAGGAGATGTATTTCCCTGTACCTTCAGATGAAACCAAAGCCTGGCACTTGGAGTGTGTGTCGTGCCCGTAATTCATGCTGGAGGTGTCAATCAGTTAGCTAAAATGTCTCCAGGTATCTGTGTCAGTATCTATAGGGTAATATTGCTTTTCATTTTCTAGTGAAGGGCATTATTCCAGTAATGGCACTATTCCCAGTGTCTCTGTGAGCTTGCCTAGGAGTAAAGCATAGCTCCTGAATATAGGTCAGGAAAGGACATTGTTATAACTTGTGTCCTTGATGGAAACTGGTATGTGCTGAATTTGCAAAAAGTCTGAGTTCAGTGTCATCCGTTTTCAGTATTTCCCGAACAATTGATTTATTTCACATTATTAATGAACTTTGCAGCAGTTCCACTTGTCAGGCCTACTCTGCAGGGGTCAATAATGAGAGGAAACCTGATGTTAGTGGATCCAGCTTAAGTGATTCTGTCATGGTAACGATTCAATATATCAGGACAAATGTCAGCTCCTTCCAATATGTTAATTCCTCTGATCCTATTTGCATAAACTACAGTCAATGAAATACAAGTTTTCCCTCTAGGACAGTTAATGGAGATTTGTAAAGGATTTTTTATTTTCCATTTTCTGAGTTTCCAAGACAGCTGGGGAGAATGGGACCTCATTTCTGAACTTCATGTGTCACCTGAGCAAAGATGTGCCTTTCTTTGAACATGAGCTCCTCAAGGAGTAGGTTTAGCAACCTGATCAGGTGATAGTAGAGATGAGGGTTGGGCATCCATTGTATCTGATTTTGTAGGTCTCAGGAGGGATTGCTTGTGGGGCTGATTTCTGGCCTCCTGTGCTGAAACGAGAGGATTGACCCCTCAGGTTAGTCTGCCTGTGAGAGATTTCCCAGCTTTTCTGGCAAAAATATTGCCAAATTCTGTGTCTTCATAAAACCAAACATGCTAACAAAGAACCCTTGGTAGTTCAGCTCTGGAAAGCTTTTGGAGCATGTACTTCTGGCTCTCTGATGTCTTGAGTTCTCAGTTCCTTAAACTGAAGGTTTTTCTTGGATTTAGTTTTGTGAAATGCTTATCTGTGGCTCATAACAAGTTCTTTGACATGGCTTTATCATGGCTTCCCCTGAATTTACCACAGGAGTGATCTTGCTTATTCCTTAAAGTGCAGCTCTGTGTGTACCAGCCTGCTTTTAGGAATAAAAAAAAAATACTTTATGGATGTTAGAAATTGAAAGAAAAAATCCCTGGATATTTTGTGGAATAGATATTATTTGTTTTCATGCACTTTCTTGTGGCCCATGCACTGCCTTGCTTGGTACCCAAAGATGCTACACTGTTTTAGTAACAAACGTTTTTTTTTCCTGCAAGCAGCTTAAAGGCATGTATTCAAAACAAAGTTTCACTGAGGTTTTCTGTCACTACTTTGCTTCTACTAAGATTAAATTAAAAAGGAGGGACTTTGGTACTTTCCCTCTTCCCTGAATTTTTGAGATAATGCTTCAGTGTTTAGCAACAGCAGTAAAAGCATCGAATACTAATGGTGGCAAACTCCATGAAGGGAAGCAGTCTTTCCCACAGAGTGTTAAAGTTTCTCAGGACAAAAAAAGATAAGTAGCTACTGCTTTGTTTTCTTCTACTTCCTCTGTGTATGAAATCACTTTGATAGATCTGCAGGAAGAGATTTAGTTGCAGATGGCAGAGGTCAGTGTATTGTGTATTCAATGTAGTCAATAATAAAGTCAGGACTTATGCTAACTGAATGTTAATAAGGAATCACAAGGACCTTGGAAAGTCATTATGTCTGGTCATTTGCTTCACAATATTGCTCCAAACAGGCTCTGGAGGCCAATGCAAGGGGATTAAAAAAATAATCTGGAGGAATAAGGGAAAGCGGAAAGGCTAAAAATAGAAGGGTTGTGTAATGTGTAGCAGACTATTGTAAAGACAGAGAAGAAAACCATCTTACTTCATTAAATTACTTCAACATTGAACCTCATCCTGATCATCCTTTCTCCCCACAAGTTTGCTGTTGGCCTTGGAGATCACAATGAAGCTACGTGTTTTTCCTGTAAGAGCAGAAATTATAGCTGTGGCTATAAAACAGAAATAACACACTGCATTCAATTGTCAAGATTACAGAGGAAATAGACACAAACCATAAGTGGGTTCATTCTTGTAGCTCTAGATAATTGGACAAAGTCCTTATTTTCTGGGATTTTCTTGTCTGAACAATTCAAGATTTGTCCTAGGAGCTCTATTTTTTGGTTGAGCTCACAAGATGAAACCTTTAGGCTATAGCATGACCCAGGTCAATAATCTTTCCTTCCTACAAACCAACTATTTATTCTCCCTTACATTGAGTTGGTACTACTTTGTGTCCCAACCTTGGACTGACCAAAACTGGAAGAACAAAAACTTCAAATCTTAAATTGAATCATTTAGCCTCGCCCAGACAAAGTGATCTTTGGAGAAGTAATGCCACTGTAATTGATGCAGGATTTTAGGGGATTTTTAGCCCCTCATCCTTATTTCCAGAGGCTGCTAAGGAAGGAAACATCTCCCATGGCATTATCAATGTAGTCAGGAGATGTTGCTGCCCTGTGATATGTGGTTGTCCCTCTCCTGTCTGGTTGAAGCTCCAGCTTTTATCATTCCAGTGAGCCATGACCAGTCCTGCAATACACCCAGTTCTACTACTTGGCTATGCATGATACTGCCTCTATGCCACTGAGATGGCTTCCACTAGCTAATTTATTGCAAATGCCTATAAAATGCATGTAGAAGGCAGATAGGTCTGTCATAAATCTCAAAGAGTTAGCTTAATGCTCCTATTGTTTGCAGGCTGGGTCTGTGGGCATAATGCCTGTGTTCATTATAATTTGGTTCAAGGGTAAGAGTTCAGTAGACAAAATTGCTGGTTTTACAGCAACATTCCAGTATATTTACAGTGAAAAGGACCAGTGAGATTGTTAATATTGCATTGAGTTCCATTACTGGGCAAGGTTCAAACCCTTTGCATAGGGCACCTTAATTTCCAGCAATTTTACAGTAGTGAGGAAGCTCAGCCTTTGCACAGAAAGTCAGTGTGGGACATAAGGCTTCAGATGATTTGGGGTTAGGAAAATTGATAGTCTCATTTATAGATCTGCTCTAGTCAATGAAGCCACATCCCCAATATAGCTGAAACAGATTGAATACTGGAAAAATGCAGCCTGGTGATTGACAGGGCTTCCTTTGGGATTAATTAATTTTTCTTGTCATGCAGTCTCAAGATTTGGGCACATGTCTTTGCTGCTGCCAAGTCCTCCTGAACAAGAAGAGACTTGTACACTTTAAAAAATATTGCTTGTGTTCAAAAATATTAGGACCTGAAAAGCATTGTATTTTGAGGCACATCACTTCCTTACTCAGCTCCTACACAAAGTTGAACTAAATATGATTCAGAGTTTGCCTGACCCATCCTCTTGCAGATGTGAAACCAGGCAGTGATCTAGTTCATCATCCTGAAGGCAGTGTGAATGTTGAGCCTTTCCTCTTAACACATTGGATGTTCCTAGGGGGAATCTACCATGCTGGAGAGGTTTGAATAAGAAAATGTGTAAAACATCTTCCAAGGACTCATCTTGTCAGTGCTCATCAGAGCAGATGGTAAATATAAATAACCTGTGGAGCAGTTTTTCTTTAACCTATGCCTTCCACACTTCTTTTTTCTTCACAGAAGCAATGCTGGTCCATCATGATTTGGTCCTCAAATATCACATTCTTATGGTGAAAAAGCCTTTGGGAAATGTCCTGCATGCTGCTGTATAGGGGGAGAAAATTAAGAAAAAATGACTGAGTTGTCCCTCAAAGAATTGGTATTAACTGCTCTGCCACCATCTGTTAGTGCTCAGACGAACATGTTCAGGGTATTCAAGTATCACAGGAGCTTATTATTTTGGTATGTACTGGAGCCTTGATCCAGAAAAATGCTTCAGGCCTTCAGCTTCCATACCATTTCCTCAAAGGAGAGAGCATGAAGGCCCTGGGTTGCAATAGCTTTGTGTTTTCAGTGACGTGGTCTTCATTAAAACCTTACACATAATTCTTGGATTGTATTGCATATGTGAAGGGCTGTGAGGAATGGAAGCTTTAATGAGCATGCACATCCTTTTCTTGCTTTATTGCTCAGTGATCCTTTATTCGTTGAGGATTTGCAATGTTTCAAAGCTCCAATATGTAAAACTATGTGCATTTTTAACAAACTCAGAAACACGGAGATTAACTGCCTCTTTCCGCTCAGCTCTAGCCTAAATGACATGTGCATGGTCACAAAATGAGAGTAAAGTATCTGTTTTTATTCTGCAATCAAGGTATAGAAAGGGTATTTAGCTTTTATCACTTCCTAGTACTTCTAAAGAGAATGTTCTGTATTGGATACCTTCTATCTCAGAATAATAATGTCTTGGAAGTTCTGATAGTCTTGTCTTCTTAAAACATGGAAATGATGTAGTGGATTAATTATGTATCAGTGACACATTTTAACACTATCCTCGTTAAAACAAATGTGGCTGTTTCAAGTATTAATACTCTTCCTCTGCCAATAATTAGTTAGTGACACTTACATAGGCATTTCTCGCAGGATGCAGGAGACAAAAGGAAACCTGAATTGTGGTAGACTTTGTAAGGAAGAAAGCACAGACCCTAAAAAGCTGCACAAGTGCCCAAACAGGACACGGCATCCATGAGCAGCAATTTGGATATCCACAGTCCCTGCACAAGACTGAAGATCAAGTCTCAATTATAGTCCTTTTGAAAACATTTGGAAAATGCTGCTACCTCATGCCTATTGATCTCCTTATTGAAATCAATATTCATATAATGAGCTCTGATGCGTTTCTGACCCGTGTAAATGCAGTGAATTCATGGAATGGGGAGTGGTGAGGGAGAAAACTCTGGTAATGGAAATTTAAGGATCTAAAACCTGCATGAGAGGCAGGCACTTGAAAGATGCCTCTCCTAAGGTGGAGGGTTCTGTGGTATACTTAAATTTGACCTTGATTGCTTAGGCATGTTTAGTGTGAGACAGTCTGCTTTTGCAATCACCTAGCAATATAAAAAAGAAAATATATGAAAACAAAATATATTGAGGTCATATGCACTTTGCAAATCCTTAGTGGTACAAGACTGAATAAACCTTTGTGTGATAGAGTTGGTCACCATCTCTGCTGCTGAAAAAGTCAAGATGAAGACTGAATGTAAGAGCTCATATCACAAAATCACTTAGGATTTGCTGAGTTGTAAGGGACCCCCAAGGATCATAGAGTCCAGTTCCTGACCCTGCACAGGACATTCCAAGAGTCACATGTGCCTGAGAGCATTGTCCAAATGTTTCCTGAATTCTGCTGGGCTTTGGTGCTGTTGCACTTCCCTAGAGAGCCTGTTCCAGTGCCCAACCACCCTCTGGGTGGAGAAGCCAACCCAAACCTCCCCTGGCACAACTTCAGCCAAGTCCAGATTCCCTTAGTAGTATGAAGAGAACTTGAATGTTGACTGCAAAGTTGTTCAAGGTAAACTTAGTGTTAATTTCAGAATACAGCAGGAGGTTCTTGTGTGTACATGTATCAGTCTGTGGCTGTTTTTTCTTCTACTGTGGTCTTGCAAATAAAACACTCTAGAGAGATCTGGGGTACAGGTTTGGCACTGTTACTGCTGTTCTGTATAGCTTTGTTCTGATAGAAAATAGGTGATTAGGTAAAGGTAACCTGGTTATTTTTCTGTCCTAGTACTGAATGTTTTCACAGCAGTATATACAATGTTTGTGTTTTCTGCTTTGTAGGAAGCAGCTTAAATT
Source organism: Grantiella picta (assembly GCA_013397955.1). Taxonomy (NCBI): domain Eukaryota; kingdom Metazoa; phylum Chordata; class Aves; order Passeriformes; family Meliphagidae; genus Grantiella; species Grantiella picta. Next base: position 191,659 of record VZRM01004279.1, read on the forward strand.
ATGATGTTCTCAATTACAACAATCTAAGCTGTTGATCTAGACGTAATTGAAGATGGCATGAAAATGCTGAATGGGATCAAAGCTGATGATTTATTTATTAAAGACAAATTGTGACAAGCTAACCTGGCACCTGGTTGTAACAGGACAGGTTCACTATTTAGCAGGTGAAGTATGTTCAACAGTTTTCCCTCATGGGAAATTATTAGTGAAGGCAGAAAACAACAGGGGTTGATAGAAGTGAAAAGGGGCAAAAGAAGCTGTTGTATGCCACTGATGGAAGGTAGTGTGGCTACAAATCTTGGAGGAAAGTTGCTAAGGGGCTTTCCCATCTAGGATTGGTCTTTGATGGTTCTTGCTCAGATTTTCATCAGTGACATTGTCAGAATATTCAGTTTTTGTGTTAAGGCTGGAAAAATATGGGGTTTAACAGGAGAAGTGAATACGACAAAGCAGAAGAGGAATTTACTGAAGATTGGAGTAAAAAAACCCAAATGTCTTTACAACAGCACAAAATGTGTGCAGTGCCTTGTATATGAAATACACACATAATAAGGTAAGAAAATATGATTTGTTGATGTTTACTGATGAGGGGAATGAGTGATACAATGGTTCTGGACTAACCAAGGTGAGATGGCTGTAGGAAAAACCAGTATTGCTCTAGCCAAGGTAGATGTCAATCTGTGGCGGAGTGAGGTGATGCTGTTGTACCAGGCACTGGGGAGGCCACACACAGATGTGTTCAGATATAGTGCAGAAATGATTCAAATGCAAAAGAGGCACCTGGAAATAATTAAAGGACTGATCTGACTGTCATCCCAGTCAGAAAGAGCATGGCTTGCTTAGCCTAGCAGTATTCAGAGGTGATATCATTGTTTCCTATAAATCTATCAGGAGAGTAAATTTCTGCCAGAGAGGCTACTGTCAGCACAACGCTGTGGATATAAACTGTGAACTGATTTCAGCTGGAAGCCAGGAGACTTTTTCTTTGTGCTCTTGCCCACTGGGTCAATGAGGGAATTTCTCCTTTCAGCTCCTTTTGGCTTTTATGTAGGGGTAGAATGGAACTTGACTTGTGTGTGAAAGGAGTGACAGGGGCATCTGAACCCACTGGGTCTAAACTCCATAGCCAAGTGGTAAACTTGAAAGGCATGAGAGAAGGATACTTTAAACAGCTTAATGGCCCTTTACTGAGTGGTCACCTCTCTCCTTCCCAACACCTTGGGTGAGGAAGAGCACTATCCTAATTGAGGAACTAGTCTGATTCAGAAAAGGACCTTGAAAGCAGTTAGAGAAACATAGACACCACATGGAAGCAAGTGGATAGCTGGTGGTAATTACTACAAATCAGAAGATAAGGATAATGGAAATTTGGCATGGAAGCAGAAAGGTGCAAGGAGAGACATGTGGCTGGCACACTTGAGGTTAGTAAACACGTCTTTTTAATTAGGCTCTTGCATTAGGAATGAAGGAGAACTCAGGAATAGTATTGGTCTGTTGCTGGAGAGAGAATAAAACTGGAGATAAGAAAGCAGACCTTATCAAGCGAAGTCTCTATTCTGTATTTGAAGTAAAGGTCAGATGGTCATCATGTGATGTTGATCTGCCTTATTCCAGCAGTAAAGGCTGTTGAACAGCAACTTTGAGGTGGATGCTACTGAAGTGGTGAGGTAGGGAGTCTCAAAACTCTGCTGATTTGTTTTTCAAGAGCGGTCCAAGAACTGACTGAGGACTTGTTTGGAAAAAAATCTTGAAATATGTGCTTAAATTATGGTGAGACTATGGAGAAACCAGGGTGATACAAAGTTAGGTATTTCTTTGTATTTCCTGAAGCATTGGTAAGATTAAATCTCAAAAGCTGTTTCTGAGCAGCTGCTCCTTCCTGAGCAGGGAGCGAGTTGCCAGCAAGATCCATTGGGGTTGATTCTTGGCTCTGAGACATTTACACTCTGAGACATTTACTGATCTGGCAGAAAGAACAAACCATTGCAGGTAACATTTTCAGCAGGGAACAGAAACACAGACCTGGATCACAGGGGAGAAACTTGCTATGTGGAACTGAACAAGTAGTACTATGAGAGCAAACAGCTCCAGTAGCAATTTACCAAAATTGTGTTGGATTTTTTCACTCACGCTGTTTAAAATAAAAATGTTTTCCTCCAATAAACATGCTTCAGATAGCAGTTATGCCTGTTGCCTTTGTGCAATATATAAATAATACCTCTGGAATCATCTGATGGGGGTTCAGCTTGTCTGTCACGTGCATCTCCTCCAGATGCTTGAATATCCTGTGTTGGTTGAGAAACAAACTGTGAGGTTTGATGTTGACCTGCTGTTCACACAATAGCTATTTGGATTCTTAGAGCGGGGGCAGGTGTCCAAGCTTTTGCCTTGCATGGCTATTAGTGCTATGGGTTGTAAGGGAAAATGGCTTTAAAATTCTTTCAGAATGATTCTAGTTCGCAGGGAGGAACAGTTTTCTCAAGTGACAAAGACAACACAACTTCTGATCGATTAATGTCTCTTTATCAGCGGCAAATGCTGAAAATAATGACTTTTTTCAGTGTCTGATCTGGCCCTGTATGGTATTGCCAAACCATTTTTTGCTGCCATAGAAGGCAACCAGTATAATGCATCTCAGTTTGAAACCTGACTGAGTTCCTTGGTTTTCAGCCTGTTCCTGCAGAGTTGTGGAAATCTGAGTCCGAAGGCTGAGTTTGGTATGTTTAAATTCTTCAGTTCAAGAAGGGGGAAAAAATAATCCAAGTTTGGCAAACTGAAAAATTCAAAATCACAAGGGAATAGCGATTTGGTGAAAGTTGGTATATTTTAAATAGAAGGCAGAAAACTGAGACGCTTGGCATGGCCTTTCTTCTTGAATTCTATTTCCTAAAATATGACTTTTTTTGCCTAAAGTTGACTTAAACTGGTGTTTCTGAGCAAGGTCAGCAATACAGAAAAGGCCACTTGAACGTATGATGTTGAGGGCTGTTGTAAGACAATCAGGGTTAATGGCACACTAAGCTAGGGATTAAATTTGCAACTCATGGGTTGCAATTCCTTTCTTCCTTTCTCAGTATTTTGTCTTATGTTTGTAGCTAGTGTGTTCTTGCCAGACTTCTAAGGTTAAGAGTTGTGGGAATAATTTTTTGCCTTTTTGTTCTCACATCAAGTTTGGGTGCAGCTTGCAGGGTCTTATCCTCCACAGCTATCCAGGAAACAGAGCCACAGGGCTGCAGTAAAGCTCTGCATGGGCTGTAATTAACAAGCAAGCAAAATGCAGCTTGTTTTCAAGAAGTTGCAAATGCTAAACATGGGGTCAATTTTTTAATTTCAGAAACTAAGGTACAAAACTTACCACAATGCCCTTAGGTATTTTTGAGCAGCTCGTGAATGTAGGTATAGGTGTTTAATCCCAGAATCCATTTAAAAGGGCTTAAATCCATACATATGTACAAATGATGAATTAAGTGGATCAATTTTGCCTTATGTGTATTCATCACCATACTGTTCATTAGCTGAACAAAGAAAATAGCTTCAAGATTTCAGATCAAGAGTCTATCAAGGTTTGGCAAGCCGAACGACTTACGCAGAAGCTTGGCCTCGTGGGACATGAGTGCTCCGGAGTGACCTTGAAAGCGTGATTTTGCAGGACAGACTGGGCAGCAGCATCGTGGCTGTAGTGCTGTGTGGGTGGGTGTAGGAGCTTGGGTTTGTTAGCTGAACTGTGAAATCAGAAAATTCCCGGGGCTGACCTCAGAGTACAAATAAATGCCTTTCCTGAAACAGAGAACCAAACCACAATGAACTGTGGGAAATGTTAAATATCGCCTGTGACCCTGAAATATTTCATTTTGGTTAACTTCTTTAAATAGTAATGGGTTTTGAAGCAAAACATTGCTTCAACACAGAAAAGAAATTATTCAAAAACCTTTTCTTTAACTGTTTTCAAAGAGAGGAAACACACCAAAACTGTGTGTACTTTTTAAACCACTTTGCAAATCATGATGCTCACTGGGTGCTAGAATTCAGGTTTTCTGGGAGCAGTATAATTCCTGCTTTCAGTGCTGCGTTGTGGAAGTTTGCTAGAGGGAGAAAGGGAGGCGAAAAATGGTGTTGAAAGGAAGGATTACTGTTGCTCTCATTGGTAGGAGTGCACCAAAGAGCGCCATGGCCTAGCAAGAACTTCTGTGTTGACCTTACTTAGTTCTTGCACTTCTTTTAACCTTGGTCTCTTCTAATCCTATATTATCTTATCCAGATATGAAATATGGGAAGGTACGGAGGGAGGAAGAGCCAGTTATTAATGATCTGTAGCTAAAAAAGGCTGCTTGTCTGGAAAGCCTTATTCTTACTGGAGCTCATTTGAAGCTTTCTACTGAAGTTGCCTCAGCTAGAGCGAGAGACAGAGTGGAAACCCATTAACAGTGTTTGAGAAAATTTAACTTGAGTGAGCCTTGACATGAAGTTTGGAAAACTTTTGCCTGTGTTTTCAGGACTAAATAGTAGGAGGAGGTGTAGGTAAGTGAAAATGGTCTATCGAGGCAGCGGAAGACTTTTCTGTGAAAGTGATGAATAAACTCAGCAAAAAACAGTACTATTCTTAATTGTTCCAATAAAATACTGCTACATGGAGGCACTCAGACTGACCAACATCTATACTCTGTAGCTGCACCACAACTCAACCAATGTCTCTTCATTTCGTTGTGTAATTCATCCCACCATCATCGCAAGTCTGAAGTACATTTGTAACCTCGGCTTCCAATATGCTGAATTGGCGATAAAATCAAAGTGGGGGGAGAAATATTTTTTACAAAGAACAGACATTACTCCCTTTTGACAAGAGACAAATGTTTCATTCAAATGCTGCATTTCGCATATTGGAAACAGTAATGAATTCTTGTGCACCTTTCTCCCTAGTTCACAATGTCAGCCCGAGGCGTAGAGGCACTTCAGGCTTTTCTTACAAAATTAAATTTAATGTTACACCCTCCAGTGGAATGATGCATAAATCAAGTGTTTGATTTGCATGAACTCTAGTGAACAGCTCCATTCTGTGCAAATATAAACCCAGACTTGAATATTATGTCAGGGACAGGAACAAAGCAATCTAGGGTTTCCAATGAGAGTCTGGTACCAAGTGTAATTTAGGCTGGTATTATGTTGCTCTCATGTCAGGGCTGTTATTAAAATTCTTGGGTTTTGCCTCCTTTTTTTCATCTCAAAAGAAAATGTTTTTTCTGACCTCGTATTTGGGCAAACCAGTATACACCAGTGCTATTTATACACTGTCTGTGAGGATCTGAGATGGAATTGTTGGAAGGTTTTAGCTTTCTCTTAGATAAGCAGTGAGGCTAGCAGGATAGAGAGGTAATGAAACAAGGCAAAGCAAAAATGATCATGGAATAAAAATGGAAACAGAAAGAAAAAGATTAGGTAGCTTTGTACCCTTTTTGAAAATAGGTCACCTTCCATGTGAGTATTCAGAGCCTGGACCAGGTCAACAAAGTTAAGAGCCTAGACAGCAACAAATAGATTCTGCTTGAACATGCAAATGCATTTGTGTTCTACACAATACAAATCCCCCTGCAGGGCTTTCTCCTGGAGCCGGGCTGCTGGGTCCTGTACTACCATGTATTTATTACAGATGGCTGTCCTTAGGTTCTTCATGGTAGTTGTTGTTTTAGTGCAGTGAATTGTAAACACCGTTCCTCATGAACTCTGAAATTTTGATTGCTTTGTCAGCCTTATTTGTGGGTGAGATGCTGAGTTTCTAGCTGACCAAGAAAGTCTTCCCACAGTACTTTTGTATCAACTGCATTGGACAAAACATGCCACTTCATTAAAACTTAGCACTGGATTACTAAGATAATTTCTATTTCTACATCAGGCATTTAATTCTTAGCAACTTAATCTTTAGTTTAGTTTGGCCTTTGTTTCCAAACAAGCACCACACACTTTTCTTGGATGAGTCACGAACTGCCCAGAAATCAAACCTGAACATTCCCCAGTTCCTCTTCATTAAAGGAGGGTATCTGATGAATCTGCTGCTTCTTCTTCATGACCAAAACCTGCTTGGGGCTGTGGTACTTGATGGCAGTGCTACTTGCAGTGCCATCAATTGGTAGAGTTTCTTTGAAATAAGGACTGTTAAACGGAGTTATGGGTAAATAAAATGTATTATTATTATTTGGAGAAGCATAAAAATAACTTGATAAGCCTAAGACATTAACAGTTGAATAAGATGAAAATAAGACCCAGAGTATGGCATGTACCTAGAATTATAAAATGACAACAGGCTTTTTAGACTTGATAATGCACTAAAGAGTGAATTTCCAGATTACTTGAAGATTGTTGCCTTACTTTTTCCCAGTTTGGACAATAACATTATTTGTGTAATGTGTGTGATGTTTTCTTACTACCACGTGGGCAGTCACACATTTAAGTAACATGTTCCAAAGCCCTTCACTGGGCAGTTACTATGCAGGTCTAAAGTGCCACTACTGTTAGCCACCTACATTTTCCTTCTGTTAGCACTTTCACTGTGAAATGTGCTGAAAACATCCTGAAAGGTCAGAGATTCTGCAGTATGACCTTGATGGAGCAGCTCATTTTGATTTAATTATCCTTTACTGATGTTATGGAAGTCAAAAGAACTTACTCATTTTCCTGTATTATGTATGAGATAAGTGTTTTGATGGATGCACATGCTTTTAAAAGTGTATTTTAAGTGCCACACCTGCCTAAGTGCTTTGCTGAATTGGAGCCTTGGCAACTTACTGTTTTGATTGTCATCATCTATGTGATGGAACTTGGAAAGTTAGCTAGGTATTCTCAAGTAGGTGAGTGATATCAGTTGCTTACTCTCTTCATCTTCAGGTTTTTTTTATGAGCATTTTAACCTCGAGTTCTTATCTTACTGAAATAGTTGCTGCAGTTGGCAGAGGTTACATCTGCAAGAGGGATGTGACCTGAGCAATGTGTTGTTATTTGGACATAGGTTATTATTTGGACTAATAGAGGAATCGTGATATGAAAAGGTTTGAGATCTTGAATGCCAGGACTTGTAGATGCAATTGCTACGTAATTGTGTTCATACAGTCCCCACTGTATGTGAAATATGCAGGTAACACCCTTGTCACATTTGATCAGTTACCTAGGCTTAAGCATCTTTGTATGATGTCTTTGTGTGATGCCACACTAAATCGGGCTTTAGCAATTTAGTTTGGGGTCCCAAAGCACTTTTTTGTATAGACAAAAAAGAAAAATAGACTGTCAGTCTGTAGGAAGACCAATATTTTAACTTTTACATTTTCTATCTGTCCACAAGTGCCTTTCTCTTTAAAACATTCTGGAAATGTCCTGTTAAAATTTCACAAAAATAATAATTGCTGTAATACTAGGAAGGATGTATCACTTGTCAACTTTGTAGTCCCTGAGCAGCAATTGTCCCTTCTCAGTCAATTCCCCAGTTTTTATACTGGGCATGACACTCCCTGGGAGAAGTTTTGGCCAGTTCAAATCAGCTGCTCTGGCTGTGGTCCCTCTTGGCTTCTTTTGCACTTCCCTGCTGGCAGAGCACAGCAAACAGAAAAGTCCTTGACTTGGGCTAAGCACTGCTCAGCAAAGCCAACACATCAGTGTGTTATCAACATCATTCTCCTATTAAATCCTAAACACACCTAAGGCTACTGTACCAGCTACTAGAAAGAAAATTACTTCTATCTCAGCTGAAACCAGGACAATCTCGTCCAATAGAGTATAGCCATCCTTTCATAAAAAATATTAATTTAGATCCCATAGAGATCAAGCAGTCACCTTGAAAGACTTTATTAATTTATTCCAAAAAGTGTGGTTCCCTGTTTTATAGAAAAAAAAATCATTGAGCAACATCCACAATTGCATGGCTTACAGGGTCACTTGGGAACAAATCCAACTTTGGTTGCTTCAAGGTTGTTTAAATGAGTGATCTAGTTAATAAATGTGATACCTGAACACACACACTAGTCTTGAGTGCAATAATGACCATTGTACAAGTTTAGATTTGTACAAAGGGTATGGCTACTGTGATTACTGGGAGCATGAAGCCACTGGGTTGGTCATATTCATTGTGGTCATTATCAAATGCTTTGAAATTCTTCCAGAAGCCAGCCATGTGTGTACATTTCTAGGCTCCTGTTGTCATCTCACATCCCTCTTCTCTCCTGGTCTTCTCTCTTGGGTTTTTGCTACTGTTTCAAAAGGCAAGAGTTTGGCATCTGCCAGTTTTGTGGCACCTGTTTGTCAGGGCTAACAAGAGAACCTTTCCTCAACAGAAATTAAAGATTTCGTCTTGAATGAAAGCAAAGTTTGATATAGGGGTTTGTACTGTGCTTGGAAATCAGGACGATGTCAGATTTGTGTCGTCATCTTTGTGATAAAGGGAGGGTGTTAGTGGTGACCCTTCTCTGTATTGAATACACAATAAATAATATGGGTCATGGGAATCTATTTTAATCAAAACAAGGAGAAATTTCAGCTAAAATAGGTAATGTAGAAAAAATTCTGGTTTTAGCCACTCTACCTGGCAATGTAATATCATACAGTTCCAAGGATCTCATTCTTAATACAAATGGGAAGAATTCAATTTTCTTTAAAGAACAACCTCAATAACATCCTTGGAAGGCCTGACTTGCTTTCAAATATTCTCATATGAATGACGATGTAGTTTAGAGATGTCATCTCTAATAAGTTTACTGTAAGTTGGGAATCTTGAACAGAAAAAAAAAATTAAAATCCTGCCGTCAGCTTCACCATGTGGGATCTAATAGATCTATGCAGGTACACATGGTGGTTCACCCCACTGGATTTCATCCCCTGTAACCAAGTCTTTCTCGCAGACAAAGTATTGTCCTTCCAGCTTTTTAAAGTCATCTTTGCATGTTGAATTCGAGTCCTGTTTCTGAGAGTTTAGAAAGAACTTGCCCAGGCTAAGTGTAATTATTTTTGCCTCAGCAGTTTTCTTATTAAATTCTTGTGGAAAACAACTGCAAGGTTATTCAGTGAAACAAGCACAAAATATACCTACCCAACTAGCTCTGTGCTTTTGTATTCAGTCATGAAGACTGATAAATCAGAGCCAGTTGCTGTGGCAAAACCCAAATGTAGATATTTGCTGTCCTTGCTAATGGGAGAAAAATATAGTATACCATTGGCCTAAAGGCTTGAGCTGTGATTTCTTTGTAACTTGGAGTGCATTAAAAAAATGCTTCAGTCAGCAAGATAAGTTAATTTTTATGACCTTTGTAAACTGTTTTAGACTGGGACTTGGGAACATCTCTTTAAGATTAAATGTTTAAATCCTTTTGGCTGAGAACTGCTAAGGATCTTGAGGACTCCTTTGTTTCAGAAGAAAACTCCATATTTTATAAAGAAATTCTGTTGGTGACAATTATTGTCAAAGGAATGATTAGCTAATCTGGAATTCCAAGGTTCTCAGTGGGTCCCATCACTACAATATTAATCTAGTAGAGGGGAGCTGATTTCTCTGAATGTAGGGTTTCTTAGGTTTTGTGCATGGTCACCAGTTACTGTTCCTACACTTGGAGAAACAAATTGACTTGTCACCAGAGTCATCACTTTGTCCTGCCACAGCTGCTGCCTAGGCTAAAGAAATTGAAGAGGAGGACAAACCTCTTCTGTGGAAGTGCACTGGTGTAAAACACTGGGCTTCTTTGAGAAATTGCATTGGAACTGAAGTAGTAGAATGTCAAATGAAACAGGTGAGAAAAAGTAGCTGAGACTTCAGGTGGACTTCTCGACTGTCACAGCTCAGCTCCATGTCCGTGGAGTTAGTCTCCTGTGTATATAAAGCTGTTTGCTCCTTGGTGTGTGAGTTGATTAGTTTTTAGCTAAGCTATTTACATTTTGTTTTCCTAATTAATGCTCAGAATGAATAAAGTAAAATTGCAGTTGTAGAACATTGGCAAATTAGGTACCAAGTATATTGTGTTGCCCATGTTATGGGATAAGTTCAGCTAAAGATTCACTGTCCAGAGCTGGATGCTGACACTGTAAACTCCTGAGTACTTTTTGAGTTTACTTGTAACTTGAAATAATGTCTTTAATCAACAGCTTTAAGTGGGAATAGGAACGGTGACAGGGAGAAGGTGCTTTTTCCTTGTCTGAGCAGAATCTGAGATGTGGATGAGCGTGTTAAAATCTAATATATTTTCTCCCAACTATATCTGTCTAATGAAGGATGTTCTTCCACCTACAAACCTTGCCTTGCCTTGTTCTCTATGCTGAGCACTGAAGTGGGCTGTCGCAGAAAGAAATGTTTCTTTTCTTGCCATGTCAAGCTAAATGAGATGGATTCACCTTTTCTTTATGGTGGCTAGAACAATGGATTGTATTTGATGAGATCACAGGCAAATAGTTTAGGATTTCTCTTTTAACTTAGCTGTATTAATTTGTTGGTGTCTAAGGCTGACATTTTGCTCTCATTTGGTGCAAAGTCAAGAAATGTGTGTATTTAATCAACTGCTGGAAAGTGTAGTGGTTACAGCACCAACATCAAAATAAATTTAGTTTTTCTTTTTGCCACTCTGAGATTCCTTCTTTTTGTGTTGATGTTTCGGGGTTTTTTGAAGGATGTAAATAGTAGCCCATGATTGCTGTTTAATTAATTCATTTGTAGTTTATCACTTGATAGCCTCATTTGATCACACACTAAATCAAAAAAACCTTTTTCAGACTGAATGGACAAAAGGACACCAAGGTTTTTCACAGCATTGGCAAAAGATGATTGTGCATATTTTTGTGAAAATCAGATTGGTTAGGGAAGTTTCTTCTGCTTTTAATTTACATAGCAGAAGAATCTCTAAACATCATTTACCCAACCAGGCATGGCTGCTGTTTGCAGTGTTCTTCAGAACACTGAAGAATGACTAGAAAAGTACGGCAGCATTGTTTTGTGCAGAAATCTGTACCTTCTGCACGCTGCTGAACAATACAAAATGTGTTATTGATCATATACGTGATTGGATGGAGGTTAGTGGAGGGGATACCCTCTGTAAATTTCCTTTGATCCTGCTAAATGTTGTTACCAGTGTGCTACAGGAAATAAGTGAGTGTAATGATTTTAGAGTGGTGTTATTGTTAGTTATATCAAAGATGAAACACTGCCTGTGTTCCCTTAGCAGACTTTACAGTAGTGCCACCATGAAAGATCTGAAGATCATTATTTACTGGAAATAAAAGAACAAGGCAGAAATCGATTACTACGACACCAGATTTATGTCTCCATTGCACTCTATATACATCTCCTATTTGTTCTAACTTCATGGAAGGATATTTAATACATAATGGAAAGAGGCTTTTGCTTTTGATTTATTTTTTGTTTATTATTTTTGGCATTCCTTGGAGAAATTCTGGAAATCAATACTTGGATGTGAGTGTGCCTGGATGTAGGTAGTGGGAGGCAGTGGCAATTGATGTATCTGTGTGTTTTTGTGCTGATGTACATCTGGCACACTCAGGACTCTGTTGTCGCAGTACAGTGTGCTCAGTCTGAGTGGGGGGAAAGTCATATTTCTTCTATCATCTGTTTACATAAAATGATCCAAGAGGCATAGATAAATTTGGGTAGTTAAGTTCAGGCTTGGAAATCTGTCCCACTGAAGCATTTAGCTGCAAGTGTACATATTTGTTGTATCAAGATGAGAGATGAAGACAGATGATGGAAAGCATGAGCGCAGACTGACTTAAAATGAGGCAGGGGATGGTAGGAGATGCCAAGTACTGAGAAATATCAAGCAAAGTTACAGATTGTTTGAAAACGGATGTGGCTTTTCTTTCTTTGTGTTTTTGTCTGATAGGTGGCACTTAGTTGACTTTTCTCTTGCCCTAATTCCAGCTGAGTGTCTTAGATGTTACAGTTTCTGTGGTCATGCAGTAAGAGAAAATACACAACACTGCTCTTCTTAAGATAAAATAGTGGGATCTGTTTTAAAAATCCTAAAGTTGGTCATATTCTGCAGCAGGATTAGACCTTAGAGAGGTTTGAAAGCAAAGTCAATTTGTTGTCCCCCTAATACCTTTTGGTAAGATAACATGTAAACAGTGGATGAAATAGAAATAGGATCAACTAACTGGCTGCTTGGTGCATGGAAAGCACCAAGAGGTCACAACATAGAGGGCCACACAAAGCACCCAAGAAAGAGCACAGCATGACCTCAGATCCTCTGCCACCAAAGCTGTGCCCTCCCAGGATACAAAACGTGAACTATTCCACAAAAACAATCAATTTTCCCAAGCAGGCATGTGCTTTGGAAGCTTGTTGCTACTCCTTTTAATCTCCTGACATCTCATTTGTAGATGGGCTTGTTAAAGCTTCGCTTGGCTGTGTATAGGCTGCATAAACCATGATCTTTGATAGTGTTCAGGACCCTTGGGGGAGCTGTTGCTTCCTTCCTGCAGAGAAGGTTTCAGTGTTGTGCACCTGCAGAGCCAGTGACTGGACCAGCCACTGAGGTGTGGCAAGACTGAATCTGGTAATTGTCATACCTGTTCCCTTTGTGGTGGGCAAGTTGGAAGGAAGGGGAAGCTTTCTCGATATCTTCCCCCTCTCGCAGTTTAAATAAGGAATTTGAATATTGTTGGTTCACATTACAATAGGTTTATTCTGCGGATCACTTGTGGCCATTCGGATTGTCGTGGATGGTTGGTCATAGGAAACAGCACTAGGCCTCACCCAGGAAAAATACCTGGGTGAGGTATTTTATTTTAATTCAGAGGCAACTTGGAGACTCTGTACTTCCATGGCTTTGTAAAACATTAAAATGCTTCCCCTTCTGCACAGATTAGTTTGTGAGAAAGAGAAAAAAAATTCCTCATGCTGTTTCCCAGGCTAAAGCATTTATTCTCTTTCTTCCTTGTTGGTTTTTAATAATGATTATAAGCAGCATATGGCCAACAGCAATAGTGTTTTTTCTGTGCAGTATTGACCAGTGCTAGGTCAGATTCTGGACATCATCTGTGGTTATGGAGTTTTGAAAACATCTCTACCTTGCTAAAGCATCCCTCAATAACAATTTCTAGCTGATGTATATGGCTTTATGAAAAAGCGTCAGCATCAGCTGAAGTCTAACATTGCATCTCCACCAGGGCTTCCTGGAGCAGAGCGATCAATATCCTCAGTTAAGTTTATGAGGATGCCGTGAAACCCTCTAAATGCAGTGGCATTCTCTTCAACCTTTCTTGTAGCCCATCAATTACAGACTAAAAGGTCAGCCTTACTGTAGGAAAAGTCTGTCTTCAGTAAAGATTTTTTTCCTACTTTTCCTGATGGGGGGGTTGGGTGGAGAGGTTTGTTTTGGCAGGATCTGTTCCTCTATAACAAAGCTTGCCAAAAGAGCCAGGGGATAGCACTTCTCTGTATTGTGTATGTCTTGCTATTTTATTTCTGAATCTGAATCCTCTCAGGATCGGAGTTGTGATTTTCTGCTCCAAGTAGTGAAACAGCCAGTGGTGATGCACAATCTGCACTGAGCTGTCAGGGAATAAATGAAACTCCAAAAATAAGTGCCACATTGCGTTGTTAACAATTTCCTGCTTTTCCTGCTGTCATCCCTTCTAAAATAATTCTAGTTTTCCATGAAGAACTCCATGTGGTTAGAAACCAACTGCAAAGGGAAAGCCTGTCTTTTACATGCCCTAATGTTGTCTTTGCTCTTTGAGCATGTATGCAAAGCTTCTCGCATATTTGGTTGTCTGAATCCAGGCAAAGAAACAATCCCAGTGTCTGTGGCTGGATGTTTCTCTGCCCCAATCTTAGCTAGGCAAGAGGCTCCAGTAGCATTAAGTGTCTCAACCTCTTTGGAGAAGACCTTTTGGAAACTTGTTTCGTTAATGGTTATTTCAAAAACGGCCAGCATTAGCATTGTTCCGTTCACCCTGGTGCTTTGGCTACAAGTAGAAAGAGTTTGTCCATTGCTGAGCAGTTCTGAATGCAGCTCTCTAATGTTTTATGGGAAAACTGTCACCAGATGCATATGCTTTCATGTATATTCATAAATTATTTGAGAAGTTCAGCAAATAATAAAGGGGGTGGAAGGGGAGGAGGAAATACAAAGTAAAAATCTTGAAAAACACATTGGAAACACCTTTTCTAAAAAAAAAATGTGAGTTAATCCAAAGCTAACAGCCTTATCACACTCTCTTGCAAGGGTAATTTCTAACCCTGAATTCTGAGTGAAAGCCTTTTTGCCAGAATCAAACCTCACCCTGGAGGAAAACTTGCACAAGTCTTCCATGTTAGGCTGGGTGTGAGTGCAGAAGTGATGTTCCTTCTATATTTTTCCCCTGTGAACTCAATGTTTTTGTCCTGTGAAAGAGCTTCTAGGACTGTGACAATTTGCTTTCCGATACCTGGAGTGTTCTGAGCCCTGTCTTCCACCTTATGCTCAGGGTAGTTGTCAGGTAGCAGCACAACCAAAGAGAAAGTCAAGGTGGATCAAGTGGACAATTCCATCTTCTCTTTTGAGGCTGTGCCCTTGGAATCAGGAGCTGCCAGTGAGTTACTGGCATTGGACTGTAGGATTTTATCTGGATAGCTTAAAAAGACTTGGGAAATGCACTGAAGGAAGGGATTTATGTAAACAGCAAGTGTGTTGATGCTAATTTGGTATGAGATCTTGTTGTGAGTTAGGTTAAGTGGAAGCTGCTGCTTGTTAATGACTTGCCAGCCTCATGATTCCACAAAGGGATTTATTACGACATACTACTCTAAGGATAACTGCCCCGTTAGCTTTGCTTCACAGCTCCTCTGCTTGGGGAAACCTGGCATCAAATATGATGCCAAAAACAATCGGAGCTATTCCCGGGG